>JAWZYV010014629.1:0-73821 GCA_038373885.1 Cheiracanthium punctorium | reverse complement strand
ATTTGATCTGTTTTTATGTTTTCCTTTATTAAATTTGTTTTTCATATTTTTGTAATTAAATATTTTCTATTTTCATTGATATAAAAAAGATATAAAATAACTCTATTATTAATTATGCATCAGTGCGCATTTTTTGTCAGTATTACGAAATTTGAATACGGCTGCGCGACCTCTAAATATAAATATATTTTACCAAAATTTTACCCACATTATCATTGTACATAGTGGTATGGAATAAGAGGGTGAGATCATCAAAAATACAAAGTTTATTTTTTTCCATAGACTTCTGAAGCACCCTAATGTAGCTGTAACATGTTTTGATGTCTTTAATGATGTCTGTTTTATGCCGAATTTTTTGAAATTCTCAGCATTTAGTAAATGAACCTTTATTTTTAATTAAAATCAACGTTTCATCTTTGACTCATAGATTCAATATTATCAGCTTTTGGTGAGCAAGGACTTTTTTATTACATTCATGCTTTTACACTGTGTTCTTAAATTCTGCAATAGTACTAAAGTACAAGAATAGCTGCCAAGGGAATGCAAGGACTTAGTGTTTAAGTTTTTAATTTTTCCTCATAAGTGCCCTATCAGCGACTATCAGAACTTTTGCTTTAGCAGTGTAGCGCTAGGGTTATTGGTGCCCGGTGCAGTTCTTCTTCCATTTGCCGCCTCATTCTTTCTAAGTTCCAACATTCTGTCTCCCATTTCAGTCCTTTAGTTTTCCGCCTTAATATTTCTGAGTGTCCTGCCAGCCCCTTACCTTTGTTTTTATCTTGCTGCCCAGGCAGAACCTCCCCCTCCCTTCTCTTATTACACCACAGTTTTGCTTATATAAAAGTGAAGCAACTGCAGAATTTGATAGTTAAGACTATTGACAAAATTTGATATTCTAAGTACTCAAATCATACATCCGAATTTTTTGAAATTCTCAGCATTTAGTAAATGAAGGAAAAAAATTTTAAAGCAAAAGAAGCTCTTATTGTTTAACTACAGTTAATAATTGCATTTCAATACTTTTTCAATTATTACAGACAACCCTCGTTTATCGCAGTTAATTAGTTCCAGACTGTACTGCGATAAGTGAATTTCTGCGAAGTAGGATTTTTTATTTATAAATTGAATATTTTCGTAGTTAAAGCATATAAAATTCTGTTAGCAACCTTCTAAATGCATTTTTTAACTTTATTAGGGCCCTCTAGACATGAAATAGCACCTTTAAGTCACTATTACACTCGTATTACCCAATATATTAGACAAAATAAAACATATCAGACGTTACAAATATTATATTATTATTATTATTGTACATTTAATTGCACACAACCACTAACCTATGAAGAATACAATTTGTTCGATGATGAAGCGATGAAGATAAAAAAAATGTACTGCACAGCAAAGAGCAAGGTTACTGCACATCTGAAGGCACGACTTCAGTAGCAGAATCTGCAGGTGGTGCAGTATCTTCAACACATGCATCGCCGTCTTCTTCCACTGAAGGAATACTAGATGTAGGGAGTAGATGTCTGGGTGCGCGGCTCAAGAACATCGTGATAGGTAGTTGCTTATGCTGTTTTTTCATATGCGTGAGGAGGCTTTTGTAGGGTTCCATCGTTCCATCAAGTGGATTCCGGAACCACATTGCATGCACCATTTGTGGATCCCATTCGTCAATCATGTCCTGTACTTCCTTAATAGTTCTCACGACTTGCGAGAGACGCCCAAGTGTAAGGCCAACTTCCTCCTCCTGACACCCAAGAACCTCTGGCTGCTCTTCCTTCTCCTCCTCACTTGCAGACTTAATCATCTCGACCAGATCCTCATCAGTTAAGGGATCTGAATGCATCTCAGCAGCTCATCTATGTCATTGCGGGTCATATCCTCGAAACCTTCTCCTCCCAGAATCCGTGCTAGCCCAACTGTCTGATCCACTGCCAAGTTTCTTATATCCTCTGGGGTGAATCCTCTACAGTCGTGGACAATTTCAGGCCACAACTTCTTCCCACAACTCTTCTGGCCTTTACGGTCTCCATCTTCATTTCCTCCAACTCGGCCTTGATGTTCTTCAGACTGGTCACGATGGTATACTGCCGACAGTACTCCTTCAGCAAGAAGATGCTTTTGACGAGGTGCTGCAGGGTGTTTCGTGTGTAGAGGGCCTTGAACGCGCGAATAACACCTTGATCCATGGGCTGGATCAGCAAAGGGGTGTTGGCAGGAAGGAACTCAATCCGCAAACCATTGTAGGATAGATCTTGTGCATGACCTCCAACATAGTCCATAAGGAGAAGGACATTAAACTGGAGTCCCTTCTCCGCGAGATATAGCTTGACTTGGGGGATGAAGCACTCGTGGAACCAGTCGGATGACAGCTGCTTCGTGATCCAGCCCTTGTTGTTGTGCATCCAATGCACTGGCAGCAGCTCCTTGTTTTTATTCTTCAGGGCCCTAGGGTTCTTGGCTTTGTAGATAAGGGCAGGCTGGAGCAAAAATCCCTCAGCATTTCTACACATAACGATAGTCACACAATCCTTATACAACTTGAAGCCACGTACCTTGGCTTCATCCTTAAAAATGAATGTCTGGGAAGGCATTCTTTTCCAGAACAGTCCTGTTTCATCCATATTGAACACCTGCTCTGCATGATACTCGCCCTCCTCAAGGATCTTCGGGAACGTGTTGTTCACGTACTGCTGCAGACTGGTCAGCAGAGGCAGCTTCTCCGTGTAGCACGACACTCTTCAGATTAAACCTCTTCTGAAACTTCTTGAACCAACTACTGCTCGCCACAAAATCCGTGAACGTGGTAGAAGAGGGTCCTGGTTGAGGTTCGTTCTCCGTAAAGTGCTGATAAAGCTGCCTCATCTTCTCCTGGATGATCAGCGAATCCAACAGAATCCAAAGTTTTCTTGCGGCTGTCGCTGATCCAAACGGCTAGGGCAGACTCCGTTTTCACTATGAACTTATTAAGACTTGTCACGACACACTTTGCTTCCTTGTTGAAAGAAACAGTGTCCGTTGTACGAATGTTCTTTTTCATCTTTACGGATGGAGCAAACGGTAGGCTCATTCAAGTTGTAATGGCGGGCAACCTCCACAATTTTCTTGCCATCTTTCATATCCAAGAGTTTCACCTTCTCCTGGATGGTAAGCATCTTCCTCCCGTGCTTGATTTCATCGTCAGAAAGCTTAGAAGAAGCAGCACGTTTAGGAGCCATCGTGGGATAGATAAATGTTCTCAGAAAAACCACAAATACTTACAAGAGCTAAGATACTTCCGATGCGTAGCGATGTAGAAGCGTGTGTGAGAGAAACGAACCTACGTGAGGCCTCGCAACTTGCTAAGCCAATCAGTGAACAGCACGCTTTGATTGGCTTGCTATCTCCAGATTAGGAGAGGCTGCACCTGGCTCGTTCTTCATTCTCACTGTGTCAATCAACTTTTCAAACAAAAACCTCTACAACAACAGAAAAAAAGGATTTTTTTTTTTTAAACGCGATAGAGTGAAGACGCGAAAGTCAAAGCGCGAAGTGGTGAGGGACGACTGTACTAAAACTTATGTTGTACCTTAATTTTTTATTGCACAGTGACAAAATATGGCCATTACATTTCTTAAGTATTTTATGGATTTCGAATATCAAAGTCTAAATAATTAATAGATCATAGTTGTTATATTGGGTTGGAGGGAAGTTCTGTCGTATTTTAAATAGGCAGGTGATTTTTTTTGCAAATAAAATAAAAAAAATCTGGCTAGTGAGTCGATTGGATTTTGTGTTTTTTTAGCTGCTGTATAATATAAAAGTGCCCTTTTTTACCATTCATCATTTACTTGTGATATTTAAAGTGAAAAACATCAGTAGATAAAGTGCAGTGTCTGATCTTGTAAGAATGTGTTCATCACATCTGAATAGACTCAATCTGGAGCCGTTTTTGGACAGGCTGGTTACTGGAGATGAAAAGTGGATTCTTTAAGAGAAAAAAATCTTACTGCAAACCAGGAATATCATCAGCAACAGTAAAAAAACCAAGTATCCATCAACGAAAAGTACTGCTTTGTTTGTGGTGGGACAGGAAAGGTCCAGTGTACTAGAAGTTGCTGAAACAGGGAAAAACCATCAATGCAGCTATCAAAGAAAAAAGGCCAGCATTAGCGTTGAGAAAAGGAATAGTGTTCCACCACAATAGTGCTCGCCTGCATACTGCAATGGTGACACAACAAAAACTGAATGCGTTAGGATGGGAAGTCCTTAGTCACCCACCGTATTCACCTGACATTGCACCATCTGATTATTACCTATTCAGATCTCTGCAAAATTATCTAACAGGAAAAAAATTCAAGTGTTTTGAAAGTCTTTCTAAGGCAGTTGCTGACTATTTTAACTGCAAGGATGAGAACTTCTACAAAACAGGAATTCACAGGTTACCTGAAAAATGGCAGCAGATTGTAACAAATAACGGAGCATATATAATTGATTAATATTAAACACATATTTTTATAAATGAATTCAAATATTTTCTTTAAAATACGACAGAACTTTCCCTCCAACCCAGTATTTCAGAAATGCAATATACATTTCTGTCAGCTTGTTTTTTTGCAAAAAAATGCCAGCCCTGCACAAAATTGTAGTAGTACTAATTTATAATGTTGTTTTATGCTCTGTAAAATTAATTTGATAATCTAACTCATTAACATTGAAAATTGAACTGCTTTATTTAAATTCCTTTCCCTTTCAAGTGTGTCCACGAGAAAGGCCTGAAATCAGAAAGTTCTATTTTCGACAAATTAGTAAAGAATTTTTAATGATTTCTTGATTGTTTTTTTTAATAATGACTTCTAATAAATGTAATTTTTAATTGTTCCTCTTTTTTGCTACACTAAGGTTAATATATGCTTAATTTAATTTTCTTAAAAATATTTTTATGATGTAAGTTTTCAAGTTTTTGTGTTAAGACTGAATTGTTGCACTTTTTTTTTTAAGTGGCATGCAGTAGTGCCGTGCTGACATTTAAGGAAATAACTAGATTTTTACAAATTTTAAAGAAGAGACATTTGCGTTATGTGTGCAGAAATGAAATTGCACCAAAAGATCACTGATCCCAGATCTTTGCAAGAATTGCCTCAGCCAAAATAAAGGAAAACAATAGCGATGCACCGAATTCCATATTTTGCCGAATAACGAATACCGAATATTCGGTTAAAATTCTAACCGAATATTCAGCCGAATACCGAACACTTGGTTAAAATTTATTAAATCGTTATTAAACTTTGATTGCAATGATTAATTTAATTAGTTTTTTCTTAAACAATATTTCATATGGTGTAAAACTTAAAAATTAAAATGCTATAAATTTAATATCCAAGTGTGTTTCCTTTATATATTATTAATAACTTTTTTAAATATTAGTGAAATACTGGTAATTTTTTTACCTGCATATTTTATTTAAAAATTAGCAGATAATTGATTTTACATATTTATGAACACTTAATGTTATGAGTTTTTTTATTTTTATTTTTTTCCTGGTTACTGTTTCAAATAAACCAGTTAGTAATATCAAGGTTAATGTAATGTGTCATAAGATTTAAGAAAAATTGGAAAGCAACAAAATTCAAATTTAACATCTGAGTGTTTTCTCTTACATTATAACTAATTTCATTGTGATATTAGTTTCTTGTGTGATTGTGGAACGCTATGTTTGGGCTATTTGCCAAGGATGGGTGTGCCTTTGTAGGAGGACTTTCTAAGGGTTTCTAACGCTTATTCACATGTGATATTAGTAAGTAACAACTTGAATCAATTTAGTACTATGGTACTATACTATATTTTTCATTCATGATATAAAAAATATGTATTTGTTTACCGATTGGTGAATACTTAAATTTGTTTACTATTCGGTTGCTGAATATTTAAGTATTCAGCCAAACCAAATATTAGGTTTGTCTGCCGAATAGGCAGTATACCGAATACCAACCGAATATTCGGTGCATCCCTTGAAAACAAGATGTAGGTGTAATGTGTATACACAAATGATCAGACATATTGCATGTAACTGTTATTTATTGGGGGGAAAAAAATGATTTGCTAACATTTAAAATAAAATCACATTTTGCTACTTCAAAATCATACACTGCTGGCCACCCAAATTGCAACACCAAGAAAAACAAGAGATATCACAACAAAATTTATTGTGTAGATAACATGTTGACCAAGTAACAAATGATTAAATTTACAGCATTCTATGAAGCGTGGTTCCTGCCAAAATCAGTACCCAGAGTAGCCGCCGTTGTTGGAGATCACAGCTGCCACACGCCTCGGCATTGATTCAAAGAGACTTTGAATGTGTTCTTGGGGTACAGCAGACCAAGCAGCTTCCACACGTTGCCAAATTGATCTGGTGTGACAGCTGGGGATGAACTCTGGGTCAGTCGTTGAGCAACCATGGACCACATGTTTTCTATCGGCGAAAGATCCGGAGAGCGCGCCGGCCAGGGAAGCAATTCAATCTGGTGATTGACGAAGAACCCTTGGACAATGCGTGCCACGTGTGGCCGTGCATTATCCTGCTGAAATATGGCTGTTGGCAAGCCCTGAAGGTAAGAAAGGACAACTGGCTCCAACACCTCGGAGATGTAGCGCTGGCTGGTTAAAGTACCGGCAATGCGTACTAGAGGAGTGCGAGAGAGATATCCGATACCGCCCCATACCATAATACCCGGTGCAGGACCAGTGTGACGGTGCATAATGCAGCTGTTCAGCATCCTCTCTCCACGGTGTCTCCAGACTCGAATCCGACCGTCGTGGTGTTGCATACAGAAGCGTGACTCGTCAGTAAAGAGAATTTCATTCCATTCTGTCGTCCACATCCTTCTTTCATCGCACCATTGGCGGCGGAGACGTCTGTGGTTCCGCGTCAGAGGTAGACAAAGCAACGGACGTCTTGCGGACAGACCATTCTGCTGTAAACGACGTCGAATGGTACGCGCAGACACTGGATGATGCGTTACAGACTGAATCTGCTGTGATATGGTTCGTGATGTGACTGAGCGGTCCGTCACTGCCATGCGTACAATCTGCCTGTCATCACGTGACGTGGTGCACTGAGGTCGATGCGGTCGATCACGTCTGTCCGTCGTACCCTCCTGCACCCAACGATCACATATCCGCATCACAGTTGTTTGGTTTCGTCCAATACGACGACCGATTTCCCTGAAAGATAACCCACAATCTCGGTATGCCACTATCCTTCCTCTGTCAAACTCGGATACTTGATCAAAAGATGATCGTTGTTTCCTACGAGGCATAACTTATCGTTTTTTGAAAAAAAAGCAAGAAAAACACAATTGCTGTACTTGAAACCGTCGAAATCTCCAAGCCTTAAATAGCGCTTTGAGGTGGCGCCACAGGCGCGCTTGATGTGCGTCTGCGCTGAAATTCTAATCATTTGCATATCTCACCTCAGCTAATGCATGTTGTAAATTTCATATTATTTGCATGCTTCCTTCAGGGTGTTGCATTTACGATGGCCAGCAGTGTATTAACTTTCATAATCTCAAATGCAAATATAATAAAACATAATATCTCAAAACAATGGATATTTATAGCAGTGGTGGTCCGTGGTCAAAAATGCTAGTGCAGCCGGAAAAATATGACCGACCGACCCACCCCCCCCCTCCCTTCCCCTTCCTCCGGACAGGAATGGAAAATCTTTGTTACTGAATTCGAAAGCTGGCAGATTAAACCCTCACCCAGGATAAAATAAAAAAGAAATTACATAAAAAATGCAAGAGATCCTATTTTATTTCCATAAAATGGACATAAATTTCAACCAGCCGCTCCTATCCTCAAAATTGCAATAATCCGTGTCTGATTCGTAGCTTCCTTAGAATTTTCGTTTGTAATGATAACTTGAGAAGAAAAGAAAAAAAAAGAAAACTTACTTTCTTTTTATAAGTCAAATCAATCCTCCTTTCTTTTAAACTTGCGAATCCGTCAGTGATGTTGTTGGGTAGTAGACATACTATCCCCTTAAACTGACTAATACTTAAGCAGAGTGTGCTGGCAGGTTTGAAAAAAAAGACAAAGTTTTAAAATCAAATTAAATTTATTTAACTTATAAAACATAAATAAATTTAAACCATAATTATTAATACCATATATATATTACCATAATTATTATTTAATTTTTTCATAAATAAATTTAACATAAATAAGTTAAACTTAAAAGAATTAATCAGCTCCAGTACTAAAACTATCAGATGCAGTACTAAATACACACGATAAATCATCGTAACAATACGGGCTCATGTCGAGCCGCCGAAAAAATACCTGCCAAGCACCACACGACCGGTAAACGCATACCTCATTTACCTGTGAAAAACGCCTCCTCTTATACAACACCGCGAAGGGATACCCAGACAAATAACTTCTGCCATGATGTCACATCCCAACGTGGCACGGAGAGAAAGATGCAAATGTGAGCTGCCAAAGGATTATGCAACATAGCTGCGGGAGAGCGAGTGGGAAGACGAAACATCGCTTAAGTGGCGAAGAAAGAAGCAACTAGGCTAACAATGCCCCCCCCCCTTTTTGTCACTTAAAATAGAACAGTCAAATATTCCTATGATTTTAAATTCTCGCTATCAATTTTAAACCTACGTAGAAAAACACGTACTGGATTCCGATTTACAAAAGTTCAGTTTAAACGTAAATATTAATATTGACAAATACAGTGGACTCCGCTTAATGTGATCGCAGTTAATGTTATCAATCGCTTATTGTTATCAAAATCACTTGGTCCCGATTTTCTCTATTCATTTGTATGTTAAAATTATCGCTTTATGTGATCATTACATCGGTTAATGTTATCAGTTTTCGAACCTCATTTTAACTGGCAAAGGAATATTCACAATGTATTCAAAAGGAACCCATTCTTTTCTTTCCCTTTGCTGTTGTTTGAATTTCCCAGAATTTTCCCTCTTCCACCTAGGGAAATGGGGAATGAACAAAAGAGTGAGGAATTACACTTTTCGGGAATTCCCTCCTCCCTCCACGCACATCCTGCTGCTGGTCAGTGGTTGTCAGATAACCGTTTTCTGGCCCGTTTTCACTTGCTGGGCATTGTAATCGAAAAATTTATGGCTTTTCTTATGACCAGTCGGAATGAGCCGACAAACGGTAACCCATAAAACCACAGCCCTCACATGATAGATAGACGGAACGGGAGCCTTTTTCCTGAGAACGTTTCCTTCAATACATTGTTTACCCCTGGAGTTCCCCTCAATCTTCAGCGCATGTGAACTGGACATTATCCGAACTCAGAAGGAACAAATTCACATTTTATGCCTTGCTCCCTTACATGCAGCTTGTCGATATGGAAACCAGAAAGCAAAATGATTTAACATTAAAACAAAAGATCGAAATTGCAGTTAAACATTTCTCAGCCTTTATTGTGTAAAATTTTGAAAAATCGTGATGAACTTACTAGAAGAGATAAACAAAATGAAAATGCGGAGTGCAAACGTAATAGAGCTGGTAAAGATCAGCAAGTTGAAAAGGCTCTAAGACTTTGGTTTGAAAATGTTCGAGAACGTGATGCTCCAGTCAAGGGACCCCTTATGCAACAAAAAGCAGAAAGTTTAGCTGCTCAAATGGGAAAAAGATTTTGTTGGAACAAATGGTTGGTTTCAGCGATGGAGGACACGCAAAAATATTGTTTACAAGAGAATTCACAGCGAACAAAAAGATGTCGATAAGCCAGCAGCGGAAAATTGGCATGCAATTGAAATGAGACATGCATTAAAAGTGTTGAAACGTGGAGTTCAACACCGCTCCGATGACTTTAAAAAACATTATGAATACGAACAATTTATTAATATCCTTCTAAGAAAAAATTGTAGACAAACAACCATTGATAATTTTTTTTAATTATCTATACAATTCTTGTGTTTTAAAGGATAATATACAGTACATAAATATAAGGTGAGTTTTTCCATTTTATTTTGAAATTTAGTACGTGTAAATTAGAGTGTGGGGGGGGTAAATTTATCTAATTTTGCATATCGTTTATTGTTATCAATCGGTTATTGTTATCAAAATCACGGTGTCCCAAACTGATCACATTAAGCGGAGTCCACTGTATATATATTTACGTTTGTGTGTGTCACAAAATTAATAGTGGCCATAGTTGTGTGTGAGGGTTAGTTGTGTTGAGGTTAACTTAACACAACTTTAAAAGCAATATGCATGAGTTTAAAAATACAGACGGCATTAAGGTTAAAAGCAATATGCATGAGTTTAAAAGTACAGTTTAAAAATACAGACGGGGTTCGGCTTGACCCATACTGACAGACAGAGTTCTCAATGCGAACTCTTTTCCTTATGGTTTAGTCCAACATACCTAATCAAAAAATATCAAAAAGGATATCTACCCTTTTCATCAGTTTAAACAACGCCGATAGGCTATACATTCATCACATAAATATGCAAATGCAAATACACAATTACAAATACAACACAACAGATACGTGGTGCCACGAACACACACATACACACACACAAATGATTAAATGATTATTTAGCTGCAATTTCCGTCCAATATATATGTATAACCAATATTCAATATATATAAAACATTTTAAACACTCAAATATTGCTTCATAGAAATATGATAATACTTAAATATGCACACTTATAAACACACTTTTACAGTAAATTATATAAACACAATTTCGTTAAACTTTCTCAAATCAAACTTCGTTGGGGTTTTCGTAAAAATATCGGATAAATTTTCCCTGCTTTTGACATATATTATGTCAAATGTATCTTTCAGTACTAAGTCTGTGATAAAAAACAATTTTACGTCAATATGCTTGGTGCGATGATTTTCGATAGGACTCTTCACAAAATTAATAGTGGCCATATTATCTACATATAATCAGGATCTGTGTTTCGGGTTTCTTATTACTTTTTTCTCGATACACTCATTTACGATTCTATCAAACCATAAAACCTCTTTAGCAGCATCAGTCATTGCTATGAATTCTGCCTCCATTGTGGAGAGGCTCACACATTTCTCCTTGAATGTACGCCACATAATTGGCGATTTATCAAAAAATATTATTTGGCCACCAATTGACGTTCTGTCGTCTCTGTTGGCGGCGAAGTCGGCGTCTGTGTAAGCAAGAATTTCATTTTTCTGACATGACAACTTAAGTTTCAGATCTTTTGTGGAACTAATGTAACCTAGTAATTTTAACAACCCGTTCCAATGTAACAAACCTGGGTTATTTTGGAATTGGCTTCATTCATGGCTTAGGATGTTCATCGCGTAACTAATGACAGGCCTGGTGCGGTTAGATATAAAAGATAAGCATCCGAGCAAATTCCTATAAGGGTATTTTAACATTTCTTGTATTTCGGTGTTAGATTGGGGACATTGAGATTTAGAATAGACAGTACCTTTACTTATGGGAAGCGAAGCTATTGGGAAATTATATTTTTTAAATTTATTACAAACTTCTTCAATGTATGGTATTTGATGAATGACTAATGAGTTTTCCCATTTTTCAAACTCTACTCCTAATAGTTTTTTCGTTTTCCCCAAGACTTTTAAATCGAAATACTTGCTTAGGAGGGTGATAGTATTGTCTACGATTTTTAAATTTTCCCCAAATAAAACTATATCATCCACATATAGGAGTAATACTATATCTTTAAAACATAATCAAAGGTGTATATCTTTATCAAAGGTGTATACACAGTTACACCAGTCCAGTTTGGTGAAACCTAAATTTATTAATGCTTTATTTATTTCAAAAAACCACATGCGGCCACTTTGGTGAAGTCCGTATAATGCTTTATCTAGTTTACAAACCAGATTTTCTTTACCTTTTACAAATACCTTACAACAAATCCGGGAGGTTGAGTCATAAACACTGTACTGTCCAAAGGGGCGTATAAGTACGCACATTTGATGTCGCATAGTACGTGAATCCATTTTTGATAGCATACTAAGACTGAATAAAAGAAGTGAATAACGCCAAAATTTACAACAGGGCTGAATGTCTCATCGTAAGATTTCCCCTTAATATGTTTAAACCCCTGTGCAACTAATCGTGCTTTATAGCGGGCAATTTTTCCAACTTCATCATGTTTGATAGTAAATAGCCACCTGCAACCTATTGCTTGGGCTCCTTCAGGTAGCTTAACTAAATGCCATACTTTTCTTACGTGCATCATATTAATTTCATCATTCATTGCCTCTTCCCACAGTTCTTTTTGGGGGGGATTTTATAGCGTGTTTGTAGGTTTTGGGGATAGTAACACCGGCTAATCATGCTTCTAAATGGGTTGAACTCGAACTAGTACTTCCCTGTTGCCCCGTTACTGTTCCTTCATACGTATCCGCGCCTTTAAAACTGAATATGTGTGGTTCAAAGTTAATACGATTTTCTTTACAGTACTTTTCTATGTCATTTAAGGACATGAGTCTCTTAGTTTTGTCCTTTTCATAATAGTAAATATCTACCCGGCTACCATCAGGCCTGGGAGTGGCCTTAAGTATCCATGTAACATCTTTCAATGCAACATCACTCTCTCCCTCCTCTCCTGACGAGGATTCATCTGAAACTTCATCCACCCTCTCCCCCTCAGAGCTTTCGTCATCGTTTTTATTGTTAATGTCCAGATACCGATATGTTTCAGATTTGGTGCCCAGCACCGCTCCACTGTTATTGTTTCTATCAGGAAACTCATTAAAAGATACATTTATAGTTTTGATTATTTTATCGCAATCTGGGAGCCATACCCTGTAACCTCTAGTACTTAACGCGTATCCGACTAGAATACCCTTCTTAGCTCTGGTGTCAAATTTTGATCGCAGTTATTTCGGCACCCCAACATATGTTATAGTACCAAAAGGTTTCAAGTGTTTTACCGATGGTTCTGACCCACTGTATAGTTCAAATGGAGTTTTTGTCCGATTTTTATGGCAAAGTCGGTTCCATGTATAAGTAAAATGCAAAACTGCTTCAGGCCAAAATTTTAAATGTAGTCCGCTTTCATCTAAAATTGATCATGCACCATTAGCTGCTGTTTGATTATAACACTCGGCTCTCCCATTCTGTTCGGGGGTGTATATATTAGTCAATTCGCGTTTTATCCCATTTTCTTCAAAATAGTTTTTAAAATCTCTATTAACAAGCTCTGTTCCGTTATCGGAACGAACAGCTTTTAATTTACATTCTAAAAATATTTCAGCTCGGGTTACATGTCGTTTAAAAATTTTAAAAGCATCAGTTTTACTTTTCATTGGATAAAGCAACGCTTTACCAGAATAGTCATCTACAATTGCTAAATAATATCGCTCTCCCCTCCTCCCTACTACTCTTGTGGGACCCCACAAATCTATGTGTAGGAGTTCTAAGGGACGCTTTGACCTGGTACGATTTAATGGTTTGAATGACACTCGTCTATGCTTATTAATTCTACATGTTTTGCAATGAAAGTTATCACTTTTTAACTGGGAAAGTCCCCTTACACAATTATTTTTTATAGTATTTTCTATTACGCTCGGACTTGCATGGGCAAAACACCTATGTCATTTTTCCATTTCATTAAACGATACATTTGAGGATTCAAATTTTACACTCTTAAGAACTTTATTAGGAATATTTGTATACAAATGATAAATCCCGTTAAGTAGTCGGGCTGTAAATAATATATGTCCATCTTCTAATATCTTTATTTTCCCCCTACCACCTTCAAATGTGGCACCCTTTGAGTCTAATCTGGGGCCTGAAATAAGATTGTGGCGTAGTTTTGAAGAATATAAAACATCACCAAAATAAAATATACGTTGCCCAAATTTTAGTTTAACTACCCCTTTCCCCTCAATGGGAGAAGTTACTCCCTGAATAGCAACAGCCATTTCCTCACCATGTAAGGGTTCATATTCAATAAGACTTCTATCGTTGCAAAAGTGGTGGGAGGCAGCCGTGTCAAATACCCAGCTGCTTTGTATATCAGTTTCACTATAGTTAGCCTGTGCAATGAAAAAAAAGGAGACTGACTTATCTGTATGAGTCCCAGGTGCAGGTTTAGATCTACCGGCTCCGTTTCTGATCCTTTCTCGACCTCTGGCTCTAGATTGCCTGAATCGGCTGGCTTCCCAATCCTCTCTCCTCCTTTGCGGGCTTGCACTAGGCGACGAATTTAACGTCAGGAGGGGGTCATCTTTTCGTTCCGGGCGTTCGTCGGTTTCTTGCATTGGCTTTTATAGTGTCCGGGTTTTTTGCAGCGATGACAAATTATCTGAGGCTTGAACTTTGGTTGAATTTGATGAGCTTCAACTGCCCAGCTACTTTGACGATCAGAGTCTCTTAAGCTAATACGCAACTCTTCGGCCACTAATTCTAATACAATAATAATAAATTTTTCCTCGGGCCATCGTAATATTATTTGCACAATGCTATCAAACTGTTCAGCAGGAACCGCAATAGTTGAAATGATAGGTATTTTTCCTCTATAGGCTGACTTATGGCATTCAAATGTTCAAAGATTCGTTTCAAACGGGCAGCAAATAAATCGATGCTTTCATCTGTATTAATTTTACATGAACACAGTTCCGAAAATAAGTACATATGTCTCGACCGATTATCAGGTTGAAAATGTAGTTTCAGCTTTTTCCACAATGTGACTGCATCATCACAATCCTCTATCATTCGGCGATACTCGGGTTCCACATTCAAATAAATGGTCGACAGTGCAGCTCTGGATCTGGTATCCCAGTCCTTTAATTCCTTATCCGTCACACCTTTCGTAGCGTCGACAACAGGCTTCTGTTCAGTGCCATTCACTATACTTCACACATTCTTCTCAAGAACCAAATATTTTATATCTGAGCCCAATTTTCATAATTCAGGGCATTCAACTTTTCAATATTCGATTGGAGTACCGCCATAGCCATAGCCAATTTCTTCCCCCCCCCCCCCTGCCTAAAGTAACAGTCTTCAGGGCCAACAAACAATTTCACAGTCATGCTTGCTAAGCGTTATAGGGCTGGTTCACCCATTGCCTCCTGTTGGGGAGTAGACATACTACCCCCTTAAACTGACTAATACTTAAGCAGAGTGTGCTGGCAGGTTTGAAAAAAAAGACAAAGTTTTAAAATCAAATTAAATTTTTTTAACTTATAAAACATATTAATTAAGTTGAATTTAAAAATAATTAATTAGCTCCAGTACTAAAACTATCGGATCCAGTACTAAATACACACGATAAATCATCGTAACAGTACGGGCTCATGTCGAGCCGCTGAAAAAATACCTGCCAAGCGCTGCACGACCAGTAAACGCATACCACATTTACTTGCGAAAAGCGCCTCCTCTTATACAACACCGCGGAGGGATACCCAGCTGAATAACTTTTGCCATGACGTCGCATCCCAATGCGGCACGGAGAAAAAGGTGCAAATGCGAGCTGCCGAAGGATTACGCAACACAGCTGCGGGCGAGCGAGCAGGAAGACGAAACATTGCTTAAGTGGCAGAGAAAGAAGCAACTAGGCTAACAGATGTCCTCATAAAAAGGCATTGTTTTAATTCAGATATCAATAATTTTAAAAGCTCTTTAAAATTCCCCATGTTTAAAGAACTTTCTCGCTCTCAGTGTCCTCTAAATGCCAGTTCTTGCTTACTTAAAAAGAATACTGCTTTGATGGGTAATTGCATGAAGCGTCTATTCAGGCTTACCTTCTTGATAAATTCAGCAATATAAAGTCAAGAGTTTTCCTTTAATTCATCAGCAATTTAGCTCCCACTTCTTATCAACTCCTTAAATTTTAAAGAATTTTTTTAATGTTCCATTGAGCCTTCATGTGTTTTACATGCTCGTGTGATGGTGGTTAATCCATCATATCCAGCACCATTCCAAACGCTCTTTTTTATCTCAACAATTAAACACAGCCAACAAAACATTTTTTAGTAAATAAAAACTGCCCCATAGCCACATGAATAGTGCATATCATGATGAATAGAAGCTACGACCATGCTGAGACGAACCTGCTTTTTTCTTATGAATGGACAATTTTGGTGTCGGTCTATTTTCTTTTAGTGGCTGTTGTTTATCATCTTCTTTCCATATGTTAAACGGAGTTTCAATCAAGACGCGAACTGGATAATAACGGGGCTCCATGTTTCAAAACGGTTAAATCATAGATTCCAATAACACACGGACACAGTAAAAAATAAAGCTAAAAACTTTCAACCTTCCCAGACAAAAAAAAACCTATTGTTTCCGTTAGAATGGACTAGAACAGCGGTTAACCTTTTAACGTCGTGCCCCCCCCCCCCCCCCAACAAAAGCTAACTTACAGTGGCACTCCTCCCCCCTCACATTTTTCAGCTTACATTGAGTTTTTAATCTTTAATGAACATTTAAAGCGAAAATGGATATATTTTTGGGTAAAATTGAGAATAAATAAGATGATATTTTAAAAACATGCATCACTACTTGCTCTTTAGTTTTTCTCCACCACCCCTGCAAACGTTCTGCGGGGGGGCACCCCCGTCAGGTTGAGAAATGCTGGGCTAGAGCATATATTCTCTGTGTCTTATTCTCTCCCTCATTTCTCGTCCAAGCCAATCAGTTATTCGAATTCACAAGTGCAGCAGTAGTCAGAAAACCTTTCTTCAGCTGAGTCTTAGCTGCATACTCCTTATGCTATCCTATGCCGGAGAGACTGCTTACATAGTCGTTACCATGACAACGGTGCTGCCAATTTCTTTATTAGCTTTGGGGGCTGTACCAATGACTTCCGCAGTTGAATTGCGGGAAGCAGGGATGTTAATTCTGCGCCGAAACACAAATTCTTGCGCCGAACTGCGCTTTTAGCTGATTTTTGCGCCGGTCTGCGCCGAATACGTCATTTTGACTCTTTCAGGGTGCGCCGAACTGCGCTTTTAGTCTTAGAAGATATTATTCGCATTTTGCCAGCAGTGGTGATTTAACACTTGAAATTATGAGACATCATTTAGAAACCAAAAGTTCTTTAATTAAAATAAATATTATAAAGTTCAAATACATTCACGCTCGCTGAGCGTCTTACAGAACTAGCATACACAGAATATACAGAGGCTAGAATTGAAATAGCATGCCATAGAAATGCAATAACTCGCAGGCAAAAGGAACCACATTATATACGTACAATTCACATGTGCAACAGTTAATTTGCATAAAACAAGGTTCTGACCGGCCAATCAGAAACAAAATGTCTCCGTTACTATGGAGATATGCTTCAGCGATCACGGCTCATGAGAAAACCGAAAGAAGAACCGCGGGAGAAAACGTGACGTCACGCGGCGAGTGAAGTTGCCGATGAACTTCGGCGAACGCCGGAGATGGGAAACAAACGCGCGGGAGGCTAGCAAGCAGCCCCCTCTCATGCACCGTGATCGCAGCAAAAAAAAGTACATTATCAAAACATGGAAAAAATTCAAAATTACTTTCCCAAAACCTTTACACATTTAAATTCAAAACATTTTAGTATATATATATATTAAACGATGCAACACAATACATTACAATAAACCTTATTAGACGTATTCTGCAGAATTATTTACAAACACACAATTTTTTTTTTTTTTTTTTTTTTAATCACAAACCACAAATATTCCTATGCAAGAAAACAATATATTATACACTTAGTTCAAATATAACCTCACAAATCTTATTCAGTCCATGTTTGTGGAGTGGCTTCGTAAATACATCAGCTAAGTTCTTTTTACTATGAACATATCTAAGTTCAAAAAGTCCATCATTTACTAAATCCCTTATAAAGTGTAGTTTTACGTCAATGTGCTTAGATCGAATATTCTCAATAGGCGATTTTGCATATCTAATCGCGGCCTCATTGTCACAAAATATCTTATTGTCTTTTAATTGTAATTCAGCAATTCCCAATTCATTACATTCATCTAAGATGTGTTTTATCCAACTAACTTCTTTAGAAGCTTCCGTTAAAGTAACAAATTCCGATTCCATGGTAGAAAGACTTACAAACTTTTGTTTGAACGTACGCCAAATTACGGGCGCATTACTCATGAACAGCAATATCCCACCCATAGAAATGCGATCATCTCTATTGGATGCGAAGTCTGAATCACTATAACAGTTAATTTCTACATTAGTTACATCTGACAAATTAAGTTTATAATCTCTTGTATATTGAACATAACCCAATAATCGCAATAATGCGTTCCAATGCTTTACACCGGGGTTTTCTTGGAATTGTGCTAAAATATTTACAGCATAACAAAGGTCTGGTCTCGTACGGTTCGCGAGATACGACAAACATCCCACAACGTTTCTATATGGTAACTTTAACATTTCATTTCTTTCCGATTCTGATGCAGGACTGTCCGTCTTTGACAGGATACAGCCTTTAACAATGGGGAGAGTTGATAGTGGGAAATTAAAACTTTTGTATTGTTCGCAAATTTTATCTATGTACTTGTGTTGGTGTATGTATAACTTTCCAAACTTTTCTTCAAATTCAATTCCTAGAAGCATTTTTGTTTTTCCTAAAACAGTGATATCAAATTCATTTTTGAACAAACTTACAATGTGGTTGACGCAGTCCAATATTTTTCCAAAAATCAAAATGTCATCGACATACACAAAAAGAACAACATTATCACTATATACGTATGTACAATTACTCCATTCTAGTCTTTTAAATTTTAATTTTTCTAGTGTTCGGTCAAGTTCACAAAACCATTCTTTACCGCTCTGCCGTAAACCATACAAAGCTCTTTTAAGTAGGCAAACGTGATCAGGATGGTTGGGATCTTTGAATCCCTGTGGCTGATACATGTAAACTTCTTCCTGTAGAGGTGCATATAAATACGCACATTTAATATCGATTTGACAGTAACACCAATTAAAGAAACATACAAGAATTGAAAAGAATAGTCTGATTAATGAAAAATTAACTACCGGACTAAAAACTTCGTCATATGTGTCGTTTCTATATTGCGCGAATCCTTGCGCTACAAGTCTGGCCTTATATTTTACTATCCTATTATTTTCATCACATTTCAAATTATATACCCAGCGGTTCCCTATAATTTTTTTATTATCAGGTTTAGGGACTAGTTCCCACACATTACGCGCATGCATCATCTTTAATTCGTCGGCCATAGCACACTGCCATTTTTCGACTTCCGCAGACGACATACATTCATTATAATTACTGGGAATTTTTATTTCTATATTAAGCGCTTCGGGTTGACAATTGTCCGTTGTTTCATCTAAATTTATTTGATCTGTCACTTTTCCTGAATAAGTGTTCTTACCACTAAAATCAAACAGATTACTATCAAATTTAATGTTATGCGCTTTACAGTATTTCTCTACCTCATTACCGGATCTTAAACGCATATTTTTACCCTCAATGTTATAATAAATATCAACTCGCGTTTCATCCTTTCGTGGAACAGCACGTCTAATCCAAACGATGTTTTCATCTGGGGGGAGGGTGATTTCACCATGCGTTTGCTCAAGACTGGTTAAATCCATATCATTTTTTTGAAAATATACAAATCTTTTATTACTCTTACTGGGTTCCAGTTCGGCTTCCACACACTTAATTCTCTCACTAAATTTAACATTTGATGTTTCTATTACTTTATTTTCATTTTTAAGAAATATGCGATAACCTCTAGTATCCGACGCATACCCTACCATTATGCCGGTTTTTGCTTTTAAACTTAATTTATTTCTTAAATTCTTCGGTGTGTTTACATAGGCTGTGCAGCCAAACATTTTAAAGTAAGAGACTACTGGTTTTCTACCTGTAAAAAGTTCGAATGGTGTTTTATCTTTATTTTTATGACAAATTCGATTCCAAGTGTGTACGAAGCATTGAATTGCTTCGCCCCAAAATTTATTATTTAAACTGCTGGCATGAAGCATAGCCCTAACTGCGTTCATTGCTGTTAAATTAAACCGTTCACTAACACCGTTTTGTTCTGGTGTGTAAGTATTTGTTCTTTCGGCATGAATACCCTCCTTGTCAAGAAAATTTTTAAAGTCTTTATTACAAAACTCCATTCCATTATCTGTACGCACATTTACAATTTTTAAATTTAATTGCCGTTCCATTCGTCTTTGGTATTTTTGAAAACAATAAAAAACTTCAGACTTTTTCTTCAAAGTAAAAACAGTTACGTGCCTAGAATAATCATCAGTGACAGTTAAGAAATATTGGCTACTGTCAAGTGACGCAACGGGCAACGGCCCACATACATCAAGATGCAATAATTCAAGCGGTTTCGAAGATCTAATATTCGATATAGGTTTAAAACTCTTCCTTCGCGCTTTAGCTAGTTTACACGATGTACAAGATTCTTTATTGATTTTTAATGTGGGTAATCCACGAACACTATTATTTTTACTAGTATGCACTAAATAATCCATATTAGCATGATTAAACCTGTAGTGCCAAAGGGCTAATTCACTGGTTGTTTCAGTTGACAGATTATACATTTTACTTCCTACCTTTTTGCCGTCCGTTTTATTTTTAATGTAGTGCGAGGGTTTAAAAAAATAAAGACCATTGGTACGTTTGGCATAAAAAATTGCTTCACCTGCTTTATTGTATACCCAAATTTTACCGTTTGTACCTATAAACTTTGCACCAGCACTTTCCACCTTCAAACCAGATATCAAATTCCTACGCAATTTCGGTGAGTACATCACATCCGTCAGCTTTATAATATGTACTTTTCCATTAAGACGTACACCAAACTCTACAGTTCCAACACCTTCAACCTCACTTTCTAAGTTTCCTATCGCGAGAGACATTGTGGTGTTTTGTACTGGTTTATATGTGGAAAATAAACTTTTGTTGTTGCAGAAATGATTAGATGCACCTGTATCAAATACCCAAATTTTGTTTATTACTGCATTAGGTTTACTAGCTTCAACATTAAGGAGATTTTCGTTTACTTTAACATCACAATAATTACTAGATTTTACTTTTCGTTTTGTACCACTTTTATTTCTATTAAAACTAAGCTTTACTCTGCAATTGGCTATTACATGTCCGTATTTTTTACACCGGAAGCAGGGACCTAACTTGTTGGGGTTTTCATTTTTATGTTTTTGCATGTCCTCAACAGTTGTGGATAACAAAGTACTCTCGTAATTACTTGTGTCCTCCTTCACTTGACGAATGTGTCCCTCCTCTACAAGTAGTTCGTCTAAGATTTTCTGAAAGGTAAAGTCTTTCTCTGGCCAACGATAAATCGTTTGTACTATATTCTGAAAGTTAGAATCTAAATATCGAATGAGCTGAAATCCCTGATATAACTCCTCAACAGGGTGACCTAAGTCGCGTAATTTAAGTATTGTTTTCTTTACTTTAGCAGCAAATAATCCAATTCCTTCTTCCGCAACATAACGATGCGAGAAAAATTCATCTAAAAGTTGTATAGTTCTAGCTCTAGAAGAGGGTTCGAAATGCTTTTTAAGCGTGTCCCATGCAACATCACCCGAATCTACCGTTGATATAAGTGAGCGAAGATCAGGGCTAACACCCAAATATATCGTCGAATATGCCCTCGCTTTACGCAAATTGTAGTCTAGTATTTCCTTTTGTGTAGCTTTATCGTCTAAAGCGGGTTCAGTTTTATCAATAAATTTCCAAACTCCCCTTTCCATTAACAAAACCTTCATGTCATCTTTCCAGGTGTTCCAGTTCGATGCATTAAGCATCTCTATTTGGTTGTGACTTTCGTGAATATGCGAGCACATTATTACCACTTTACAACACTAGTTTACAAGAAGTATAATAAACACATGCATATGATGAAAATTTAAATATAACTTACAACACGGGAGAGTCCTACTTCATACTGATGAAACCGAAACATTACTGCAAGGAAAAGTTCCATAGTCTGTTAAAAGGCTCCTTTAAAGCTTGGCTGAAACGCCGATATGCTCGGCCCCCGTCGAAGCAACTCAATAAAAGTCCATTTCCACGCAAGGAATAACACGCCAGCTTGAAAACTAAACACTAAAACGGGGATTCGAAAGCTTGACTGGTGACGGAACTCTTGAAGGCACAAGATGATGATACTTGTAGAATACGACAACAAGGATGATGACAAAAAAAACACTAGAGCCGGAACACTTGCTTCATAACGCCGCTACACTCCTCGGTGAAGACACCTCGGTAACGCCGAATGACGGAAAACACCGGCCGGGGCTTGAGTTGAAAATGACAATGTGCACGTATGCTGTCATTATTAAAAGTCAGCAATGAGCAGTTTTACAATGGGATTGCTCGGCCCATAACCATAATCTTAGAAGATATTATTCGCATTTTGCCAGCAGTGGTGATTTAACACTTGAAATTATGAGACATCATTAAGAAACCAAAAGTTCTTTAATTAAAATAAATATTATAAAGTTCAAATACATTCACGCTCGCTGAGCGTCTTACAGAACTAGCATACACAGAATATACAGAGGCTAGAATTGAAATAGCATGCCATAGAAATGCAATAACTCGCAGGCAAAAGGAACCACATTATATACGTACAATTCACATGTGCAACAGTTAATTTGCATAAAACAAGGTTCTGACCGGCCAATCAGAAACAAAATGTCTCCGTTACTATGGAGATATGCTGCAGCGATCACGGCTCATGAGAAAACCGAAAGAAGAACCGCGGGAGAAAACGTGACGTCACGCGGCGAGTGAAGTTGCCGACGAACTTCGGCGAACGCCGGAGATGGGAAACAAACGCGCGGGAGGCTAGCATTTAGCCGATTTTTGCGCTGGTCTGCGCCGAATACGTCATTTTGACTCTTTGTTAAATTTTTGCCATGCTCATTTATCTTTTAACGCGTGTATGGAAAGCTAGTTAGCAGTAAAGCAAGATTCAAACTGCGTACGAAAGCTGCATTCCGAAGCCATTCTACCCGCCCCGGATCGGACCAGTCGGGCTTTGTTAGTCACCTCAATCAGGGCCGGCCAGATAGGCAAACAAGTAATCATCGCAACGGGCACCGTTTTTTGTTTATGAAGGGGCACGATTTCCAACTTAAAATCATAAAAGCAATTTTGAAAAAAGTAAAAGGGACGTCTTTTTCTACGTTTGCAGGGTGGAGTGGGTGTCATGTACCGCAGGGCCGCCCCTGATCTAAACCAGACCGGTCCGTAAAGAAAACAGTATATTACGGTGACGTCCCAGCCCCTAAAAAATCACGGTTTATGACCCGGCCCGTAGCAAGAATGAAAATTGGAAGCATGACCGGTTTAGAAATCAGAATCTAGGCTGTCTGAATTAATAAAATATTTCATTTCAAAATAATCCGGAAATCCGCTGCCAGTGGTGTAGTCGCGGGGGGTAGAGATCTGTGCGGGCCCAGGCTTTTGCAGCACGATTCATTCAAGGCACGGGCTGACCTCAGCATTTTCTAGAATGGACCGGAACAAGCGTATACTCTTAAAGACGGTCCTCTGTGCTTGCAAAATCGAGCCTTTCCGGAAATTTTTGCTCTCCTAAAATTTCAACAAGACCAAACGATTGGCTTGTGATTCCTCCCCCCCCCCCTCCTTAAATCATGATTAATATACGAGCTGGACCGGGTCTGAATTTTTTATTTTGATTAAATGTCGGGCCGGGCTAGACATTTTCGGCCCGTGAAGATCATGAGCGGGGAGATGCCGTCTCACTACTTTTTTATTCGAGCTTATGTCAGCAAAAGTAAGCGTTCTTCACTTTTTATCATGGACGCATGATTTTTGAGTCTTCAGTTGCGAGTGTTCCTAAACCTTTTTTCTTAAAACTACACCACTGTTTTTCTTTTTGTGTGTGTGCAGGCTCTACGAGAGGGGGCAGACGGGGCGACGCCCCTGGGCCCGTGTTCAGCCAAAGTGCGTCCGCAAATTTTTCAGAATGTGTTACGAATTTCATTTATAGATCCGTAATTAAAATCTTTATTTTAAAATAGACTAAATTTTGAATACATAATTCTAGAATGATATAAACGGCAGAAATGTTAATTCTACCATTTAAATATTAGTATTTTTACAACCTTCGAACATGCATTAAAAGTACCATTGCATATAAGAAATACTTCCCTCCCACTCTCTTTCCATTTAGCATTTATATGAAAACCATTAAAAAGAGCACTTTCACACACACACAAAAAAAATTCCTTCCGTCCATGTAAATCCATGTATTGTTTTTACCAAGTTGCTGATAGCATAGCCTGTATACACCCTTTTTTTTTCCAGAGCTTTCCTAAAGTGCTTTCAAATAGTGTTTTGCTTTTAGCAAATGGTGTTTGCTTGCAAACTTTGCTTTTCTTGTATGCATTTATTGTGTTCCTAAATCTTCAATTTTATGCTCCAAAATCATGTTAATTCTGATCTCGAATCTTAGTTTTCCTCTCGGAAACTATTTTTTTGTGCTCCCGAGGTGCTCCCAAATGGAATTTTTCTGCTCCCGAGGTGCTCCCAAATAGAATTTTTCTGCTCCCGAGGTGCTCCCAAATGAAATTTTTTTCTGCTCCCGGGGTGCTCCCAAATCGAGTGTTGGAGTTAACATCCCTGGGGAAGGTTAAAGGGCTTTTTTTCTGAATGAGCAATCTGGCAGTTACTACAATACGCTTTTCTTTTTTTTCTTTTTGAGATTTTTAAAAAATTTACCATAGGAATTCCATAATTCTAATCTGAATTTAAGAAAATTTATAGAATAAATTATTTTAAAGTATGTGCTGATAATTTCAAGTGCAGCTCGCAGTACTTGCTGTATCCCACGAGCCACCACCACTGATTTATAGGACTTTGTAAAAAAAAAATCTAAGCTTGATCACTGAAATTTATCTCCATTACATAACACAATATCAAACATCACTTGAGCTTATTGTCATCATCTAATTAATTAAACATTTTGTTTAAAACAAGTGACTGTAAGGCTGCTGTATCTCATTTTACACTAAACTTTACTTATTGGAACATTTTACTGTTAAAGGGTAGCACAAGTCAGCATTTAACTACTTCAGAAAGTTAATTTTACAATTAAATGTACATGGATAAAGTCAAACAAAATTACGTTTTTGTGAACTACCAGAATTTGCACATAATGTCAGCAAGCTCATTATTGTGTATTTCAATGATCTATTGAGAGGCCTCTCTAAAGAAATGGATATAAAGTATTCAGGGATGAGAATCTTCCGACTTTCGTCAGATTTTCCGATTTTTCAAAAAAAAAATTCCAACTTTTCAAAAAAATTTCTGATTTTAAGAAAAATCCGCTCATGAACGCCCGGTCTCCGCACACAGTTAGATAACCTCTGGTATAGAGAATTTCAATATAACATGTATCTGAGTGATACCTTCTCCCCATTGAAAGTATTGCCCATAGTGCCATTTTCCCCACCCCACAAAGATGACCAACGACGCAGTCGTACAGACTCACTGCTACAGGTGATCAACTGCTCATTCTTCGTTGGATGTTCCCACAGTTTCATGTCAGAGCGGGACTACGTCATCGGCGGAGTAGAGGCAGAGGTGTAAAAACATGGCAGTGTATTCCTCCAAGCCTCGTGAGCATATGCCAGAGGTCAAATTATCACTTTTTTACAACAGGTGCTTCATGTATCTCTCACATTGATTCGATTCTCTAGCAGAGATTTTTACTTGTACTCTAGAGAAGGAATATGTTTTAAGAATTTTTAGTGTATTATGGCAAGTATTCGTACAGATATTGTTCACCGTTCCAATGAATTAGATGTTCGTGCTATAGACAAAGTAGTGAAAAACTGTTGGAGCTGAAATTGATGGTGTTTATGTTCGAGATATAATCAGAAAAGTCAACAAACCTGGAATTGCATATTATTCAATATGCTACAAAGATCTAAAGTACAGCAATCGGGGATTTAAGTGCTAGCTCGTCACATGAAAGCTACAAAACACATGTCGAATGTGAAAGCAAGGAAAGATAACTTCGCATTACCTGGTGAGTAATATTTGCTCAATTTATTTATTTTAAAATTTTAACAAAATTTTTAAGATGCGGCACTCTCGGATGAGTGGATTATGTGTATATCTCTCCTGCAAAACTTGTGGCGGCTATGCCACTCTCTTACATGTCCCCAAATTGGCGTGTGTGTGCACCAACTGAAGGACGACCCGTGGCCGGGAGTCAAAACCCGCAAGCGCAATTTTAAGTGCCGAATTCCCACTGCACTTTTCAGTTTCTCCGTCGAATGCAAATATCCATCCCGTGCATGCGCACTTGCAGAGGAGATCGCTATAAAAGATCTCGACAGCAGTCGAGAGCAGCAGTTCAGCAGCCAGCAGCCAAGGGTAGTGGTATTCTCCAGCCAGCCATGCTCGTCCTTGTGTCGTTGCCGTTATGAGATGCCGGGCGCTTCTTCTTGTCATCCTTTTCCAGATATTGCGACTTCAGTGGGAGTTTCTCAGACCATGGAGTCCGGAATATGCGGCACTGTCCAGCAGTAAAAAATTCGCCCGGCTGCGTAAGAATCCTGCGAATCTAAAATTGTTAGTATTCAACTGTTATGTTCAATTCTTGTTATATGTGTTCTAAGTTAAAAATTGTTCACAATAAAATTTAGTTACGTTTACAAAAAAAAATCTTGTCGTCCTTTGGAGTTAAGAAGAGACAAAAGACATTTGGATTTCTTTTATTTACCCATCATCCGGGACTCTTCATTAGTGACCCGTCTTGCAAGCTTGGTCTTCATTGATGACCTATAATATCAAATCCTTCTGCTGATGACGTGTGATATTGAATAATTCTCTGAATGAAAACCACCATTGGCATTTTTCCGAGTTCAGGTTCCCATAACCAGCTCAGTTTTATTATGTCTGTCGATAACAGTACTACGGAGGTTGCTAAAGTACCTCCGTAAAGTAGCTTTTCGAGCCCCTCCATTTTGGGACAAAGATCCTGAATTGTGGTTTTTTCAGGTGGAGTCTCAATTTGTTTTGTCCAGTATAACTGCTGATTTAACAAAATTTCACGCAGTAGTAGCAGTATTAGATGCTACAGTTTTGAGTTATGTCAGGGACATCGTCAAATCACCCCCTGCAAACAATGCATATGAAACTTTAAAAGATAGGATTCTCACTCAATACGCCCAAACAGAAACTGCTTGCTTAAGGCAACTCCTTCAGGAACTCCAATTAGGAGACTTACGCCCTTCCCAATTGCTAATGCAGATGAAAAATTTAGCTGCTGATAGAGTCGATGATGCATTGCTTAAACCCCTTTAGATGCAACGGCTTTCCATAAGAGTGCAACAAATTCTTTCGACGTGTAAGGACTCTCTTGACAATCTTGCTCAAACTGCAGATAAAATTCATGAAGTATCGGATACGCCTGAAATCGCAATTGCATCAAACTCGAGTGCCGATTCCTTGTCCGCCCTTCAAAGGGAAGTTCAGGAGTTGAAAGCCGAGATTAGCCGTCTTTCTCGATGCGAAAATAAAACTGTTAAACGCAACCGCAGTACTTTTCGGCAGCGTAAAGGACAGTCCTTCAGAAAAGCAAATTCACAAGGGTTGTGCTGGTATCATTGGAAATTTCGCGAAAAGGCCACTAAATGTTCCGAGCCTTGTTCCTTTTCGGAAAACTAGTAACATCAGCTGTAATGACGGCTACGGTTGATAAAGTTCAGTCAGACCGTCTTTTTGTAACTGATCGCAGAAATGGTATTCGATTTTTAGTTGATATGGGTGCGTCAGTTAGCTGCCTCCCTTCTAGATTATACAAACCTAGTAGGCAGAGTACATTTTCACTAACAGCCGCAAACGGTAGTCTGATAAAGACGTATGGGGTAACACACATGGAAATCGACTTGGGGTTGAGGAGAATTTTTCCATTTGCTTTTGTAGTAGCGGATATCTCCCACGCCATTCTCGGCGTAGATTTCTTGGCTAAGTACGGTTTAGTGGTCGACCTCAAGCACAAGGTATTGACTGACAGTCTTACGAATGTCACAACTCGAGGTATTGTTCCAAACCACACTAAAGCCTTTGCTATGCCAGTTTCCGTGGATTCCCCTTTTTATAAAATTTTACTGCAATTTCCAGGACTGTTTAAAAAAAATCTTACCCCTGTATCCAAAACTGATGGAGTTTTCCATTTCATAGAAACTAAAGAACAGCCCATTCATTCAAAAGTTCGACGTTTGTCTCCGGAAAAACTTCCAAGTTTTAAAAGAGGAGTTTAAGGAATTACTCGCAGCAGGTATCATTGCACCATCAAAGAGTCAGTGGAGCAGCCCTATCCATTTTGTAAAGAAAAAAAACGGGCAATGGCGAATATGCGGAGATTACCGCCGGTTGAACAACGTCACAATCCTGGACAGGTATCCAATCCCGCACATCCACGACTTCGCACATTTATTGCATGGTAAGACATGCAATAAATGACCATGCATTCTTTTCTAAAATAGATTTAGTTAAGGCCTACCACCAAATACCTGTTAATCCAGCAGACGCTCCAAAAACAGCTGTAATTACTCCTTTAGGCTTATTCGAGTATAAATACATGTGCTTTGGACTTCGAAATGCCACACAGACGTTTCAGCGTCATATTGACAATGTCATTAGAGGCTTGGAAGGATGCTACGCCTATTTGGATGACATCCTCGTAGCGTCCCCCGATGCTGAAACTCATAAGCACGTTTTATGCCAATTGTTTAAAAGGCTTAATGCACACGGCATTGTCGTAAATCCTGATAAATGTCTCTTCGGACAAGAAAGCCTAGATTACCTAGGATTCAAAATTTCCCCTGATGATCTACGGCCCTTGCCCAAAAAAGTAGAAGCTATCACTAATTTCCCTAAACCGTTGAATGTTGAGCAGTTAAGCCGTTTTCTGGCGATGTTAAACTTTTATCACCGTTTCATTAAACATGCTTCAGCTATACAAGCTCCTTTATTCGATCTAGTCTGTAATCGTCGAAAAAAAGATAAAACGGCGATTGAATGGAATAAGTTGACGACAAAGGTATTTGAAGACTGTAGGAAAGCTCTTGCCGATGCGGCCTCACTTTCTTTTTACAATCTAGATGCCGAATTGTCTTTGTCTACGGATGCATCGGATATAGCCATAGGGGCGGTACTTCAGCAATCGCTCGAAGGTAAATCGCAACCGTTAGCATTTTTTTTGCGCAAACTTACAGACGCAGAAAAAAATTACAGTACATTCGATAGGGAACTTTTAGCTATCTATTCCACAATCAGGCACTTCGGCTACATGCTAGAAGGTTGTGAATTCGTAGTTTTTACGGACCATAAACCTCTAACATGCGTTTTTTTCAAGTCAGGAGAAAAACACTCTCCTAGACAGCAAAGACACCTGGAGTTTATCAGTCAATTTACAACTGAAATCCGTCGTATTACTGGAGCTGGTAATGTAGTTGCCGACACCTTATCGCGCATAGCAGCTGTCGGTCAAAAGGGCATAGATCATAAGGCCATGGCGTTAGCCCAGGCAGAAGATGAGGACTTGCAGACACTTTTAAACTCCGACACCAACTTACAACTAAAATTGTTCCCACTATTTGAGGATTGTGAGTTGTATTGTGATGTGTCCGGTGGTAACATTCGACCATTTGTACCCGGCAGTTTTCGTAAAGATGTCTTTGAAAGCATACACTCTTTGGCTCACCCTGGTAAGCGCGCTACATTAAATATGATTAAGGAACGATTTGTGTGGAAACACTATGGAGAAGGACATAGCGGCATGGTGCAAGACATGTTTGCCCTGTCAGCGGTCTAAAATCACCAGGCACACAAAATCTCCCTTAGGTTCCTTTTCCTTACCAGACCGACGTTTTGGCCATGTCCATTTGGACATAGTAGGACCCCTCGCGCCTTCACGCGATTTCCGCTATTTGCTGACTTGTGTGGATCGTTATACAAGATGGGTTGAGGCAACCCCCATTAAGACACAATCTGCTGACGTAGTCGCAGAGGCTTTCCTGCACAGTTGGGTGTCGCGCTTTGGTGTGCCCGAAGTAACTACCACGGACAGAGGCGCCAACTTTGAGAGTAATCTGTTTCGAGAGTTCTCCCAGTTGCTCGGGTCCTACAAAAATAGAACCACGGCTTACCACCCCCAAAGTAATGGTATGATAGAAAACGTCCATAGACCGTTAAAAGCGGCTTTGATGGCCCATGATACAACGGATTGGGTACGTGCGTTACCTCTCGTGCTGTTGGGCATCCGAAGTAGCTTAAAGGAGGATGTAGGTGCGTCTTCTGCGGAGCTGGTCTATGGGACTTCACTCAGATTGCCTGGTGAAATTTTTAGAGATTTCTCCTCGCATCATCCGTCTCAATACGAGTTTCTTAATCAGCTCCGACACGTAATGAAGCAGCTTCGCCAGGTCCCTGCGAGCAGACACCGTTCTGAGAGTGTTTTCATTCATCCTCAACTAAATGAATCTTCACATGTTTTTGTTCGGGTGGACAGTGTGCGGTGCCCCCTGATGATGGACCGTATGAAGTTCGCTCCCGAACATCAAAATTTTTCACTATCATGAAGGATGGCATAAAATCTACTGTCAGCATAGACCGTCTAAAACCTGCCTTCTTGTGTCCGGCTAGCGAGTCTACTCCGTCGCTGACACCTGAACCTACATCTACCACACGCACACGCTCTGGTTGTATTTCGAAGCCCGTCGTCTGTTTTCAGATGTGATGGCTCTTCAATCTCCAGGGGGAGCCTGTGGCGGCTATGCACTCCTTACATGTCCCCAAGTTGGCGTGCGTGTGCACCAACTGAAGGACGACCCGTGGCTGGGAGTCAGAACCTGCAAGCGCAATTTTAAGTGCCGAATTCCCGCTGCACTTTTCAGTTTCTCCGTCGAATGCAAATATCCATCCCGTGCATGCGCACTTGCAAAGGAGATCGCTATAAAAGATCTCGACAGCAGTCGAGAGCAGCAGTTCAACAGCCAGCAGCCGAGGGTAGTGGTATTCTCCAGCCAGCCATGCTCGTCCTTGTGCCGTCGCTGTTATGAGATGCCGGGCGCTTCTTCTTGTCATCCTTTTCCAGATATTGCGACTTCAGTGGGAGTTTCTCAGACCATGGAGTCTGGAAGATGCGGCACTGTCCAGCAGTAAAAAATTCGCCCGGCTGCGTAAGAATCCTGCGGATCTAAAATTGTTAGTATTCAATTGTTATGTTCAATTCTTGTTATATGTGTTCTAAGTTAAAAATTGTTCACAATAAAATTTAGTTACGTTTGCAAAAAAAATCTTGTCATCCTTTGGAGTTAAGAAGAGACAAAAGACATTTGGATTTCCTTTTTTTTTACTCATCATCCGGGATTCTTCAAACTCTTGATTTTCAATTAGTATGCAAACAACTTTATTATTAGAGTTTAGTAACTTTAGTATCAGTCGATTTACTTTCAGATTTGTTTATTTTGAAGATCTGCAAATTTGGCTGTATTTTAAAGTTTTTAGAAGAAAAAATTCCTTTGTTACCTTTCAACACCCCAGTTTCAATCTTTTTAAGTCCCTTTTTGAATACGTAAAATCCCGATTAGCATACTTGCCAACTTTTATGCTTTTGACTTAAAGCTTATGCTTTTATAACGAGTTTTACGATTTAATGCGGAATGCCCATTTTTTTTATGCTTTTGGATGAATTTTAAGGTTTTTTTTTTTTTTTAAATAAAATTTCGCAATAAAATCATGCCACATATTTTCTTTTAAAGAATAATTTGTTAAAATTTATCATTCATGAGTTTCCTGCAGTTTTTTTATTCTAAGATTACCGAATTTTTGGTTTCCCCTTTTCAGATCGACTAATTTCACTGTTCGGCAGAAAAATTTCGTTGAGCATGCTCCTGCATCTTAATTTCAATCCTTCCATCTGCATTAAAAACAAATATTTTTCCTTTAGTATATTTTTATTTGAACCTACAATATCATAAGAGTAAAAATTGATTATTATTTCAACTTAAAATTATTTTTAATGCTTCTTTTAAAATTAAAAAAAAAAAATTATTGAAGAATGCAGGTTTAAGTACAAATGAAAATTATACAAAATAATCATAAAGTAACAAAGAATGTTTTGATAGGGAAAAAATTGTTTCTGAAAACAAATAAAGAGTAAACTTAGCATGTTTATTTGTTGAAAGTAAGAGTTTAGGTGTCTTTTTACAATATTGTCTCATATGTTAGAACTGCTTTTTTCTTGCTTTCTTCTATTTAAAATTATATAAAATGCGTGTTTAGTATGAAAGTTTTTTTTTTTAATGAAGTTATTAAATATAATATTTTTTCTTTGTAAAAATGTACCTTAAGTGTGTTATATGTCAATATATTTTTAATATTTTATTCTAATTGAAATATGTAAATTGTTAAAACTTAAAAGGTGTCTCGTGAGTTTATTTGATGAAGCATTAAAAAAAGGCTATTTGAATGCTGTTCAGCAAAAATTATTAAGTGTCTTTTGAGTACCGTTTGATAAAAACAATTTAAAATGGTGTTCGCATTTGGCAAAAATCAGGCAAAATGTTGTCAATGTGTTATTTTACACCTTGGGAATTTCAAAAGTTGGCAAGTATGTGCAAAGCCTCCCACTATTAAAAGTTCACCATCCATTAAATTAGGAGGGGGGGGGGAGGGGTTATAATCGACATTAATAAAAGAAAAAGACTGGTGTTGTATAATAAGAATGTAGTGTTAGTTTCATAAATTGTTTAATCTGTAATTCAAGGACTTGCTCTGTACCTTATTTTTTCAAATTACTTTTTAGGTACTAGTCAAACTGCAGCCCATGCCCCAAAAAAATCAAGCTCTATTTATGGATTGCATCCCATGTTTTCTTCAGCAGAAATCTCGACGGAAACTCATATGTCAAAACCCTTAGCTCCTTTTATCAACAGAGTTGCAAACAGTAAGGTTATGCTTCTAAGATTTCTGGCTGAAGAATCATTGCCGTTTTCTCTTGCACCTGATCTTTTGGAATTAATCAAAGAAATATCTCATGACAGAAAAAGCGTTAAACCGCATTACAATGCATCATACTTCTGCTTCATATAAATTGAAGTTTGGTGTTGCAAAAACCATAATGGAAAAATGTGATAGAAGATTTGAAAAAGTGAAAATTCTCCCTTAATATTGACGAGTCTACAAGTAATAATAATGAAAAGGTTGTTACTGTCCTTGTAAATTATTTGAAGAATGAACAAATTGTAACGGAGCACCTTCAATCATTTTCTGTGGACTGTGTCACAAGTGCTTCTCTTTTCAAATGGATTGTTTCCCTCATGGATGATAATTCCATTCCTTGGCATAGCTTGATGTCTGTGCTATTAGACTTGGACTCCTGCAATGTCATGAGAGGGAAAAAAATCCGGACTACCGTAAAAATCGGGAGAAGGGCCGCGGCTCATACGAAAAAAAAGTTAAACTTTTTCAGGGTGCGGCCCATCTGATATTTTTCCCCCTCCAACTGTACTGCTTATTTAATTACAGTGCAGCACCGATAATCCGGCATCGGCTGCAATGATGCGGTGCCGGATTACCGATTTTTCCGAATTACAGAAAATTTCCATTAAAACCATCGTCGATCACGTGCTATTGACCAGTATATTATTTATCAATGAAAAGTAGTCTTAAAATATGCATACGATCGCTATATAAACCGTCAAAAAATAATAATAATAATACTAACCTACACTGGAACAAATGTAATTTAGTGTTTAATTCAAACTAAAAACTATAAAGCAGAGAAGATCGTTGATTTTGGAACATTTTCATAAATTATAACACAAATAGTAACTGAAATTTATTTAAATACTAATTTAAAATAAGTGTATTAAATTATTATTAGAATCTAATTAGCTTTTGTATTTACATTAAATACATCGGTTAATTCGACTTGTTTCATTTTTTTCGGTATTTAATTGGTTAATTAACATATGCACATTCATCAGTTGACTCTCAGATATAAAATCGAATTTATTAAATCTCTCCGTAGTTTGTACCCTAGAGTTTTATTTTGCAAGCTGAATTATTCCCAATTTTACTCTCTTCACAGCTTCTTAATTACGTCGAAACATACCAATTCCCCCCCCTCCTTTCCCTCTTGCTGGCGAATTCCTTCCCGCGATAGTTGACGATTTCGCACGGTGACAGGATGTCTAGAAACAAGGCAATGTGTCTGGAAGCGGAAGGAGCCGAAGCCACGTGTTTACGATGATGCGTAAACATGCTGTCTCGTTTTAAAAACTCATACATATTAATGTTCTATGAAAGCACTCGCATTATCTTTGAATTCTTCATTCAGCTACACTGCACCTTTGACTGCAATTAATTTAAATGTAATAAGCGAACCAAGTCGTATTTACTTTTGTTTTTACCTCAGTATTAGAAAATGCATTGATTCAAATATTTGCGGCAGTAATGGTGATCGGCAAAGACATGTTAGGGCCGAAATACGAAACAAAGAAAAATATTCGGTGAAAATCTATCTATTGAAGAAGAAAAAAATGAAGATAGCCATACATCAATTAAAACCAGCGTTCAAAGTTCCGGATTTTGAGATTCCGGATCCCTTTGGGGAGGGAAAAAGAAAAACAAAAACGAGACTAGTGCCAGATTATAGGTTCCCAGATTATGGATGCTGCATGTATATATTAATTTTCAATAAATTACGATGATCGGACTTTCTGCGGGTATATTTTTACATTTGTTTACATTTTTACGAATGCGGCTCATACGTCGGTGCGGCCCTTCTGTGAGTATATTTTTACACTTGTTTACATTTTTACTGGTGCGGCCCTTACGCCGGTGCGGCCGTTTTCCCGGTTTTTACGGTAGAGGTCAGACTTAGAGAAAACTGTCCCCATCTACTAGATTTAGATGGCGACTCTTGTCACCATGCCCATAATGTGGCAAAACAGTTTTGCAAACCTTTCAAACTGCATCTTGAGTCTCTATGTGCAGACATACATAATGACTTTAAATGGTCACCAGATTTGCATTCTGCTCTGAAGGAAATATGTAATACTTTGAATGTTCGATTTACTGTACCTGAAAACTATATAAGTTTTAGATGGTTATCAGTGTATGATGTAGCACAAGATTTGAAGCAGTTGTTTAATGATTACATTCTGTTTTATTTTTCATTTTTAAAACAGTCGGATAAAATTACTTTTCTTCATGTACTATTAAAAATATAAAAGGACCAAAATGTAAATAAAGGTCAAAGAGACTCTGTTCATAAACTGCAAAATCAGCTTTCTGCTAAAAATTTAACTTTAGCTGGGAAAGAAAGGAAGTTGAGAATTACCCATAAGTTATTTAGTATGAATCTTAAAACAAAATTAATAATGAATTTCTATGTATCTGTCTTACCTTTGTTAAAAGAATATGTCAAGGTATTCCTTTTTTTTCGAACCGGCAGGGACTGGAGCATCCCATTATGCCAATTTCAGTCTACTCCAGAATAATCCAACAGACACTGTGCGACATACCCATGAAATCTCCTTCTGCATACCTTCTGCTCACCAGCTGGAGGCTTGGTGAGATTGATCCAAATTCCTAATCTTCCTCTCTTACTGTCTCTGCTGTAGGACCAAGAGTGCCGGATAGAACTGTTTTGAACTATTTTTACCTGGCTATTCTTCACTCTTCCTCCCCAGTATTATGGCATGAAGTCCTTTTTTTTAAATTTGTATAAGTTTCCCCTAAATCGGACTTTAATTTTTTTTTTTTTATAAATGAAAATGGGGGGGGGGTTATGGTATAATTGCAAATATATAACTGTTTGTTAGTGAAAAACAATATTGTAAAATTTTGTGTTATTCATTCCTTTAAGAGAAATCTAGATTTTGTATCATGTGATAATAAAATGTTTTCTGACTGACCATCTGCGGGAATATAATAGTATACCTTTATTTTTATTTTTTTACTGCTTAAAAATATCAGGTTGTAACGAAAGTTTTCCGCCATATCTGCCTGAAAAACTAACTTCTAACTCCTTAGATAACTGTATTTGAACTTTCGGTACCAAACCTGCACAGTGTCACATTACACAACAATAGTACTTAAAGCTGTATTCATAATTTGTTGATATTCTAGAGCTGACTTTTTGCAACACAACTGGAAGTTAATGATGGTTCTAATCCTCTAGAGCTATAGTTCCATTTGGAGACACCTTGTACTTAATGATAACTATATTTTTCAGAGATTTCACAACACAGTGTTATAAAGTAAGCCTCTTTCTTTCAAATGTCAAAAATAGTTCGACAAAATATGAGCAAATACGCCAATGCGAACTGTGTTCTGACGATGTTTGCGGTGGCGGGAAACTTTCGTTACAACCTAATATATACTCTTTTTATTGCTTAAAATTTATGTACTTTTTTTTTTACTGCTTTAAAAGCAACTTATGGATTGAGGTGTTGTCCAAATTTTGATGGGGAATTAACTTGAAGTTCTGAGCAGGAGTTATAAATCAAAAGTTGGGGGGGGGGGGGTAAATAAATCCATATCTCTGTTAGAGGTCACTTGCAAGATTTTAATTTTTGCTGAGGCATATTTTACATAGTTTTTTTATTATTATTATTATTACTGTTTGTTCACAAAATCATGTTTGGGTACCCAGATGATACAATAACTGTTATTTCTTTTAAATGTTTAATTATGCAGCAGGGAATGTTGTATTATATGTCTAAGAGATTTCTATTCTGACTACTTCAGCTCTACTTTAATTGTAATTAGTTTTTCTGTCCAGTAACTTTTCCAAGTCATTTGAAGAGTAATGCTTAATAAACTTTTGCATAATAAACTTTCCATGGTGATCAAATTTTCACGCGTATTGTGTTTATTTGTAACTCACACACACTGACAAGGCAAGGTGAACCTTCTGGGTTATCATGTTCTTTTTAGGTCCAAAACACAACACAGCTCTTTTTACCAGTATGTTCTTCACAAAGCTAAACATTTTCTAATGATCGCTACCTTAGTGGAAGTCAAACACTATAGTAAGAAGAAATTAAAAAAAAAAAAAGATTTAAAATATATGTATACTTATTTTAAATCGCTTTTTTTTAATAAATAATATTTCTGCAATTATTAGAAATATAATAGGGGAAACTGAGACAGTAATAGTAAGAAAAAAGTAAAAAAATATATATATATATATATTTAAAATATGTGGATACATGCTCTACTCGAAAAGAAGTCTTCGTGTATTTCAAGAAATATTTAATGTTGTGTTCATATGTGAGAAATATTTAATGTTGTGTTCTACTAGTGTTCATATTTTTATTTGTTTGGATCTAGTTGATGTGTTGGTGGTTCACTACCTTCACGGCCTCTTCTATCAAGAACAAGGTCCAGCTCTTGGGTGGTGTGGAGTACCTCTACCACCTGATACCTCCAGATCAGCTGGAAATACCTTCCTTCATCCTGGACTATGATTACAAGGTAGACTAGCTATTATATGACCACTAGAATGTCCCTTTTTTATGCATACACTTTTTTTTTTCTTCTTAAGCCCTCAGAAATAAAATTTCTTGCTTTTTTGACTATGTTAACCCAAGCCAAATTTTCTCAAAACTTGTACTCTTAATATTGTGTGTGTTGCTGGTCCATTGTTTCATCTATGCATGTCCATTTATATTTCATTGTTTGTGGACACTTTTTTGTCTGTGCAATCTGCCGGGTTGTTTGGTTTGAACTTTTCTTCTGGTCTCAGTTGTCTGTACCGGTTTTTAATGTTTACTGTATAATATAATTTGCTTGATCCCCCCCCCTTTTTTTTTACAGTACAAAATCTCTAAGATACATAAAGGGTTTTATTAGGTTGACATTTTTTATTACTTTCTTTTATTTGCAAAATAAACTGATTAAAACACTCATCTCTGAAGAAAAAATATATAGCTAAATGTAAAATGTTCAATTTTTAATAATTTTTCTTTGTATATTCTCATTCATGTGTATTTTAGATGTTTGTCTTTTAAGTTAATTTCATATAGCTTTAATTTTTTTGTAAGAAATAAAATTAGCTGCCAAAGTGGTAGAAATATTATTAAAATAGATTGCTTTTCCAACATAACTATTTTGACATATTTTAACTCCTGAAGCACATTTTCTATATGCTTTGTTTGTGTTTTTTATCAGTAAATACTTATAAATCTTTTAAATTTAGTTTCTTAATGTAATTAAAGTTGATGATACATTGACATCAAATGTAGAATCGTATTGCCAAAAAGCTTAAATACTACTAGCGTAAATGACACATTTTAGAGATGAGACACTCCGCCTGGACCTAAACCAGGCTTGGGTTTTATAATTCACTATTGTGTTCAAACTTGGGATTATAAGGAATTTTTCATTTATTTCTTGTGAATAGATGTTTAAAAATAATACATTGTTTATGAATGAATTAGTGTATATGGGGGACAAGAGCACCTAGTATGTATTGAAACTCTTCAGATATTTCAAAATTAATGGTTTCTTGCTTAGTTAGTTATGAGATCAGACATCTGTTTATATTAATGAATGTATATCATTTCCATCTCTAAGGAAACTGGAGAAATGACAAATGCTTTGACTGCATATTATTCACAACATCATTTCCGAAATCAAAATTTATGATATTCTAGCAATAAAATAACTGTGTTTCATTTATTAATTAGATTGAATTTCAGGGTTCTAACTTAAATAGTATCTTTTGGCCTCAAGATTTCATGTCCTCAGGTTTTGCTTTAAAAAAAAAATAAATAATAATAACTCAAACACATCCCTAACACATACATTGATTTCATGTTATAAAAAAAAAATACATAAATTTGTAAATTTCATATACTTTTCAAATATTTTTCCTGCAGACTTCAGTTACCTCCACATTTTATTAATATACCTGCAAAGGTTTTTTATATAGTCTTTTTATTATTTTAACCCAAAAGTTCATTGTATTTCTTGTACTCCCTCACACCACTGGGCGTCATTAACAGAGTAAATAGTTTCATTATTTAAACATAAATACATGTAAATTGTAACACATCCAATTTAGTATCAGTTTTAATCAGTTATTTTCATACATGACCAAAATTTCACATTTTACAAAACTAAGTTCCAAATTGTTTTGAACTACTTTGCTTTTCAAAAAAAGATTTTTTTAAAAATCAGAAATTCAAGTTTAAAAGTTATCTAAAAACTTGATCACTTCAAGAAATTGACATGAAATGAATTAACATTTTTTTATTATAAAATATTAATGTAAAATTTTTAATATTTTTGATAATTGTTCTATTTGTGTAAAAATATACTTATTAAGTTACAGGAGATTGTATTACTTCGTTTTTGTATAATTTAATTTTAAAATTATTACAGTGCAGCATCCATAATCCGGGAACCTATAATCCGGCACTAGTCTCATTTTTTTTTTTTTTTTTTTTTTCCTCCCGCAAAGGGATCCGGAATCTCAAAATCCAGAACTTTTAATGCGGATTTTAATTGATGTATGGCTATCTTCATTTTTTTTTTCTTCTTCAATTGATCATTTTTCACCAAACATTTTTCTTTTTGTTTCATATTTCGGACCTAACATTTCTTTGCCGATCACCATTACTGCCGCAAATATTTGAATCAATGCATTCTCTACTACCGAGATAAAAACTAAAGTAAATACAGCTTTGTTCCCTTATTACATTTAAATTAATTGCAGTCAAAGGTGCAGTGTAGCTGAATGAAGAATTCAAAGATAATGCGAGTGCTTTCATAGAACATTAATATGTATGAGTTTTTAAAACGAGACAGCATGTTTACGTATCATCGTAAACACGTGGCTTCGGCTACTTTCAGACACTTTGCCTTGTTTCTAGACATCCTGTCACCGTGTGAAATGCAATAACTATCACAGGAAGGAATTCGCCAGTGCTTTGAAAAGCAAGAGGGAAAGGAGGGAGAAATTGGTATGTTTCGACATAGTTAAGAAACAAACTACGGAGAGATTTAATAAATTCAATTTTATATCTGAGAGTCAACTGATGAATGTGCATATGTTAATTAACCAATTAAATACCGAAAATCAAAAAAAAAAAGAAGCAAGTCAAATTAGCTGATGTATTTAATGTAAATACAAAAGCTAATTAGATTCTAATAATAATTTAATACACTTATTTTAAATTAGTATTTAAATAAATTTTAGTTACTATTTGTGTTATATTTTATGAAAATGTTCCAAAAGCAATGATCTTTTCTGCTTTATAGTTTTTATTTTGAATTAAACATTAAATTACATTTGTTCCAGTGTAGTTTAGTTTTTTTTTTTTTTTTTTTGTGGTTTATACAGCGATCATATGCATATTTTAAGACTACTTTTCATTGATAAATAATACACAGGTCAATAGCACGTGATCGGCAATGGTTTTAATGGAAATTTTCAACACATCTGTAATCCGTAAAATCGGTAATCCAGCACCGCGTCATTCCTGCCGATGCCGGATTATCGGTGCTGCACTTATATGAAAAAGACATGGTAAATATTAAGTAACACATTTTTTCCCCCTTAAAATTGCATATAAACAAAAAAAATCCCTTTTACTTACAGGGAAGAGTTGTCCAATTCTGACAATCAATTCTGTAGTTTAAAGTTTTAGATGTACTTTGATGTAAAATAGCTAACACTTATTAGGGCAAATAGGCAACAAAAAAAAGTTTTTGTTTGTATCCTGGTTCTAAATAGCAAATTCTTACTAAGTTTTGGTCTGAAAAAACGAGACATGTAAATGAAATTCTTTTATTAGCTCTTGTTTTTAAGATACACAAAGCATTGGCAAAAGATACACAACAGCCTACCCATCGGCTCAAAGGTAAATAAAAAATTCTATTTAATAAATATAATGCGCAAAAGATAATGTTTTATTAAAAAAATTTCCTTTTTCAGAAAGCAGGCGTTAATTTTAGTTTATTTCCTGTGAACGTTTCCTTTTAGCCTGCCCCTTGTATGTCAAAATCGGAGCATCTCTTGTAATAGTTTAGAAGTGATCAGCATTGACTTATCAAACGACCCTGATATCTGCATTCCCTTGAAGTGATATCTTGATGAAACCTTTTCACCATGCTCATCATTTACAGATCCACAGTTTTTAGGGGGGGGGGGGGGAAATTAAGATGGAAGTAGAGGAAAATAAAGTGTCAGAGGCATATTGAATACGGGGATGTAGAGTAGTAGACCTCTGTTCTTTTAAGTAATAGACACTTAATAATACATTAAAGACTAATTGATGGATGTAATGACACAATTCCAAGTATGTATTTAAAATTTTCTTTGGAAATTATGTTCTACAAAATATAATGGCACACATAGGAAAGGAAATTGGGTGATTCCATTATATTGTGAGTGTTTATGCCAAGTTCACAACAAGTTTGATTAATCATAACTAAACAAAAAATTAGAATGAATGAGGTTTGGGTTTAGTATGCTACATTGTTTACAAAAAAAAAAAAAAAAAAAAAAAAAAAAAAGGAAAACTGTTCACCTAACTCAATTTTTTGTATAGTTCTGACCATTGGAACTTACTGTGGATATGACAGAAACATTCACAATAGTTTGGAATTAGCCAACTATCAAATAAAAGTTCTTGAAAATATGATGGCACATACTGATAAAAATTATCAAAGGTCGACGCAGATGAAAATTGGTTCCATTTTACAGCCCCTCCACAAAATTATAGTTGATTAAAACAGCCCCTTCACAGAATTACAATCAATTAAAAGGGCCCTTCTTTACATTTTACCCTACATTTTAATGTTTTATCAATTATTTTAATAAAAAAAGTGACTTAATAAGAATTGGTATGAAAATTCACAAAAATAGAGCTCTGCAAAACATTCCTGGATCAACCCCTGGTCGGTTAAATTGTAAATGAACATTTTCTCATACAATCTTTATGACTAAAATGAAATCTGAAATGATTATATTTTCATAATTAAATCTTTTTCTTAAAAATTGAATTGAAATTTCTAATATGTGTTTTTCAGCATGTACCTGTGTTGGTGGGTAAATGGAACAGGTGTCTAACTAATAATGGCTTATAAGCCAGAGGAGCATCACTGATTTAAATCAATAACATTGACACCCTGATTGAAATTGATGAAATAAATAATCAATTAATGGACTTACACTATTGACAATAATGTTAAATTCGTTTAATGATATAGTCAATCATAATTCAAAGCCCCTTATAACTACAAAATTGCTGCCGTAAGATCGTACGTGAATCAGGCCATTTTTAAAAAGTATGCTAATGGAGCAAATTTGAATGAAGTTGATTTCAATAAGAAACAATATGAAGACCTGGCTATCCTAAAAATCTTGTTCCTAGACTTAATAAAATTGAAAATATTCAACTAGAAAAATGTGTATACAGTCGAACCTTGATTTAACGAATTGATTGGGACCCACAAATCCATTCGTTAGATCGAATATCAATTTTTGTAAAGAGTATGGTATAAAAATATCAATGCAAAATACCCTTAGATATAGATATGAAAAAAAGAATGATTATTGTTTACTACGAGCTTAAAAATTATAACTTATACGTTAGGCGATCAACTTGAAACTAATCTAAATTCTTTGATGTTACTTGCTCTTAAAACTTAATATGTAATACATACATACATACATACTTATTGGCACTTTGGAAAGAAATATTTATTTGATAGTGCTTTGTTTTGACTTTCCAAAGTTCTTTGTCTATATTTTCTAACTTCATAAAAACAACATCATCAACCTCGTGAGACAAAAAAAAAAAAAAAAAAAAAAAAAAAAAAATTAAGTGTTCAAGCTACAAACTGCTTCTTGGAATGTTACTTTTTAAAATTCAATTTACGTTTCTTCGTCATCTTTGCTGCTTTCAGAATCTTCATTCGCTTTCTGTTCACTATCGCAAGTACTGAGCTGTACATCGCAGGATACATATTCTGTAAAATTTTCCATTACTAGGAACATCTTCACATCCAGCCATTTGATCATGGTTATCTATGGCGTAATTGTAAATGACTGTTTCTGTATCGCTGTCTTCGTAGGCACTTGCTTCGTTTGGAGAAATGAGAAGGAAAAAAATTATTGCATTACACACTTGGATTAGGGTGTGAAACATTCAAAATTTTGTGTGCGAAAAATTCCAAGTTTTAGTTTTATGTGCGAATTTTATTTCAGCGATTGTTGTTTGTTAAATCAAAGCTAAAAATTCGTTAAATTGAGGTTCGACTGTAACACTAACTCATACTGCAGAGAAGCATGCATAAAAATATCTCCAGTCACCAATAAAAAAGGAATTAAATACCAATAAAACCAAATATGACTATCTTTAAAAGAATGAAAATGGGCAAAGACAATTAATAAAGAAGAAACTCTCTGCAGGCATTTACAAAATAAACCTAAAATTTAATGGAACAAATGAAAAAGGATTCTACATCAGTGTAACTAAAGGGGGGAAAAAAGAAGCAGACTTAAAATTCAGAAAATTAAGCACAGGCCTATCTCGTATCACTCAAAAGGTAAATGTAACAATTATATCTGAGGAAATTGAAGAAATAGCTAATTATTAAAATAAAAGATGGATTTTACTGTGATGCAATTAAAATAATTTCCACCCACGAAGCTGTTAATGATATAGTATATGCTCCAATCGATGAAAGATGGTGCCATATGGTACCTGACCAAGAACAAAACATCAACGGCGGCGACAAGAGATCAAAGTGCAGAACTGCTGATGAACCTAGCTTGGAACTTTGATTTTATAGGCTTTATTGGTAATTGTTTTTAATCTTTGAAAAATTGAAATTCAAAATTATTGTTTTATCTGAAGTGTAGGATGGATTATAGGCATTTGCAGATTATAAGGTTGCAGACTAGAGGGAGTACTAGTACTGTATGTGGGGAAGGAACCATAAGCACTCAGAAATCAAGAAGTTTTGGAAACTTGAATATTTCTAATCTCTGGTGTGGTTTTAACAATGTCATTCTCACTCAGTTTTATTTTGTTTCAGGTAAATGGTGTGAGGTACTGCCAAGCAGTCCAGTCAGCTTCAGCTTGATCAGCTGCCTATTAAAAATGAGAGAGAGAAAAAAAATGCCTATTTTGAACTTAAATGACTTTTTAAATAGAATGGTTATTTCTAAAAATACTTTTGTACTGTGTTGATTTGTAAATAAAATGTTTGATTTGTAGTTGTACTTTTATACATAAGACCAGTGCTGTCAGCCCTAGTGAGGATTAATAAAACAGGCACTAGTAGCCATAACCGAACCATACCTACCTAGTCCAATTTATTGTATAATTGCTAATGGTCTACTTTAAAAAGCTTAAAATTGTGCTTTTAATGGTAAAGCAGTAATAATAAAAATACTGTATTTTGGCGAAAGAATTCCATAATTTTGCCTTTATACTTTGACAAAATCATTCTTGTGTTCAGAATAATAGGAAATAATAATAAATGTTTCATGCAGTATCCAAACAATTAATAAATATATAAATATTTGCTGTTATACAACATACCTGTATTGAGTGGACATGGAGAGATCGTTTCATATTTAGCAGTCTAAAACATCAAAGTTTGCAATTTTGTTGCATGTAAATTGATTAATTACAATTAGTAACATAAAATTGATTAATTACAATTAATTAATTTATTTACAGTTGAGTAATTGATTAATTGTAAATCTTTAAAATTCCCATTGAAATTGCCAAGTTAGCTTCAGTTTCAGAGATTGTGAGCTCCATATTTGGCAATATATCACAAAAAGTTGTCAATTTTGGCAATTTTCAAGGGAGGCACGCATACCGTGATTGTCATTGTTACTTTCAGCCAATTATACAGTAGGATAAGATGATCAATGTTTTAATTCTCATTGTTTGATGTTTTAATCTCATCAAGCTACAATAAAATAAAGAGATCGTTTGGAAACAATTTAGTCTAACTCTACTATAACTGGTTTTAAGACATGTCCTATATAGTGAATGAGAGTCTAGTTAATAACAGGAATATGCTCATGTCTAGTCATTAGTACTAAACTGGACAAGTGGCAAAAGTACTGGGCTAGTAGATACGATGTCATCTTGAAGTTGTGTTTTCACTTACATTTCATAGGTACGTGATCAGTAAAACTAAGTACATCATTTACTATGCATATAGTTTCAAAATATTTTGCTTAACTCTTTTCCAATCTAATGATACTATTTTAAAAGTAAAACAGGGTTCTCACTGCATATTTGACTTAAAATTAGTTGAAATGGAGACCATCTTAAAGAAAATAGTGGCTAGTAATCAGGGGTCAGCTGTGCCAAATAGAATTTTTTGATACATCCAGATATAAAAAGCATATTTTTGAAGGTCTCTGCATCAAATATGTGCTGTCTCATAGTACCAAAAAATAAAACTAAAAATCGCATACTAAAATATCACCTTCCCATTTACATTAAAAAAACTGTTTGATTTTTCAAATCGGGAAGTTGTAAAAATACGAATGCTACAATCCAAAACCAAACTTCCCCCAAAATCAAAAAATCAGAGCAATACACTTTATTGTTTTGAAAGCAGTGTTGTAGTGCTAAAAAAATTTTTCCCGGAATGCATGACTTCGTGGGGGAAGGAAGGGGAGGCAGCATTAGGAGGTGAGAACACAAGCTTATAATAACCTTTCATAAAAACGCCTTGGCCTTTTTTTTTTTTTTTTTTTTTTTCTTTTTTGTCAGTAACCAATATAGGAGGTTATGTTTAATTTTGAGAAAGCTTAATTGACTCAAACAAAATGTACAATAATGAGCAAAATTTTAGTCTAAGCCAATGTGAACATATTTGGTAGGGGATAATCTATTAAAAAAATGTTCCTTTTACCTATCCAAAGTGTATAATAAAGCAGATTGTTACCCTTTAACAATGGCTTGTGGAGACTGGAACCCTCTAGCCCTTCCCCTGGATCCGCCACTATCTAGTCTGGTTGACAGTTCCAAATTTCATTTCCTGCATTGCTACTACCGCGTTTAACATCTGTGTTCCTTTTGTTGTAGACATTAATTCTAAGACTCTCATGGTTCTACTTATTTTCTTATTTGCACCCATGATGGTGTTATTTCTTTTCTTCAAAAGTCTCAGATAGAACAAAAAGTTTAAATAAAACGTTATGCAAGAGCACCACATCTGTAAGAAATTGTTTTGATGAGAGTAGACCTCGGAAAATGAAGGATTCTGTTTGTCCAGTTTTGGTCTCAACTATTCGACTTGAGCTAATTTTTAAAAAAAACTTTATAGTTTTTCCAAAGAGAGACTACAGAAACAATTCTTCGAAGAGAACTGTCAATTCCTCTTACTTTTCAAACTTGATTGATTTTCTGTTTCGAGGCTATCTGCAGATGCTTGAATTTCTACTTGGTTCTTAGGAAATCAACCGTACGAAGATTAAAGTTTGTCCATGAGCATTTGAAAATATCTGACTTCATGGACATTGCTGATTGCTTCTCCAGCTTCAAGTTTCGGACGATGATTTAAACAATGCCAAACTTCTGTGGAAATTTCTAAAACAAACGCTGCAAAGCAATCGGGCATAATACTTGCTCCATCTCTGGCAAGTCCGGCAAAATATTCTCCCGAGATATTTATCATGAAATCAGTGTTTCTCTAAGTATTTTTAGCTTTCTGTTACAGTCTAAGCGTATTGACTTAGAAGTTCGGCTATATATAAGAAGGTGAGAATTGCTTCACAATCACATGATTGTCCATCTCACATTTTAAATATATAATGGAAGTAGTTGTGTTACTACTTCCATTATATATTTAAAAGACTGAGAGTGGTCAATTAGTATTGAAATTTTACTATTGATTTCAAAAATGCGTGTGTAGGTTTTTTATTAGTTGGAAGGGGCAATGGATTTAATTATTAGTCGAGTGTACTCTGCTATCAGTTCATTGGGATGATTTCAACTTCTATAGTATCCATTGCATTGAAACTGGTACATTGTTAGTGCAAGATGACTATACAAGATTTTTTTTTTTTTCTCTTTTCAGAAAATACCGTAAAAATCGGGAGAAGGGCCGCGGCTCATACGAAAAAAAAGTTAAACTTTTTCAGGGTGCGGCCCATCTGATATTTTTCCCCCTCCAACTGTACTGCTTATTTAATTACAGTGCAGCACCGATAATCCGGCATCGGCTGCAATGACGCGGTGCCGGATTACCGATTTTTCCGAATTACAGAAAATTTCCATTAAAACCATCGTCGATCACGTGCTATTGACCAGTATATTATTTATCAATGAAAAGTAGTCTTAAAATATGCATACGATCGCTATATAAGCCGTCAAAAAATAATAATAATAATACTAACCTACACTGGAACAAATGTAATTTAGTGTTTAATTCAAACTAAAAACTATAAAGCAGAGAAGATCGTTGATTTTGGAACATTTTCATAAATTATAACACAAATAGTAACTGAAATTTATTTAAATACTAATTTAAAATAAGTGTATTAAATTATTATTAGAATCTAATTAGCTTTTGTATTTACATTAAATACATCGGTTAATTCGACTTGTTTCATTTTTTCGGTATTTAATTGGTTAATTAACATATGCACATTCATCAGTTGACTCTCAGATATAAAATCGAATTTATTAAATCTCTCCGTAGTTTGTACCCTAGAGTTTTATTTTGCAAGCTGAATTATTCCCAATTTTACTCTCTTCACAGCTTCTTAATTACGTCGAAACATACCAATTCACCCCCTCCTTTCCCTCTTGCTGGCGAATTCCTTCCCGCGATAGTTGACGATTTCGCATGGTGACAGGATGTCTAGAAACAAGGCAATGTGTCTGGAAGCGGAAGGAGCCGAAGCCACGTGTTAACGATGATGCGTAAACATGCTGTCTCGTTTTAAAAACTCATACATATTAATGTTCTATGAAAGCACTCGCATTATCTTTGAATTCTTCATTCAGCTACACTGCACCTTTGACTGCAATTAATTTAAATGTAATAAGCGAACCAAGCCGTATTTACTTTTGTTTTTACCTCAGTATTAGAAAATGCATTGATTCAAATATTTGCGGCAGTAATGGTGATCGGCAAAGACATGTTAGGGCCGAAATACGAAACAAAGAAAAATATTCGGTGAAAATCTATCTATTGAAGAAGAAAAAAATGAAGATAGCCATACATCAATTAAAACCAGCGTTCAAAGTTCCGGATTTTGAGATTCCGGATCCCTTTGGGGAGGGAAAAAGAAAAACAAAAACGAGACTAGTGCCAGATTATAGGTTCCCAGATTATGGATGCTGCATGTATATATTAATTTTCAATAAATTACGATGATCGGACTTTCTGCGGGTATATTTTTACATTTGTTTACATTTTTACGAATGTGGCTCATACGTCGGTGCGGCCCTTCTGTGAGTATATTTTTACACTTGTTTACATTTTTACTGGTGCGGCCGTTTTCCCGGTTTTTACGGTAAGTTAAAATTTACAATATAATAATAATAATAATCTCATTTACATACCCTCCAACTGCTACGGATTATCCGTAGTTTATACGGATAAGTAGCATGAACTACCCTAGTAGCAATGACTGCTTGTTTTCTGCTCGGTCTTTCATCGACTCGTCGAATCCAGTCATCGGCAAATGCACTTTTGTTTATCTGCAATAGATGAATTTTTATTCATAGATAGAAGTGATCTAGACGAGCAGTTTCGCCGATGGGAAACCGAAAAACAATATCTTATCCGAAACTGCAGTTCTATAGTCATCGGGCCTCGCAGGTGTCCCCAGTGGTTTACACTTTACCCAAATTCCTATAAATATTTGCGTAATTTAGATGTGCCTTTGCATAATCTAAGGGAAATTTTGAAAAATTCTTGAATTAATCGCATAATTTACTTCAAATTTCTTGTATTAGGGTTGGGAGGGGGCAGGGGGTGGACTCCCCCCCCTTGCTCCCTCCCAAAAAAATTAAATTTGAAAAGAAATATTTACAAAAAAATGTAAGTGTTTATTATATAAAAATGGTTTGTAATATTTAAATAATTTTTTAAAAATGTGTTTAAAAAAAAGAAAAGAAAATCTATTTGAGCGTCAGCTGCATTATAAGAAAAACGAAAACTTCATTACAATGAGCAACTCTTTTGAAACCTCTTTAATGTAAACAGCAAGAAGAGAAATCGGTTAATTTTTAAAAGTTATCCAAGAAATATGAAAGTTAAAATCACACTAAAATTCCTATACAATTGGCAATATTGTTTCTTAATTATTAATTATGAATGTTGTTACTACTTAATCTATTGGGAAAAAGTGAAATTAATTTCTTACCAATCGAATATTTTGACTATTATTAATAACAGCTGAACAACACTTTGTCAAAATTTCAAAGTCCCAATCTGAGACTAAAATAACCCCTACTTCGTACTTTGCCTTATACATGACAAGATTCGGTGGTCTAGGGGTAGCGCGCTCATCTCGAAATCTGTACGCTCAAGTTCGGGCCCGGGGTAGGAAGAATTTCTTTTTTTTCAGAAAAACGAAAATTTAGCATACAAAAGACGAAAACATAATAAACAGAACGGACATTTTTTGAAAATTTTGCTGCCAGTCGTTTATTTTTTATTAACAAATATATTTTAAACAGTTTATCGGTTTCTTTTCGTTATTTCATCGGAGTCATCGGGAAACGATGATCGGCTTTATGGCCCCCCAAGCGGACATTTTGTACCAGTTGCCGATGAAATTTCCCCTTTTTTGGATGAAAAGCCGTGATCGGCCATTGCTCCTTCTCCTCGGATTTAACTCACCCGCCTCTCATCGACCGATGGGTTATTGCTACTAGGGTACGGAGCTACGGATGGTACGAAAAAACTACGGAATTGAGCAAATGTTTACTTTTTTTAGGGCATTATGCCTGCACGGAGGTGCGGCATAACCCTAGCTGCTTTGTTGCTCCCTAGTTGCAACCTTAGCTGCTTTGTTGTGAGTCAACACTCCTGTGTGTCGGCGCCGATCGTGAAAGAAGAGAATTCAACATTCTCCCTCGGCGCCGGCAGCCGTGGGCGAACTTGTGGTATGCGTGGGAGGGGGGGGGGACGCCGTTAGCTGCTCCTTCGCTTGTTACGTCACGTCTCCTCTCACATTTCCCGCCACCCTATCTTGCTCCGTCCTGTGTTTGGATGTAAGCTTAGCTCTTTTGTGGAAGGAAAGTGCAGCGCACGTTGTTTTCTTTGTTTACATGGATCGTTTTTTAAAACATGATAGTACTACTGATATTGAAAAAAACCTCTAATAATGATGTTGCAGGTGCAGGGTGTCTACCACTCTTGAAAGTCTGGTAAAAGCCGGGAAATTGGAAAATGGGTCCGGAAATTCTGGAAAAAACCGGGAAATTGGATAATGGGTCCAGAAAATTCACCAAAATAATCAATTTTTTTTCCCCGTGTCTTTGTTTTTTCTACACTTTCTCTCTAATTGTCAGACTGTAAACCGAAAGCAGCTGCGACGCATTTTTCGGACGGCGAAAGCATCAAGCGATGTGTTTGTATAAGGAGGGGAAAATGGGGGACTCATCCATCGTGACGTGAGGGTAAAAGACAAATTAGCTTACTTGGTAACTTATATCTTAGGACTGTGTTTCCAAGAACAGTGAGTTAATTCTATCAGAAAGTGCAACTACTTCTGTTTCTCAATGGATGAAAGCTTAATCCTGTATACTTTAGTCAAAATTGATTTAAAGAAGTTGTACAAAATATGCAAATATAAAGACAAGCATTGTGCAATTTCCCTAAGTAAAATGCATTGGTCAGGAATTTTTTTCCCGGGACCTCCCAAAAGTCAGGAAATTGACTTTCAGAAATTTGGTAGACACCCTGTGTTGAGAAAACCTCTAAAAAGAGGGAGGTTACGACTACTTCAACTCATATATATATGTATAGGTGTTTGTGATAAGGGAGTGATGAATATACATTTTGTATGGCAAAAAATTCCTCATGGGGTGTTATGACTCCCCTAACCCCCCCCCCCCGGCGATATCGCTTAAGTGCTACTGATGAGGTGAAGGCCAATGTTGGAGGGTATGCATTTAAATTCCGGAACACCGTTCCGGCTCGCAAAACAGTACCGGAACGTCGTTCCGGCCCCATTACACCCCTGTTTGAAAGTAAGAGTTAATAATGGTAAAATATAAACACTTAATAAAAAACCTGAATGGTTTTTGAATCTGAAGTTCCCCTCCCTCTCATTTATTTGTCGAATGCCAGTTACGCTGGCTGTTAGGCCATTAAACTCCTAGCCCGCCAATAGTGCTGAAATCTGCAAGAAAAATCTGTCAGTGCTTCACACTGGTCCAAAACTAAGAAAGAAGCTACAGTCAAGCCTCATTATAAGGTCACCCGTGGGGACCGTAGAAAAGTGACCTTATAAGTGGGGTGATCATACATGCTATACAACTAAACAGCCATCTATTTTAACTCGGATGCATGTTTTTGCAAGTAATATTATACATAAATATAGGGTCATGTGGAGAAATTATGGGCCAAAAAACTTCTTAATATTTTCTAACATATGAAAAATAAAATGATTTAATTTGGAAATTATTGAGTAACTAATAATTGCCCCGAATTTGGGGAATTATGGGTCATCTCCTTTTTTCATAGTAATGCATATCAAAAGTAAATAAATATTTTAATTGTTAGGGAAAAATGCTATTTTTGACTTAACTTTTATTTCCATGATAATTTTATTTCTCAATTTGCTAAAGTGAAAAACAAACCTTTTGTAAACTTATAAAAGTTTTCTAAGTGAAAACCTAAGTTTGTTAACATTTAAAAATGGCAGTGTAAACATACGTCATATTTCTTTACCGCCGTAATAAAGTTTATATTTCTCGCCGATAGATGTCGTTGTTTTTAATTTGCATAAAATGAGAGCTCATTTTTTTTCTATGCAAATATCTATCGTAGTCGGGGCCGGTTTGAGGCATAGGCGACGTAGGCGGTCGCCTACGCCTGCGTTTCAATCGAGGGGTGCCAAATTTAACTTTTTTTCGTGTTTCCAAACATTTTCCTTTTTTTTTTTTTTTTTTTTTTTTTTTTTTTGGTTATTCAGGTGGGCGCACTGACTGCTCTCATAATATTATCAAGCTTATAAACAGTATTATTGTCACAAATACTTTTAAACACTTCTAAAGTTGTCGCTGTGTATTGTCCGGAAGCGTTCTTTGATCGCTTGATCCCTTCTTTTTTCATTCATGGGAAACAGATGTCCACTGGGTGTCCAGGCCTCCACCTCCAGGGTATGCTAAATTACGATCTTCCGAAGGGGTGGTCTTTGAACCTGTTGATTCATTACCTCCTGTAATTATTTTGAGCTGTCACTGCCACCTTACTGCAGATCTTATCCGGATGTTTAAAAAAATGGTTTCTTAAGTTACCTTCCTTTCTGATATACTTCAAAAGAAATGCCGCAAAAAAATATACGCCAAAAGGACAAGCTATAATAAATTTTCAACAAAGCCACATAAAATCAAGTTTTTTTTTTTCATCAAGCTAGCGGAAAAAGAAAATGCACGTGAATTTGACTCCCCCTCTTTAAAAAAAATATTATTTTTGGCCACTTCTGCGCTCCGGTGAATTAAAGTTCTGAGATACTTCCTAAGTTTTTTCAGCTTCTAGAATCGGTTTTCCAAACAGGGCCGTAACAGTAATAGGGTGCAAACAGAAGAGGGGGTGCAAAGTCAGAAGGATCACATAGGTTTATGTAGTTTTCTCTAATTAGTGTTTCTTTTTTCAATATAGCACATCTGTAGAGGCGAGGAAAGGACAGGATTTTATTAGTATAATGATTCCGGGCAAGGGCGGATAATAGGGGATGCAGTCGCCCCCTATTATCTGCCCCCTACAGTCGCCCCTATTTGGGGGGTCGACTGTATTTACGGGGTGCATTTGGGGGGTGCAGTCGTCCCCCAAATTAAAAAAAACAAACATTTTATTTATTTCATATTCTGGATTTTAGTACATCAAATCTTGCACCCCTAAATGAAAAATTGAAATGCTGCCTCTGATTCCCGGGGCTGAAAAATTATCAAGTCGTCATTAAAGCTACAAAAAGGGGTGAATGAGCGAAATTTGAACGGTTCTGCTAGGCTACAATGGGCTATTTCCAATTCTGGGGTTTCCAAATGAAACAGATATATCACTCCAGGAGGAACAGATTTTTCAGAGCGTAAATAAACGAAATAACAGTAATAGATAGTATAAAATTTCAAAAGATCATGCTAAAAAAAGTTTCAAAGGAAGATGCCGTGTTTACTTGTGTAATAGCCTCCCTCGCATAATAGTCACACACCCGTTTTGAAGCAGAAAAAATAACTCTATAGTTACAATATTATGTAGTAGATTTTCCCGCATAATAGTCGCACCTACACTTTCACCATGAAAAATTGACGCAAATGGGCGACTATTACTCGAATAAACACGGTATATTTCAGTTTTCACTCCCTTAGTACGCACTGATCCATCAGAATATATTCTAGAGTGCGAGAGACAAAGAAATCGTCTAAGCCATTGGATAAGAACTGAAAAATAAATTAAAAAGTAAATTTTTGCAGTTGTGCAGCTGTGGGATACTTCAGCCTTAAGTGTTAGCCCTATCAGGCATTAAAGCGTTATTTTCGGTCTTGTTACCGTACTTTGCCTGTAAATAATTCTTTTAAGCTTAAATACAAACGGACAACAAGTTTCAGTTCACATTTATTTGATTCTAAAAGTTAACCTCTAAAATTCTTTTATTTGCCGTAATTCAATATCGGCCAATCAATTCATAGCATCAATTTAATCTGTAATGCTTTAAAACATCTCTTAAAAGTTTCTTACCTCATTGGTTTCTCAAATGTGAACAACTGCTAACGCACTTTCCTTTTGCATTATGCAAATTAACTTTGACTTTTGCTTTATGCAGATTAACGCCGATCGTCCATTTATGCCGCGCGCCTCGCACGTGCCGTCCTGCTCGCTCCCAGTACGCATGTCCTTAGATTAGCGTACTTCGCCGATCGCAGCTAAGATTTAAATGCCTGGCTGGCGCTGCTCAGTTTTTTTGCTTGGTTAGCTCTGCTTTGCTTGCTTAATTCTGTTTCTTTTAGCATTTTTAGTTTGTCAATGTTAAGCATAATAACAGTACTATAATCGTCGGCTCAAATGAGCACTTAGCCCTTTTTAAAGGGAATAATTCAATTTGTAACAGAGAATGATAATGTAAGTTCTGTTTTACTTACTATGTTGCTTTTTCCCGGATTGTAACCGTATGAATGACTTCAAAGTATCAAGATTGCAATAAAAAACTGTTTTTATCTTATTGAAAATATTTTTAATCATTTTATAACTTTTTACACTGTCTTATACATTGAGCAAGTCTTTTAAAAACTGCTTCCATTGTGCGTGAAGTCTGCTAAAGTTTTAGTTAGTTAGCACTGACGGACTTAGTGAAATTATTTGAGACTTTATAATTTTTATTCAGCCTTTCCTCACTTGCCCGTTCAGTACTGACTTACAGTTTTATATCGCGTTGGCAAAAGGGAAATGTGACTGTATTTGACGCCTCTTATTAAACAAAAATCTTTCATTTTGCGCCCTTCTGAATTATAACTGAAGAATGCTTCAGTTTCCTCAGTTCGCAGCTCCTGCAATCGGTTTTTTAAGCAGAGTCACAGCGAGGGTTAGGCGGGGATAGCCCTTTCGAGGGGCGCAAATAGAAAGGGGGGGGGTGTAAAATCAGCTTTATGACAGGATGTTTAAATAGAGTTTTCCTAATCTGTTAGAGGAGGGCCGTGGTAGCCCAGTGGTTAAGGCATTGGACTTGTAACTGGAAGGTTGTAGATTCAATACCGGCATAAGTAGTGGTAAAAGGACAGTTCACCTCATGCGCAGCCATGTTAATAGTGCGCAGCCATATAAGTGCGTTCCCTGGGTCGAGAGAGAGGGGGGCGTGGTCGGAGGCGTAGCACAGAGGATGCGTTGTTGTTTTTGTTTCTTTAAATAATAATTAACTATGTGGAGCAAAGAAACGTACAACATCCCCAGGAGGCCTACAAACAAAAGAAATCTCCCAAGAGTTTTAATTTTAAGTGAATAATTAATTTTACAACAAATATTTTTTAAATCAAAAGTTAATTTATTTTTATTATTTTTTAACCAAAAGTTTTAATTTTAAGTTAAATAATTTTACAACAAATGTATTTTTTTAATTTAAGTACTTTTTTTAAATCAAAAGTTTTAATTTAAGTACTTTTAGTTATTTTTTTTAACCAAGTTTTAATTTTAAGTTAAATAATTTTACAACAAATATTTTTTTTAATCAAGAGTTAATTAATTTTTTAACCAAGTTTTAATTTAAAGTTATATAATTTTAATCAAGTGTTTTTAATTTATCAAGAAAAAAAATTAATCAAGAGTTTTAATTTTTTGTATACCGTATTTTTGTTAAGTAGCCGTTTAACATTAAAGTAGGATTTAGGATACCCATACATTTTCTACAAATTTAATCTACGGTTAGGCAAGTGAGAAAATTATACCATAGAAAGATTGTAGTACCTATAGTTTTTACAAAGTATACATACATTAGTAAAACATAATAAGATATAGTCTTATTTTCTATTGCGAGAAAATCACTTTAGCCATATATCCCAAAAAACTCAAGTTTTTGTATACGAAATGTATGAATACTCAAAGTATTTATCCGTGAATACGCGTTAGAACCCCTTAGAAAGTCCTCCTACCAAGGCACCCCTCATCCTAGGCAGATACCCCCGCGTGCAGGTTTGCCTTAAAACACAAACAAACAAACAAAGTATTTATCTAAACATTTTTTTCTTACCAACACATTTTTGATAGATTTTAGACAGCGATTATACTAGTTTATATTTTCTATAGATCAATTAGAGAAAAAATTACATTTTTAGTAATCCTACAAAACATTTTTACTGTATATCCCAAGTAGAGTAACATGATTTATAGAATTTCAATACGATACAAGTTAGATTGTTTATGTGCAACACTCATTGCAGTTTGACTATGAAAGCATCGTTTTATACATGTATCAACCTTTTTAGAGGTCTTTTATTGATGCACTTAGCATATTTTATAGAAAGGTGAGCATAACTAGCACAAACTTTTAGACTAGATAGTACTATTGTTAGAAAGTTGAACTATTGAAGATAAAAATTGAATATTCGTTTTAGTATACTGCATGTACATAAAATATCTTTCAATACTTAGATAAAATGATAGTTTAAATCGCAAATCATTACTTGAACTAAAAAATACAACGTTTTTACTTACGTGAAGGGACATCATGTTAAATCTTCTTAGGCCGAACTTCTTGCCCCAACATCTATACGGCTAGCAAGTCCGGAACATAGAGAAATGATTTAAAATACATTAACTCTAAGTTCCGTCCCAGCTGCCACTTGTAGAAAGCTCTTTCACCATATATCCCTAAAACCGCAGTTTTTGTATACAAACTGCTTAAAGTACTTCTACCGATAATGCCGATTGCTATTAATTACACTGGATTACCAACTAAAAATTTTGCAAAACACCAAAATACAGAAAAACATACATTAACAATAACAAAAAAAAAAAAATCGTACTTAAAATTACAACACATCAAAAGTGCAAACTATAAGAACCACATAATTCTTTTCAATTAGAATTACGGTATCAACTTATATGTAACTAAAATAATAGAAAATATTACACTTTCCCTGTACTTGTACACGCGAAATAATAATAATAATAATAATACTCACATAATTCACAAAAGAATGATTGAAGTAAAATCCACGTGCATGTGATATCCCTAGTGAAAAGGATTAACTAACTTAACTGATTATATTGTATTATAGATTAAGCTATTCAACAAACAAATTAAAAGTCTTTGGCTGAAATTGAATAGTCACTGGATTTTATCTGTAAAATAAGTTTTTGTAGATTCTAAGCAGAGTTGAAACTCATTTAAGTTGAGTTGCACAGTAGAAATCTTTGGTTTTGAATATGCGTTTAAATAAGAAAGACAAATTGGGTACCTTTTTTTGTAGTTTATTGAAACAAGATGATTATGGTAGGTTTACACAGTGCACATGGTGAAGACACAATACTTAAGCAACATCCGATTAGTGGCACAAATAGAAATAAGCTTTCTCGAAGATAAGTCGCCAGCGGCGATCTTATTCTGGTTCACAAAACACATCACATCATATTGAATCATCTGGGTACCGCAGCACGGATCCCTGATCCGGCTCTACTTGAATCACGTCGGTTGATTACACACACAACATAGCAGATCGAGAGCACTCTCTGACTGACTGAAAAGTTAACTTGTGATGCCCTTTTTATACCTGCCAGTTAGTGCGGGACTACGATGGATATTTGCATAGGAAAAAAAGAGTTCTTATTTTATGCAAATCAGGAACGCGCCATCTATCGGCGAGAAATGTAAACTTTTTATTACGGCGTTAAAGACATGACGATGTTTACACCGCCATTTTCAAATGCTAACGAACTTACGTTTTCACTTAGAAAACATTTAAAGGATTTTACAAAAGTTTCGTTTTTTCACTTTAGCAAATTTAGAGATAAAATGTCATGGAAATAAAAAGTAAGTAAAGAAATAGCGTTTTTTTTTTTTTTTTTTTTTTTCTCTAACAAGGGCCCGCCTTCCATGACATTTAAGAAACTGGCAGATTCAAAGTAAACGAAAATTAGAGGTAACCTTTCCTCTTTAACGAAAAATTAAGTTAAACATGATGCATGAAAGCAATGCTTCAAAATTCACTAAAGGTTAGTAGAAACACTATATACAGTTGTTGCTGGCCAGCATGGTTAGTACACATTTCAAAAATTACTTCATTTCAAAAAAATTTTCAACTTACTAGAAATTACTATATAAATGCATTCAAATATAAACACTTATGCTAGAACATTAATAAACACATATGCTAGGACATTAATAGACACATTTCTAATCATAAAAATATTCATACTTCAAAATTACTCTTGATATACGTTCAGTGCACTTTAGAAAATACTCACATTTTGCAAAGTTCATTCAATATAATACAGTACAGTACATTGCAATGAAAAAAAAAAATACGAATTAAATTTCAAAAAAGCTCGAATTGAAAACCAACTGAGATCGAGCTGGGATGCATCCCGAACAAATTTGAAAAAAAAAGTTTGTGTTGTAGGTTAACACATTATATGCCTGACACAACACCTTACAGACTAGGGTGGACATATAGGAGCTTCCACTAGCAAAAATGGGACTTACTGAAATAAAACTTTAACATCTCCTGTGATTGGGACGAAAAATACTCTACTCTTAGAACTAACCAATCACCTCAGGATTCTCTGGCAAATTACAGTTTCACCTCGCGAGACGCTTTTGAGGCTGCTCGAAAACTTCAGAGAAAGACCAGAGCTAAGAATATCGCACTCCGTGGGGAACTTTACTCCCTCGACTGTAAAGATGTCAGACAGACATAATAGGACAAACACGATCACATAAAGTTCATTTTTCTTTGTTTTTTTTTTTTTTTTTCATCAAAAATTTCAAAAAAATTTCCCCCCTTTCCCCTCAAAAAAGGTCTCAAGCCGAAGGGCTTATAGGAGACAAAAAAATTGCCTAGGTTCCCACAAACGGGAGTAGGTCTTTCACACTTAACTGAAAATTTTGTCATTGAAAGTGGACAGGCTGATTTTGGGTAAGGGTTTTGTGAAAATGTCTGTGGGGTTTTGTTTAGTGTTAATATATTCCAATTTAAACAATTTTTCTAAAACGAGGCTTCTTAAGAAATGGTATTTTACATGTATGTGTTTGGTGCGATTGTTCTCTATAGGAGAATTTGAAAAGTCGATAGCTGCACGATTGTCACAAAATAAGGTAACTTTTAAATTTTCTGGAAGAATGTCTAAACCTTTTAGTTCATCTAGGATTCTATACATCCATAACAGTTCTTTTGATGCCTCTGTCAGGGCAATAAACTCAGATTCCATAGATGACAAGGCTACACATTTCTGCTTAAAAGTTCGCCACGAGATTGGGGTTTTGTCTAACATTAAGATATGACCTCCCATCGACACACGATCATCTCTATTTGAGGCGAAATCGGCATCAGAATAACAGTTTATTGAATTTCATTAATGTTGGAAAGTTTTAGCTTTAACTTCGATGTTGACTTTACATATCCCAGTAGTTTTACTAATTGGTTCCAATGATGTTGGCCGGGGTTAGATTGAAATTGAGAAAGGATATTTACAGCGTAAGATATATCAGGTCTGGTTCTACTAGCCAAGAACGATAAACATCCCAAAATATTACGGTAGGGCAGTTTTTCCATTTCCTTAGTTTCAGCATCGTTACTAGGACTTTGCGTCTTTGACATTACAATTCCAGTTGCGATTGGCAATGAAACTAATGGTATCTGATACTTCTTAAACCGCTCATAAATTTTATTGATGTAATCTTCCTGGTGAATAAATAGACCTTCCCTATTTTCAACAAATTGTACCCCGAGTAGTTTCTTCGTTCTACCCAACTTCTTTAGATCTACTTTATCTTCTAAAAGTTTAATTACCTTCTCTATTTTTCCTTTGGTTTTAGATATAAACACCATGTCGTCAACATACAGTAGTAAAACTAAACTATTTTCATAAATGTAGACACAATTAGCCCACTCTAGCTTATTAAAATTTAACTCACTTAGAATTCCGTGTATTTCATTGAACCATTCACGTCCACTCTGCTTTAAGCCGTAAATAGCTCTGTTGAGCTTACAGACGTAGTTTTCTTTACCTTCCTCTTCGAATCCTTTGGGCTGCTTCATATAAATATCTTCTTTTACTGGGGCGTATAGGTATGCAGAATTTATGTCTACCTGCATATGAAACCAATGAAAATGTCCAACTAATAAAGAGAAAAATAATCGTATTACAGAGAAATTGACCACTGGGCTAAAAACTTGGTCGTAGTTTTCACCTTTTCTTTGACCGAATCCTTGAGCGACCAGTCTAGCTTTGTATCGTGCAATTTTACCATTTGAGTCGTGTTTTACTGTGAATACCCATCTATTGCCTATTACTTTTACATTTTGAGGTACGGGTACAAGTTTCCACACTTCTCTTTCTTACATAACATTCATTTCTGCAGTCATAGCTTTCTTCCACTCATCTGAATCTTGAGAATCTATTGCTTGAAAAAATGAGTTTGGAATTACTGTATCCTCTAGTCAGGAACTGGTTAAATTCGTTTCGTCTTTCACAATGCCGGTGTAGGTATCTTTACCTTTAAAACTAAATTTTTCAGGGTCATACTTAAGTCCATGTTTCTTGCAATATGCCTCGACCTCTCTACAGGATCGTAATCTTATATTGCTTCCTGATATACCGTAGTATATATCATTTCTGGACCCGTCTGACCTAGGGACGGCTTTTCTCATCCAAACTACATCTTTAGGTGGTGCTACTCGGTCTTTAGACTTAGAAAAACGAATTGTTTCTCCTCCCTCCTCCTCATCGGATTCACCGCTACTTATTTCAAACTTTTCTTCGGATGTGCTAGGTTTCTCGTAATCTTCTGTTTCTGGTTCCCTTTCCTCATCGGAACTTTCTTCCGCTGTAATGGGTTCCAGCACGACTCCGCTGCTCTCACAAGTGGGTAAATTTTCATCAAACGTTACGTTACTTGTTTCAACGACTTTTCTGTCACTCGGTAGCCATACTCTATAGCCACGGGTAAACATTGCGTACCCAACTAGTATGCCTTGTTTTGCCCTCATTTTACTTCGTTACTTACTTCGTGAGCTTACTTCGTAATTGATGTGGTACACCTACGAACGCTTTTGATCCAAAAGTTCGTATATGCTTTACTGAAGGTTTGCGACCACAAAATAGCTCAAATGGTGTTTTAGATTGGTTTGCGTGACATACTCTGTTCCAGGTGTATGTGAAACATAACAATGCTTCCGACCAAAAACCATTTCCCAGTTTATTGGAGTGTAACATAGCTTTTACAGCGTCCAAGGCCGTGTAATTAAATCTCTCACTTACACCGTTCTGTTCCGGCGTATAATCATTGGTTCTTTCAGCTTTAATGCTCTCCTCCTCCAAAAACTTCTTAAATTCATTATGGCAGAATTCCATGCCATTATCCGTTCTGATATTGATAATTTTTCTGTTCAAAATCCGTTCTGCACGTTTTTGGTACCTCTTAAAATTTTCGAAGACTTCAGATTTCTGTTTCATAGGATAAACAGTGACTTTTCTTGAGTAGTCATCTGTTATCGTTAAAAAGAATCTATGTCCCGATATGGATGGGTTAGGTAAAGGTCCACAAACATCCATGTGCAAAAGTTGGAGGGGTTTGTTCGATCGAATCTTAGGAATACTTTTAAAGCTCTTTCTTCTAGTTTTTGCTATTTTACAAACATGACAGGGTTTATACGGCTTAAATTTAAAAACGGGTAGGCCAAATACCTTTCCCTTACTAGTTTCAATTATAGCGTTATAATTAATATGACAAAAACGGCTATGCCAAAGTTCTAAGTTCTGATTGTCACCTTTTGAAGAAAAATTAGCTTCTGCTTTCTTTTTATTAGTTATTGTAGGGTAAACATGGTACAGACCACGTTTCTTGTGTGCTGTAAATAGTTTTTGTCGGTCACGTGAAAATACCTCTACCTTGTTATTTCCCCCTCTAAATGTAATGCCCTCAGTGTCCAATGCAGGACCTGACAGGAGATTTCTCCTTAATTTAGAGGAATAGAGGACGTTTTTTAATGTTTTTAAAACTTTACCACCTTGAAATTTTAACTCGACTGTTCCCCTTCCCTCTATGGAACAATCAATGCCGTTTATGGCGACTGACATCGACCGACCTTTAATTGGTTCAAAGTTTTTAAAAAGTCTTTTATCCCGACAAAAATGAGCACTAGCCCCTGTATCAAAAATCCATGAAGAATCATTTAAATCCTCACTTGTGTGGGCTTCTATCATATGATTCTTGGGTTGTCGTTTGTTGCTTTTACGATTACTGGGGGGAGGGATCCTACAGCTAGCAATTAAATGTCCGATTCTACCACACCTATAGCACTTTCTAGTGTCTTTCTTTACAGTATTCTTAGGTGGGACACGTTTTACTTGACTAGACATTGCGACGGTAGCTTGATCCCCTACACTTTGCTTTAGTCTGGCCTCCTCAGCCAAAAGTTCGGCTAAAACTAAATCGAACTTAAATGTTTCGTCAGGCCAGCGGTAAATTGTTTGAACAATTCCCTGATACTCCGAGGGTAAGTACCTTAGCAATTGAAATGACTGATACCAGTCAGCTGGGGGAGCGTTAGCGTCTTTTAATTGCTTAACTATCATCCTCAACCTGGCTGCAAATAAGCCTATTTCCTCCCCTTCGTTCAATCTACATGAAAAAAAGTCATCTGTGAGTCTCATAGCACGAGCTCTAGATTCAGGTTTAAAGTGTTTATTTAATTTTTCCCAAACTTCTTTGGGGTCATAAGTGCCAGAAATAAGAGGCTTGTATTCATTTGAAATGTTCAAAAATATCGTGCTATAAGCACGCCCGTATCTAATCTTGTAATCCCTTAATTCCTTAGCGTCAGTTTCAGGGGGTCTTTTTTCTACACCACTGACTATTTCCCAACAATTCCTATCCATCAACAATACCCTTACGTCTTCCTGCCAAGACTCATAATTGTCGGCAGACAATTTTTCTATTTGGGTAATTGAAGCTTCCATTTTGGAAAGTTAGGACACAACACAATTTACAAGAAAAGATTAAAAACACTACAGGCCCGCCCTCTTATAATTTTAAGGCACTTAAAATCTGTTTGTATACGTTAAAAACACTTTAAAAACAAAACACATTATAAATACACTCGACATATTCAAAACACATTTAAACTTGGGCTTGACGGCCCATAACCGTGAAAAGGATTAACTAACTTAACTGATTATATTGTATTATAGATTAAGCTATTCAACAAACAAATTAAAAGTCTTTGGCTGAAATTGAATAGTCACTGGATTTTATCTGTAAAATAAGTTTTTGTAGATTCTAAGCAGAGTTGAAACTCATTTAAGTTGAGTTGCACAGTAGAAATCTTTGGTTTTGAATATGCGTTTAAATAAGAAAGACAAATTGGGTACCTTTTTTAGTAGTTTATTGAAACAAGATGATTATGGTAGGTTTACACAGTGCACATGGTGAAGACACAATACTTAAGCAACATCCGATTAGTGGCACAAATAGAAATAAGCTTTCTCGAAGATAAGTCGCCAGCGGCGATCTTATTCTGGTTCACAAAACACATCACATCATATTGAATCATCTGGGTACCGCAGCACGGATCCCTGATCCGGCTCTACTTGAATCACGTCGGTTGATTACACACACAACATAGCAGATCGAGAGCACTCTCTGACTGACTGAAAAGTTAACTTGTGATGCCCTTTTTATACCTGCCAGTTAGTGCGGGACTACGATGGATATTTGCATAGGAAAAAAAGAGTTCTTATTTTATGCAAATCAGGAACGCGCCATCTATCGGCGAGAAATGTAAACTTTTTATTACGGCGTTAAAGACATGACGATGTTTACACCGCCATTTTCAAATGCTAACGAACTTACGTTTTCACTTAGAAAACATTTAAAGGATTTTACAAAAGTTTCGTTTTTTCACTTTAGCAAATTTAGAGATAAAATGTCATGGAAATAAAAAGTAAGTAAAGAAATAGCGTTTTTTTTTTTTTTTTTTTTTTTTTTTTTTCTCTAACACCTAGTACAGCTGATAAGAAATTTAGAGATAAGAAAGTGCCTTGAGACCCTACAGAGCCGGTACAATAAGAGTTGGCCAGTTTGCCGATAAGATAAAAGCAGGGAGGCTGTTAGGGGTATGAAATTGGGGACACGTGTTTCATTCTACGTTCAAAAATGGGGACTTATGGATTAAGATGTTTACTACTTAAAAACATAATCTAATTTTTACAAACGCATTGGAACTTTGTAAAGGATATCTATTGAACATGTATTAAATACATTATGATTATTCTTCTGATCGACATTATATCCTAAATTGAAATATCAAAGTTAAGCTGCAACGATTAATATATTTTATATAGTTTATGAAACTAATGAATCATTAAATTAATTTCTGTGAAACAATTAGCAAAGATCATTATACTAAAGCAAATTATTTTTGTTAAGTTTTGATAAATAACAGTAATAAATTATAGGCATTGCAGATGAATGAGTATTCACGTATAAAATAGGTATTAAAATTATTGTTTAAAACAATTTTTAGAATAATAAACTAAAATTTTTATTTAATAAAATCATAAACTGAAATTATTAATGAAAACTTGTTAATAAATTAAACATATCAAAATTTTTACACTCAGTTTTTTTATATACTTAAATTTAACAAAGATATCCTTTTAATAAATTCATAAACTAAAACAATTTTTACAATAATAAACTAAAATATTTATTTAATAAATTCATAAACTGAAATTATTAATGAAAACCTGTTAATAAATTAAACTGATTACTCTAAAAGATAGCTAATCACAACATATATCAGAAAAAATATAAGCAATTATAATACCTGAAAAATACCGGACAACACTCTTGTTGCATGCGGACAAAACATCTGTTTGCACGGCTAAAGAATTCTTAGGTATCCGTTGCAGGAGACCTTACCTACGCCCAACCTACAAACTCTACAAATTTAACGGCAACTGGTTTTCTCTTATCAGGTATCACAGATCAGATAAGAGATAAGGAAATGACATGCGCAGAGACACGTGATAGTGACGTGTGCAAATCTGTGTTGATTCAATATCCGCTAGGTTCGTTGGCAGGATGTGCTATTTACATTGAGTGGCAACTCTCTGTAACAGGCTAAGACAAGTTAGATGATGCAATATCTACTGGGTTGAGGAAGGTAGAGGGCGCTTGGGTAATCGCATGATTTTTTAAAGAACCAGTATACAGACATTTTAGTTAGATAAAGTGGTCAGGTGTGTGTTGCGAGACTCCCTTTGCACTGTGTGCGCCTATACTTAAGACGTGTGTTTTAATTGATTTTTCGCCGAGTTTCAAAAATGTCTTTGCTTGAATCGATCGAAAATAACTTTAACATTGAATACACTCCCGAGTTTTATACTCAAAGTGATGCGGATGTGTTGCTGCAAGAAGTAATACAATTGCCTTTAGATGTAAAGCCTCTGCAAAGTATTGAAAAGGAAATTTCCCCCGAGTTTTGTACTGAAAGTGATGTTGATGTGCTACAGCAAGAATTGTTTCAATTACCCCTGCAAATTAGTGAAAAGAAAATTTCCTCGACCCGTAAAGTAATTACTTTTGCTGATGAAGGAATCAATTACAGTTTACCTGGAGCAACTGTCACTGTTTACTCTTGGATACCCATTTTGCAAAAAATACGTGAAGATCTACAGAAAGTGACAAATTATGAATTTAATATGGTACAAGTGAACTTTGGCTCTGAAGAACAACCTAAAATTGAAGACTGGTAACTACGAAGATTTTAATCTGGACCTATCATCAGGTGTATGCATTCTAAGTTTTGGATCTAAACGAACTTTGGATTTTAAACCAGCGAACTGTGAAACCACTACCATTAAATTAGAACATGGTTCAATGTGTAAGATATATCCCCCAACCAACAAACTTTTAACGCATGGTATTCCTTCGGAACCTTATGTGACAGACCCGCACATTAACCTTACATTTGCCAAAATGTACATTTATGAGCCTTCCCCGAAAAGGGCAAAGTTGGACAATTGGACGGACGATCTTTACCATAGCTTATATGCTTCTGTAAATAGTACATGGCACTTGGAAAGACTTATCTACGTTTCACTTCACGATGAAAGAACTGACTTGAAGATCCATATTAGACAATTTATTCAGAATACCCAATTAGACTATATACCAACCGGTCAGGGAGTCGTGATGAACCCTTCCACATGGATCGAATTTATTGTAAAACTATTAGATTTTAATATAGGTCATAGCAATAGCTCTTTTATTTGTAATAATCAATTATCTGTATTTAATGACGATGGAAAATGTATCTTACAACAAATTTACAAAACCGGAGATTCATTTACGTTAAATCCAATTTCCTTAACACTTTTAAATGATCAAGTAAAAAAACTTTGCGAAATGAGAAATGAAATATTGGAATGCATTTTAAAAACGCTATATACGACGACCCTGCCTCATTTAATTTTAAAATTAAAGCCGCAAAAATGTAACCGCGAACCCCATTGTAATTACGATGAGGCGAAACAACAATTAATGGATATAGTACATCAGGAAATTTTTAAAAACATAGGCCGGGTTCAGGATCATTCTTCGCATAGGATACATGCCTGTTCGAATAGATCACATATTGATGAGCGAGAGGGTCTTATAAGTAGTAAAGCATGGTTTACGGTCGACATGTCGTATATGACTGATTATTTCTGTACCACATTTCATCAAAAACATGTTAAGCATACTACTTCTACAAAATTTACAAAGTTCTAATAGCTAAGTTCCTTTCGAGAAATAATTTCATAACTTATGAGAACTCATAAACGTATACAAATCAAAAGTATACTTAGTTTGAACAAGTAACATGTATAAAAGTAAGAGCATATTTATTTAAAATTTGTAAGCGTAACCATCTTAATCAGTAAAATGTGTAACATGTGCACTTAGTTGATATTTTTTATAAAAATATTCAAGCCCATTACTTAATAAAAATTACAAAAATATGCTAAGTTAATACTCTAATGTTTTAAAAACATAGTGTCTGATTTAAAATATTCTGTTACTTCAAGTAAAATGTGGTAAGATCTTTACATTAAAGAACACCTCAAAAAATCTTTATTTAAAAATACTAAGTTTCTTTATCTCACTTAACTTTTCTTGAAAAACCTGTAAAATCGATTAAGTTATAAAATTATGCAGACAAACTTTTTTAGCTAAGTTCATTTTATAAAAAAATAGTAATGTTGTGAATTCTCAGGTAACGCAGTTTTACCTATCACACTTAAGTTTATGATTTTAATCAGAACATTTTATTTCTGTGTAGTTAGATTCATGATCCGTAATACATGCTTCAATAAATTTTGCTAAATTTGTAACTTTTTACCTTGTAGTGTATAAAAAAGATAAGTATGACACTAGAATCTTAAAACATGTCTACCTTTACCACTTTTTGCTGCAGTAAAATTTTATAGATTTTTATTTTGCAAGTAATCAACACACACGTACACATAAAGAAAACACAGAAAAGTTTTCGTAATTAGACTTATTTATTTACAAAAATATATTTTAAATTACACAAACTATTTACACAATTAAGAAAATAATAACTTTTCAATGAGTATTCTATAACTAAGCATGCACAAGTGAGTAAAATCTTACTGTTGTAGAAGCAAGCATACCTTTTCTACATAATCACAATGGTTTTAATATATTTTTTTACAATTGCAATACTAGTTATACACCAATAACATCACATAATTACACATGTTTTGTCATCCTTGGAATTAGCAAAATATGAAAACGGTTGAAAAAATGTATTAAATAGCTCATTTTGAAGATACTTCATATAGTCTTCAATGAAAATGTTTGAAAAAAATTCTCCGTCATAATGACAAGTGCATTTTTTCTCACATATCTCTCTTGCAATATACGGCATGTCAACCGTAAACCATGCTTTACTACTTATAAGACCCTCTCGCTCATCAATATGTGATCTATTCGAACAGGCATGTATCCTATGCGAAGAATGATCCTGAACCCGGCCTATGTTTTTAAAAATTTCCTGATGTACTATATCCATTAATTGTTGTTTCGCCTCATCGTAATTACAATGGGGTTCGCGGTTACATTTTTGCGGCTTTAATTTTAAAATTAAATGAGGTAGGGTCGTCGTATATAGCGTTTTTAAAATGCATTCCAATATTTCATTTCTCATTTCGCAAAGTTTTTTTACTTGATCATTTAAAAGTGTTAAGGAAATTGGATTTAACGTAAATGAATCTCCGGTTTTGTAAATTTGTTGTAAGATACATTTTCCATCGTCATTAAATACAGATAATTGATTATTACAAATAAAAGAGCTATTGCTATGACCTATATTAAAATCTAATAGTTTTACAATAAATTCGATCCATGTGGAAGGGTTCATCACGACTCCCTGACCGGTTGGTATATAGTCTAATTGGGTATTCTGAATAAATTGTCTAATATGGATCTTCAAGTCAGTTCTTTCATCGTGAAGTGAAACGTAGATAAGTCTTTCCAAGTGCCATGTACTATTTACAGAAGCATATAAGCTATGGTAAAGATCGTCCGTCCAATTGTCCAACTTTGCCCTTTTCGGGGAAGGCTCATAAATGTACATTTTGGCAAATGTAAGGTTAATGTGCGGGTCTGTCACATAAGGTTCCGAAGGAATACCATGCGTTAAAAGTTTGTTGGTTGGGGGATATATCTTACACATTGAACCATGTTCTAATTTAATGGTAGTGGTTTCACAGTTCGCTGGTTTAAAATCCAAAGTTCGTTTAGATCCAAAACTTAGAATGCATACACCTGATGATAGGTCCAGATTAAAATCTTCGTAGTTACCAGTCTTCAATTTTAGGTTGTTCTTCAGAGCCAAAGTTCACTTGTACCATATTAAATTCATAATTTGTCACTTTCTGTAGATCTTCACGTATTTTTTGCAAAATGGGTATCCAAGAGTAAACAGTGACAGTTGCTCCAGGTAAACTGTAATTGATTCCTTCATCAGCAAAAGTAATTACTTTACGGGTCGAGGAAATTTTCTTTTCACTAATTTGCAGGGGTAATTGAAACAATTCTTGCTGTAGCACATCAACATCACTTTCAGTACAAAACTCGGGGGAAATTTCCTTTTCAATACTTTGCAGAGGCTTTACATCTAAAGGCAATTGTATTACTTCTTGCAGCAACACATCCGCATCACTTTGAGTATAAAACTCGGGAGTGTATTCAATGTTAAAGTTATTTTCGATCGATTCAAGCAAAGACATTTTTGAAACTCGGCGAAAAATCAATTAAAACACACGTCTTAAGTATAGGCGCACACAGTGCAAAGGGAGTCTCGCAACACACACCTGACCACTTTATCTAACTAAAATGTCTGTATACTGGTTCTTTAAAAAATCATGCGATTACCCAAGCGCCCTCTACCTTCCTCAACCCAGAAGATATTGCATCATCTAACTTGTCTTAGCCTGTTACAGAGAGTTGCCACTCAATGTAAATAGCACTTCCTGCCAACGAACCTAGCGGATATTGAATCAACACAGATTTGCACACGTCACTATCACGTGTCTTCTGCGCATGTCACTTCCTTATCTCTTATCTGATCTGTGATACCTGATAAGAGAAAACCAGTTGCCGTTAAATTTGTAGAGTTTGTAGGTTGGGCGTAGGTAAGGTCTCCTGCAACGGATACCTAAGAATTCTTTAGCCGTGCAAACAGATGTTTTGTCCGCATGCAACAAGAGTGTTGTCCGGTATTTTTCAGGTATTATAATTGCTTATATTTTTTCTGATATATGTTGTGATTAGCTATCTTTTAGAGTAATCAGTTTAATTTATTAACAGGTTTTCATTAATAATTTCAGTTTATGAATTTATTAAATAAATATTTTAGTTTAGTATTGTAAAAATTGTTTTAGTTTATGAATTTATTAAAAGGATATCTTTGTTAAATTTAAGTATATAAAAAAACTGAGTGTAAAAATTTTGATATGTTTAATTTATTAACAAGTTTTCATTAATAATTTTAGTTTATGATTTTATTAAATAAAAATTTTAGTTTATTATTCTAAAAATTGTTTTAAACAATAATTTTAATACCTATTTTATACGTGAATACTCATTCATCTGCAATGCCTATAATTTATTACTGTTATTTATCAAAACTTAACAAAAATAATTTGCTTTAGTATAATGATCTTTGCTAATTGTTTCACAGAAATTAATTTAATGATTCATTAGTTTCATAAACTATATAAAATATATTAATCGTTGCAGCTTAACTTTGATATTTCAATTTAGGATATAATGTCGATCAGAAGAATAATCATAATGTATTTAATACATGTTCAATAGATATCCTTTACAAAGTTCCAATGCGTTTGTAAAAATTAGATTATGTTTTTAAGTAGTAAACATCTTAATCCATAAGTCCCCATTTTTGAACGTAGAATGAAACACGTGTCCCCAATTTCATACCCCTAACAGCCTCCCTGGTTTTATCTTATCGGCAAACTGGCCAACTCTTATTGTACCGGCTCTGTAGGGTCTCAAGGCACTTTCTTATCTCTAAATTTCTTATCAGCTGTACTAGGGATATCACATGCACGTGGATTTTACTTCAATCATTCTTTTGTGAATTATGTGAGTATTTTTATTATTATTATTATTTCGCGTGTACAAGTACAGGGTAAGTGTAATATTTTCTATTATTTTAGTTACATATAAGTTGATACCGTAATTCTAATTGAAAAGAATTATGTGGTTCTTATAGTTTGCACTTTTGATGTGTTGTAATTTTAAGTACGATTTTTTTTTTTTTTTGTTATTGTTAATGTATGTTTTTCTGTATTTTGGTGTTTTGCAAAATTTTTAGTTGGTAATCCAGTGTAATTAATAGCAATCGGCATTATCGGTAGAAGTACTTTAAGCAGTTTGTATACAAAAACTGCGGTTTTAGGGATATATGGTGAAAGAGCTTTCTACAAGTGGCAGCTGGGACGGAACTTAATGTATTTTAAATCATTTCTCTATGTTCCGGACTTGCTAGCCGTATAGATGTTGGGGCAAGAAGTTCGGCCTAAGAAGATTTAACATGATGTCCCTTCACGTAAGTAAAAACCTTGTATTTTTTAGTTCAAGTAATGATTTGCGATTTAAACTATCATTTTATCTAAGTATTGAAAGATATTTTATGTACATGCAGTATACTAAAACGAATCTTCAATTTTTATCTTCAATAGTTCAACTTTCTAACAATAGTACTATCTAGTCTAAAAGTTTGTGCTAGTTATGCTCACCTTTCTATAAAATATGCTAAGTGCATCAATAAAAGACCTCTAAAAAGGTTGATACATGTATAAAACGATGCTTTCATAGTCAAACTGCAATGAGTGTTGCACATAAACAATCTAACTTGTATCGTATTGAAATTCTATAAATCATGTTACTCTACTTGGGATATACAGTAAAAATGTTTTGTAGGATTACTAAAAATGTAATTTTTTCTCTAATTGATCTATAGAAAATATAAACTAGTATAATCGCTGTCTAAAATCTATCAAAAATGTGTTGGTAAGAAAAAAATGTTTAGATAAATACTTTGTTTGTTTGTTTGTGTTTTAAGGCAAACCTGCACGCGGGGGTATCTGCCTAGGATGAGGGGTGCCTTGGTAGGAGGACTTTCTAAGGGGTTCTAACGCGTATTCACGGATAAATACTTTGAGTATTCATACATTTCGTATACAAAAACTTGAGTTTTTTGGGATATATGGCTAAAGTGATTTTCTCGCAATAGAAAATAAGACTATATCTTATTATGTTTTACTAATGTATGTATGTATACTTTGTAAAAACTATAGGTACTACAATCTTCCTATGGTATAATTTTCTCACTTGCCTAACCGTAGATTAAATTTGTAGAAAATGTATGGTATCCTAAATCCTACTTTAATGTTAAACGGCTACTTAACAAAAATACGGTATACAAAAAATTAAAACTCTTGATTAATTTTTTTTCTTGATAAATTAAAAACACTTGATTAAAATTTTTCTTGATAAATTAAAACATTTGATTAAAAAATATTTTAGTAAAATTATATAACTTAAATTAAAACTTGGTTAAAAAATTAATTAACTCTTGATTAAAAAAAATATTTGTTGTAAAATTATTTAACTTAAAATTAAAACTTGGTTAAAAAAAATAACTAAAAGTACTTAAATTAAAACTTTTGATTTAAAAAAAGTACTTAAATTAAAAAAATACATTTGTTGTAAAATTATTTAACTTAAAATTAAAACTTTTGGTTAAAAAATAATAAAAATAAATTAACTTTTGATTTAAAAAATATTTGTTGTAAAATTAATTATTCACTTAAAATTAAAACTCTTGGGAGATTTCTTTTGTTTGTAGGCCTCCTGGGGATGTTGTACGTTTCTTTGCTCCACATAGTTAATTATTATTTAAAGAAACAAAAACAACAACGCATCCTCTGTGCTACGCCTCCGACCACGCCCTCCTCTCTCTCGACCCAGGGAACGCACTTGTATGGCTGCGCACGATTAACATGAGGTGAACTGTCCTTTTACCACTACTGGCATACCACTAAAGACCACCGTGTACGTGCACGTAAAATCCGTGGTTCCGAAAGTCCTCTCGGCGGTCGCTAGCAGTTTCCGAGGGGTACCAATATTCAAAAGTCCCCCACCTTCTGCTGAGGTTCCAAATTGTGGCGGGAAATTCCAGGAAGGATGTATATGTAGCTCTAAGCGACACATTCAGTGACGCGAGTTGTCCTCTCCTGGCAAATAAATAAATCTGTTAGAGAAAATATGACTGTGTCCATAGAACAGCAAGAGTCCATCCATTTACTGTGAACTAAGCTCAGGGGCGCAGGTAGAAAATTTTAACGGGGAGATATGAGAGACATTTTTCAGATGATAAATAAACCAAATTCCTTCACGGTATGAAATTCCGAAAGCTCATGCTAAAAGTTACAGAGGAAGATTCCACTTCATTAGTGCACCCCTGATCAATCGGAATGTACTGTAGGGCGACAAAGAATCGTTTAAGTCATTTGACAAGGAATGGGTAAAAAATGAATTTCATGAAGTTTATATCACCTAGGTAAAAAGGGAAATGTGTTTGATTTTGATGCCCTCCTTTAACAAAAATTTTTAATTTAGCCACTGCTGCCCCCCCTGTGAATTACAGCTGTGGTATTTTGTATCGCTCCAGTTTCCTGAGTTCGCAGCTCCTGCAATCAGTTTTTTAAGCAAAGTCGCAGCGAGGGTGTTGCGGGGATCGTCCTTTCGAGGGGGGCGTAAAATCAGCTTTATGACAGGATGTTTGAATAGAGTTTTTCTAGTGATATCCCAGTGGTTAAGGCGTTGGACTCGTAACCGGAAGGTTGTGGGTTCGATACCGGCATACCACTAAAGACCACCGTGTACGTATGCCGTACGTGCACGTTAAATCCGTAGTTCCGAAAGTCCTCTCGGCGGTCTGTAGCAGTTTCCAAGGAGTGCCAATATTCAGAAGTCCCCCACCTTCTGATGAGGTTCAAAATTGAGGGGGGGTCTTATAACGCTGCATGTTCTATAGCTAACGTGACCATTTATTTTTTCCTTCAAAACGGGACATCTACTACTTTTTTTGGCAATAGTGTATATATTTTCTTCCTCAAAATGGGACATCTACTGTTTTTAAGGTAATAGTGTAGGGAGACTGAATTTCAGGTCTGGGTATCTTATAGTTGGTAAGAAAACGTGCAAAAAAGCTTGTGTTAATGTTAATTTCAAAATAAAATATAAAATAAAAACCTTTGCTTAAATACGCATATACTATAAAAAATAGTGCAAGACGTGAGTTT
>JAWZYV010014627.1:0-79058 GCA_038373885.1 Cheiracanthium punctorium | reverse complement strand
GGCATGATAAGTAGTCTCTCAAGACTCAGCAATGAAGAATTTACACTCAGCACTTTAAAAGCAGGCTTTTAAAAAAGCGGAAATACCGCTTCAATAGAGTAAATATCAAGCCTTAATCTGTCACGTACATCGCCAATCGGACGAAGCAGAAACAAGACTGACTGGACCGGAGAAGCGGGCTTTTTTTATACATGACACATAAGCTACAAGAAAATTCTGGAAGAAACTGTTTTTCGAAAGCACCCCGTAATGCGCGAATTTGGTTTGATAATGCAGAAATATAAAGCGATTATCAAATATTAATGGAGGAAATCCAGCTTTACCAAACCAATAGAGCAAATCGCTCCAAATGACCGAAATGTCGCCAAGTTTGGTTAATTTTCGTGGAAATAGTTCCAAATTTGGCGTTAAAAATAAGTCCTTAAAATAAGGTCACCGATAGAATACTCCGATAGAATATTCATCGAGATTCCTATAAAACGCTATGTAAACAAAAAATCCGATATCTCCTGTTCTAGTTAAACAATTTTCATGCAACAAAACTTCACACGTAGATTACGAAATATAAACCCCTGAAAAACGGGTCTCGCCGAATATTCGTAACAATGTTCTACTAATACATGTACCCTATGTATAAGACAATGGATGTAAATAGGCTTCGAACCCCATAACTTAGGCATAGCGGCCGGACACTACATTTGCGTAAATCCTCGCAGCTGGAAAGTCCCAAATGGAGGAAATATAATTGGACGTTAAAATGCAGATGCCATTCATAAACCTTGGATGTCGTTATGGTAGATTCATCATACAGATTTCTTAGCATTTACAAAGTCACTATTGGTGTCTTACCTAACTGTTGACAGAATTTAATGATACAGCACTGCTCAAGAAAAGCCAATTTTCTTATGTCACCAAGCTAAGACAACTGAATGCGGAAGGTAACAGCTGTGAGCGCTGTTCGTCCGCATGACATGGGATAAATCAACTCAGTCAGGTAGGGGTAGGTTGGGAGAATCCTTTCCAAGCAATTTAACTTTAGGTACTTGCTTTCGCCACATCATCAGGAATAACCACAGTCCCTTAATTTTTGGATCATACTATGTATAAGCTAATATAAAGCTTTCAGCATAAAATGCACACATAATCAATACTCTCCTTAATTGTCATTTTAATTGTAAATAAAATATAACTTTTCAAATTTGTAATTAAATACTAAATAAAGATTAATTAAAATTCATTTTATATTATTCATAGGTAAAACACACAACAGTATATTATATGTAAAACTAAAAAATCTTGGTCATGAAAAAATACCTTTTACAAAGTTAAACACTAATAGCAGCATACTTATATTTTGCCATATTAATAATTTAATAAATATGCTATGATAAATGTAATTAATCTGGTAACTAGGCTTAATCGCATCATGCTTTGAGTTTTACAAAACATATTTAGCAGTTTTTCGAGATTATGTTTCTAATTGAGGATCAGAAAAAAATCATCCTATCCCCACCCCACCCGATAAAGAAAAGTAGAAAACCATGTCAAGTAGTGTTACCCAGTAGAAAAGTCAGCATTTCTGCAATATTATTAAATATATTAGATTATTTTTCAGTCATCTTAAAATTCAATGACTTAGGATATTTTATAATATGAAATTAACATATTAAAGTATAACTAAGCAATATTATTTGTAAGTACATTTAAAAATCTGTTAAAAATACCTTTTTTCTCTTCGTTCTGAAATTATTTAGCTGAATATGGCCAAATATCTGTTCAGTATTCGGCCTACCAAATTCACCAGTGTAGAGATGTCCTGTGTCAATTACAGTTGACGTTGCATTACTAGAAAGAAGCTTTATCTGATTGAGCCATCAAATCGCAGGACACTTCCCCCTATGCATGTTAAAACACAGGTATAAAAATCACTTGCAGACAGTAGGCCACAAAAAATTTAAAGGTATTGCACAAGAGCAAATCAAGCAGTGATATCATAAACGATCAGTTTTTCAGACTTGGGGCTGTTATTTTGGTATTAATAACAATTTCTGGGATTATATTTGTTTCTTAAAAGAAAAGAATTCCTTAGGATTATTTTTCAAGAATTTCCAGGTAATCACAAGAAAAAAATAATTATTAAGTGTCTAAAGTATTACAACAATCAAAATTATTTGTTTCTTCCTCCTACATACCTACCAACATTCCGTTATTGAAAATCTTACAGAACACAATAAAAATCAACTAAAGATTAAATGTTTATCATTACAATACAGTTAATTATAAATATCAATTTTATTAAATAAAAATCAAAGCAAGTTATTTAGAAAACTTTTTTCATAGTATGAAAATGAATTATGATTTTTATAAGCTGATTAATGGAAATACAAATTTATATCAACATCTGTAAAAGAAAGTCATAAATGATCAACATACCTAAATTTGTTATAAGACAGATTGTTATTATTTATGAGAGTGTTCAAATGTGAGAGGAAAATATATATGATACACCCCGCTAGCAAGTGGGGACATGCAACCAGTGTTATATATATCAGTCTCAAATAATATCCAATTTCAAATTTAAGGCTCGCCAAAGTGCCAACATACACCATTTTGCAAGATTTTTTTCAGGGAATCATTCGAAACATCGACTTAACAGCAATCAAAATGAGATATATCTGTCACTTATATGGTTCGATCACCATAAAGTAAAGCAGGCATTCATTTGAAAAGTAGCAGCATTTTAAAAATTATAAACTATAACGAGTTTTATCATTAACTCTGATGTACTAAATGCAAAGATTTCAATTCTCTGAAATTTGGCGGAATTCCCCCAACTTAAATCAATTTACTGAATTTGGTGAGAATTCTGAAGATAGATCGCTTGAAATCCCTTAATAACTGCATTATTTCTGATCAGATAATTAAAATTTAACGCTGTATTCTACTAAAACCTATACACTTATTTTCAAAAATGCTATTTCCTTAAGCTCTCAGTACATTGCGCCAAGCCTAAAACTGTGCAAACCACTAGAACTTACTTTCTCAAAATCGGCATATCAGCCATTTTATCTTTTGCCAAACTAACAAATTTTACATAATAGCCTCGGAAATCTTCAATCCTTATTATTTTGCATACAAAACATGTCATTCCTGCTCTGATTTCCCATGCACATGATATTATAATTAAAAAAATAACTTTACAAAAATAAACTAACAAAAAAATCATTATTATTCTTTTATTTTTACTTATTTAAGAATTGAAAACATTTTATTCGGCAAAATTGCAACACATGACAACCACGATGCTCATTTCACACGTTTTTCACTATGGGAATGGGGGTTACAATTACGGAAAGCTTTCTATGATATGTGGAAATCATAAAAAAATCTCAAACTCTGGGAACGGGTGGACTTTCAAAGTTTTAAAGTGGACTATCATTTACTCTATATTATTTTACACATCTGTGCAAAATTTCAGGCTGATTGGTCCGTTTTTGTGGATTTGTATACGGTCTAAACCCACAAACACAGTTTCATTCTTATTATTACTTAGATTTCTGTGTATCAAAAGCATACATTTATAAAAAACATTAGTTAAATTTACACATTTTACAACATTTAAGCTATTAATAAATGGTGGTATCTATGACAAGTTAGAGAGAAAATGGAGTTTCTGCTGTATAAGCAAAAAATCAATCATATCTTTATCTCATACGGTTTTCAATTTAATAAATTTACAAGCATAATTTAGCTGAACATTAGTGACTGAGGTACCAAAGTTTAAAAAATTATGTTTTTAAAAATTTTGTTGAATAAAAACACTTCTTTCTAAAAATCTTACAATAATGCCAATTAGATTTATAATAATCTTACAATGCAATCAATTTCTTACATTAAACCTTAAATGTTGGCAGCAATGCTTCTAGCATAAATAATGTTAATTCATTAAATCAAACACAGTTCCATATTAAATTCTGCATATAAAAAGTAAAAAATTATTTCAAGGGTGAAATGAGTTTTTAAAAAAACACGGTACTAACGTATTATCCTGCCAAACTATTTTTCCGTCAAATGAGTTGCCAATCGTATTCAAAACCATTGATAATTTCATACCCGGCATTTCTCTTGGCGAAAAAAAATCGCTCGTCTTGGCGGACCGCAGGGTAATACGTAAGTACCAAAAACACTTTATCGATTGACAGGATTTTGTTCAACCCAAAAAAATCCCAACTGAAAAACTTAAATGGTTTTTTTTTCAAAATTTCAAATTTAATTACATGGGTAATACATCTCTTGATATCAATACACCAATTGCAGGGTTCAATGCATACGAAAATTGGGTTTGTATTGCAGCCTCATCACAGAATTGCAAACGATTAATATGGCCCTTTATAAAAATGCAATAAATTATAACAGCACTTCACTGTCACTTAACCTGTTTTATCAATTATGTTAACAAAATGTATTTTACTGGAAAAAAATTCCAGGATCAACCCCTGACTTGTAAGAGGGCAATTCCATGGTGTTGGACGTAAAAAATGAACAAAAATTTCTCAGATAAGTTCATTTATAAAATGTAAATTTATTTAATATAATTAAATTTGCATATATATGATACTCAGCTCATCATACTTAATCAAAAAACATATCAATTAAAATAAAAAATATTTTCAAGTTAAATTTAAATGGTTTTAATACTTGGTGTCGGACGTAAACACTGTTTATACGTCCGACGTAAACACTGTTTATACGTCCGACACCAAGTATTAAAACCATTTAAATTTAACTTGAAAATCTTTTTTATTTTAATGGATATGTTTTTTGATTAAGTATGATGAGCTGAGTATCATATATATGCAAATTAATTATATTAAGTTCATTTATAAAATGTAAATTTATTTATCTGAGAAATTTTTGTTCATTTTTTACGTCCGACACCATGGAATTGCCCAAAAGATCTGTAGAACTTTTCATAGTGCACCTATGAAATTGGGGACAACTTTTGTTAGTAAAACAAGGTTATATTGATTGTCTGTACACAAAGTTAATGGTAAACAACTCCATTTACTAAACAGTATTAATAAGAGTAAAACAGAGCAATATTAAGCATAAACAATGGGGGAATAATTCCGTAAGCGGAGGCAGGTTTAATTGGCAACATTATTTTTGTCTTCAACGTCTATATATAAGATAACATAAAACCAAAACTACAGTACACTTATCTAAGGACCTTCTTAAAACATTTCTAAACATATTTCAAATGCAATATAAAACAAATTGAACATAACCAAAACACTTAGCTCTACACTGCCCCCGCTTACGAAATTTATCCCAACAATGGAATATTTGTTTTAAATAAAAGTACTAAGCTTGTAATAAAAGTAAAACTCGTTAAAGCTTTTTATTGTTATTATTATTCAGTGATGAATGCTAGAAAACAGAAAATATAAAATATCCCAACTTAAAGCTCTATTTTTCAGGTTTTTAAAGAAAAACTAAACTTGCCATGAGATTTCTCTGGCAATTTATGAGCTAATTTTTAATCCCGGTGGCGTATGAATCTCAAATCGTATCATTACTTTAATTTTAAAATTGAAAATTAGTGTTTTTCTGTTTGTTTTTTACAGGTATATATAAAAAATATGACTAGAGTAGCAGAATTGAATATAATCACAAATTATTTTAACTTTGCAATCGTAATTCCCCATACACCGGTACGGAAAAAACGTAAACAATGCATTTCACAAATAAACCAACGACAGTGGTTTTGTTGAACAGTGCCGTTCTTAAAATTCATAAGTCTAATATCTATTTAACTGTTTCTGTACAATAATTCAATAAAATGAGAGTAATGATTAGAGACCGAGAAAATTAAATTTATCCAGGCTTTACTAATTGTTTTATAAGAGAAATAGGTTACGTGTAAACATTAGGCTTAACGGCTTTAAAATAAACGTCGTTATGTTTTAAAGCATGAGTTTTTTTGAAAAAGTAATATTTCTTAGCAGAAAGATTTCAGAAAATATAAGTAAAAATTAAAAAAAAATTACCTTTAAAATCACCTTCAATTCTTCGGATCCTCAAGCGTTTCACATTCACGTCGTAAATGGTTGTTTGTGTTTGGTTCGCCACACCGGACCGGCTGCCACAGCTACAGATAAACGTCGTTCAAATACTAAGTTATTCCAAAACCTGTTTTATAACATAAAATATAGCAAGTTTACGTGGAAAGCATGGTTAAATTCTGTTAAAAAATTTTTTCTGTTGAAAAATGACAGAATAGTTCTGTATTTTTAAGATTATTTTTTGCAGTGTATAACAGTTACTCATCCTCCTATAATAGCAGTTATAAGCTATAAGCAAGTATACAGGGTGTTCCTGAACTATACGTCAAAGATGTAGAGGTTTCTAAGACGTTCAGAATCACATAGCAATATGGGGTCGGAAATGTAGTCTTCATGGAAGAAGTGTTGAAGTATCAGTGAACTTTTCAAAAACGAACCCATTTTTTACAGAAAGTACTTAACTAAAACAGTGGCGGCTCGTGGGATACAGCAAGTACAGCCGGGCTGCACTTGAAATCATCAGCACATACTTTAAAATAATTTATTCTACTAATTTTCCTAAATTCAGATGAGAATTATGGAATTACTATGGTAAATTAAAAAAGTCTCCCCCCCCCCCCAAAAAAAAGCCGTATTGTGACCAGATCGCTCATTCAGAAAAAAAGCACTTTAATCTTCCCGCAATTCAATTGGGAAAATCTTTGGTTCAGCCCAGAGCGCTGATAAGAAAATTGGCAGCACCGTTGCAATGACAACGGTTACGTAAGCATTTCCTCCGGCATAGGCTATAATGAGGGTACGCAGCTAAGACTCAGCTCATTCAAGATTTTGAAAGGTCGGCAGCACTTGTGAATTCGACTCACTGATTGGCTCGAGAAGTGAGGGAGGGAGTAAGGAGAATATTTGTTCGGCAAACTCTCGACTTTATATTGCTGAATTTATCAAGAAGGTAAGCCTGAATAGACGCTTATGAATGGACAATTACCCATCAAAGCAGTATTATTTTTAAGTAAGCAAGAACTGGCATTTAGAGGACATGGCGACCGAAAAAATTATTTAAGCATAGGAAATTTTAAAGAGCTTTTAAAATTATTGATATCTGAATTAAAACAACGCCTTTTTATGAGGGCATCACTGACCGATTCGCAAGTTTAAAAGAAAGGAGGATTGATTTGACTTATAAAAAATAAGTACGTTTTCTTTTTTTTTTCTTTTCTTCTCAAGTTATCGTTACAAAAGAAAATTCTAAGGAAACTTCGAATCAGACACGGATTAATGCAATTTTGAGGATAAGAGCGGCTGGCTGAAATTTATGTCCATTTTATGGAAAAGTAAAATAGGATCTCTTACATTTTTTATGTAATTTCTTTTTTTTTCCTCGGTGAGGGCTTAATCCGCCAGCTTTCGAATTCAATAACAACGATTTTCCATTCCTGTCCGGAGGTGGGGGGGGGGGGGAGGCTCATATGCTTCCGGCTGCACTAACAGTTTTGACCGCGGGCCGCCACTGAACTAAAACATAGTTTACAAATTCTTTTTCGATTCATTGATGAAAGTCTGGGAGAAAAACTCATTGTTTATGAAACTTGATTAAGAATTTAGACCAACAATTCTTCCAAAGTTATTAATGACAGATACAGGTAGACGGCATTTCTGACCTCCCATTGCTGCGTGGTTCTGAACCGTAATAGTCCCTTCTACCACCCTTTATATTTTTGACTTATAGTTTAGGACCACCCTGTATAGCTATGAAAATTATAGCTATAATATATAATATAGCTATCAAAACATAATAGGATGTGCATATTTTATACTTCCCCATTTTATTAAACCCGTTCTGAATTTTTTGTAAGTATTCGTTCATTCAATTTTTTTTTATTTTTAATCATTAAAGGTTTTTGACTCTTGAGCTAAAAAATTTTTAAACATCCTCGTCACTGTCAATACGGAATTTGATTTATTTCCGCGAGTTCGACTGCGTTTTGATGTATTACTCCCGTGGTTCGTCAAACATCTGATCAAACAGGAGGATTCAAAAGAGTAAAGCTGTCGTGCGGATGACCAACATTGACAGTTACATAACCCTTGTTTACAGAAAGAAATGCTAAAAAAAATTCGTGGCATTCTTAACAGTTCTGTGTCGGCTTTTAAGCAAATATATCTGTTGTATATATATATATATATATTTTTTTGGCTCAACGTCTCTCAGTTTAATTTTGAAAATGCTTGCGTGCGTCGACGCAAATGTTCGTGTTTGTGCGATTTGGGGGAATAATGACCCACCAATAGCGTCAGCCGTGTCTGATGACAGCCGAGAATTGAGCTATCATGATGTCTTATCAGTAGCTGGGCGGCTTTCTGCTGACATTTATTTGAATACTGCATGCAATTTCTTTTTTAACCCTTTGAGGCGCAACCCTTTCCCAATGCTGAAAAAAAATTCTAGCTATAATATATAGACTGCTAGCTGTGCGCGGGCACAGCCAGCTGTCGTCAAAAAAATGGGTCTCTAGATCTGTGGCACGGGATGAACGTTTCGATCGTCCGCCATCTTGCTGGTAGTTAAGTCGAGCGATGGCGACGGCTGCCCTTTTTTCAGCATTGGGCAATCTGTCCAGCTGTTCTCGCATTCTTCCACTTTTCCTCAGATGTCAGTGCTGTTAAAAAATAATCGTGACAATTTTTTGACGGGAAATGGCGTGCTATAAAGTAAACGATTCTCGTGGAGCTATGTCACCCGCAACTATTTTTATAGAAATCAAATCTATTCTTTGTGATTGGCAACAGTCAAAACGTCCCAGTTGGGTGTCCCCAGAGCGGGAACACTGCGCGTTAAAAGGTTAAAAAATGTGCTCCTTAACTTGGAATTATGAAAATAAATAAGGCATAACCGAACTCCGCCGTGTCTTTGTTATCTTTGCTGAAAGAATCCTACACAGATAGTTACGCTGACTTACTGACTCACTGATTCTGAAACAATTCACCACTTCAAGTTAAAACTTTTACCATCATTACTCCTAAAAGATTAAAATGTTTAGCACAAAAAACGCAATAAAATCTACTCTGTACGATCCGCTTGAATTTTTTCATAATTATATGTAAAAAAAATCATCTGCGCTACTTTAAAAATCTGAAAATCCACCCGTTCATTGATTCAAGTGATTTTTCGCTATTTTCAGCTCTATTTTATTTCTGAGAGTAAAAAAAAAAAAAAAAGTTAATCAACTGCTTAAGAAATTCTGGGGTCGCAAGTGATAATAACATCATCCTGAAGTCACAGTTATCGGTCTTCAGGAAAATTGCGCTTCCAATTCGTTTAAAATAGTCTCTCTAGATTACTAAGTTTAAGTTTTTTCACAAATAAAATTATTTCCTCTGCATGAAACATTGGTAAAAGAGGGGATGTTCCCAGCGAAACGAAACTTTCGAATGCTAAAAATTTTTCGCACGTTTTTAGAAGAAAATGCAATTCCGATTTCAGAATATAATAAAAATTTAATATGGAGTTATTTATTTTAAGTGTAAAACATTAAATATATTATATAGACACATTTTTGTTGAATGCTTTTTCCAACGCCTGTTGTAATTGCTTCCACAACGGGCTTTAGCAACTAAAGGCAGATACTTTCAGCTTATAAACTTTATGGAGGGGACCTAACTAGGGTCTTTTAGACGAATAATTAAATGGCTAATGAATTTGTTTTGTCAGATATATTCATTTGATTTTTCATTCAATTTATAAAGTTAGCGATATTATTTATTTTATCTATGAATTTGCTTTGTTAGATATATTTTTAACTTGCTAATCATTGATTAGTTGTCTGTAAATCAATTTGCTTAGTTCTTTTCTTTCTTGTTTACTTTACCTATAATTTTGCTTAGCTAATTCTTCCGTATACCAAACCCACAGATTTGCAAAATTAAGAACTTTCTTATAATTCATTCATCGATTTGTTTAATTACTTTCATTCTTTTAATTTATTTGTTCTTTTGCTTATATGTATTATGTAGGGATGGACGCGAGACGACTTTTTGCGAGACGAGACAGAGATTTACAGCTTTTTTGCGAGACGAGACAGGCATTTTTAACATTATGATATAGGGATTTTTGCGAGACGAGACAAGCTTTTCGGCTGTTTTGCGAGACGCGAGACGCAAATTTTTCGTCTCGCGTCCATCCCTAGTATTATGTTACTTTTTATACAGGGTGATTGCTAATTCATGGTACAAACTTGAGGGGTGGTACAGGACATTGTTACAATCACATTTTATATAGGAATGTATGGTCAAAAGTGAAGCGTCGAAGCACAAACATGGGAAAGAACAAATGATAGGGAAAGTGTTTTATTTTCATAACCTCGTTTATAAGTGGAAATTAATTTACAATAAGTGTTCAAAATTGCGTCCATCAGCATTGATACATGCGTGACATCGTAGGTGCAGCAGTGGACGAACACTTTTAAAGATACCGGGAATTTCACGCACACGTGCAGCAGCTACGGGTACTCGAGCAATGAGATCTTCATCGGAGTCTACTGGAATGGCATAAACGTCATTCTTCGAATGTCCCCATAAAAAGAAATCGAGCGGCATCCAATCGGGAGACCGGGACGTACAAGAGATACATCCACCAGTTTCAATCCATCGCATGCCAAATGTCGCATCCAAGTACTGACGAACATCTAGGGTGAAGAGGGCTGGCGCCCCATCATGCTGAAACCACATGCGGTTTTTAATGGTGAATGGACGAAAATTAAAACGAGAATGGCCTCTCTTTCCTAAATCAACGCCGACTGGCCATCTCCCGGCAAAGCAAGCAACTACTAACCCCGTTTCTCCTCCGCCTTCTGTATTTCTTCTTTCCTGTTCTTGTGCTTCGACGCTTCACTTTTAAGCATACATTCCTATACAAAATGTGATTGTTACAGTGTCCTGTACCAGCCCTCAAAGTTTGTGCCATGATTTAGCAGCCACCCTGTATATGTACAATTAGTTACTCGCAGTCCGTTACTTTATCTATATAAATAAAATTAGACTTTTGTCTGTACATTTCTTGGAATTAAAAAAATTTGCGATTTCTATCCGTTTCAAGCACCCGGGAATCCGATGCGACCCTCAAAAAAAAATTTGTCTGTCTGTCATTCTGTCATTCTGTCATTCTGTCCGTGACGCTTTTTTTGTTTAAGTATCACGTAAAAACGACTGAAGCGAATGATATGAAATTGGGTGTCATGATAGGTGGTCACTCAACTTAAAACATAGGCGTCCAATTTTTAAAAAATCTTGATAGGATTTTGAGATTTCGCGAAAATCCTTTCAAACTGCGTAAATTTGTGTTCAAGCATCACGCAAAAACGACTGAAGCGAATGATATGAAATTGGGTGTCATGATAGGTGGTCACTCAACTTAAAACATAGACGTCCAATTTTTAAAAAATCTTGATTGGATTTTAAGATTTTGCGAAAATCCTTTCAAACTGCGTAAATTTGTGTTCAAGCATCACGTAAAAACGACTGAAGCGAATGATATGAAATTGGGTGTCATGATAGGTGGTCACTCAACTTAAAACATAGGCGTCCAATTTTTAAAAAATCTTGATAGGATTTTGAGATTTTGCGAAAATCCTTTCAAACTGCGTAAATTTGTGTTCAAGCATCACGCAAAAACGACTGAAGCGAATGATATGAAATTGGGTGTCATGATAGGTGGTCACTCAACTTAAAACATAGGTGACGAATTAAAAAAAATACTTGACTAGATTTTGAGATTTTGCGAAAATCATTTCAAACTGCGTAAATTTGTGTTCGCACATCACGTAATAACTGCAAAGGTGAAAAAATGATATTGGGTGAAATGATAGGTGGTCACTCACCTTAAACTATAAGCATCTAATTAAAAAAAATCCATCAGATTTCGAGATTTTGTGAAAATCGTTTAAAACTGAGTGAATATTTGTTCCCGTATTACGTAATAACGACTAAAGCGAATGATATGAAATTTGGTCACACGATAGATGGTTGCTCAACATAAACTATAGGAGTCCAATTTTTTAAACATTTTTATTAGATTTTGAGATTTTGTGAAAATTCTCTCAAAATACGTTTATATTTTTTCAAACATCACGTAATAACGACTAATACGAATGATACGAAATTGAGTGATATGATAGGTAGTTGCTAATCTTAATTTATAGGCGTTGAATTTTAAAAATATTTTGCTTACATTTTGAGATTTTTCGAAAATCGTTTTAAAATGCTGAAAATTTGTTCCAGCATCACGAAATAAAGACTGCAGGGAATGAAACGAATTTGGGTGACAGGATAGGTTGTCACTCAACTTAAATTCTAGGCTTCAAATTTTTCAAAATTTTTGATTAAATTTTGAGATTTTGCGAAAATTATTTCAATATGCGTCAATATTCGTTTGCGCATCACATAATTACGACTAAAGCGAATGAAATGATATTACTTAGTTACTCTCTAACCTGTAATATTTTAACAATACATGAAAACATAACCTACAATGCTGACGAAAGTTCTTGCTTTTTGGAAATTTTCATTCACTAACCCGTCGAGGACGGGTACTTCAGCTAGTATCTTATAAATTTGTTTCGTTAGTTGTCATACAATATGTTCCAAGAAGATGGTAATACGCTTTAATTCTTTATTCATCAGCGATGAGTGGGCAGTGTTAGTTGAAATAAATAATCAAAATAAGATATATCTATATATAACTTCGTTAAGAGAAACATTCTCTTGTTAATGTTCAAAAAGTAACGCTTTTAAAATATTTATGCGGCCTCTTTACGAAAATTCTAATTAGTAAAATGTGCTCCATACACTAATGAGTTGATGTACAAAATTTCAGCATTTTATGCGAAAACATCTCAGAGATATCTTTAAACAAGTTCAGGGGCTTATACAATACGAATATCCGCTAATGTATTATGTACTTATGCAATCCTTGTTTCGTTTCGAAATTTGTCTACATCCCCTCAAGTATCACCTTTCAAAGGGATTTTTCCCTTTCAGATCCGTTAAAAAGGGGAGTCAGCATATATTTATCTTCATATCTCCGAAGCTTTCTATGATATAACTCTCAAATTTTGTCCATCATCTCATCAGTGCATGGTGCACATTTAACCAACTGAATTTTTTTTTTTGTTTGTTCGGGGGTCATATACAAATTTTGTTTGGTTGTGGGATTTCGGCCGATTATTTACACTAGGAGCTTTTTCCCACTAGCTTAAGTTCTGTGTGCCCACTAGGTTAAGTTCTAAGGGTCTACTAGATTTAAGATCCATCGGACTTTCTAAGGAGTTCTAAATTGAATTTACCCGAACTTTCGGAGAAAATTACGGAAAACTGCAAACAGCTAGATCAGCAGATATGACCTGGGTTTGCACCAGGCACCTTCCATCTTCCAGTTGACAGCGCTATGCGCTCGGCCACTCGTGGGGCCGATTACAAATTTTGAAATAAGACATTTTTGGAAAATTAACTAGGTAAATTTTTTCTTGTTTTTTTTCCTACCATATTTCCTTATCGAGAACATTTTTTTTTTCAATTTATGCTGCACATTTATCTCAATACAGAATTAACTCTTTATCTACCGAATTACAAATTGCAAAGAATATCACCTTAAATCCATTTTTTTTCTCTTGTAGTAGTTAGTGAATGAATGATAATTACTGATTAATGTAATAAAAAGAAAATTACGAAACAATTACTAAGCATATAAGCTATACGTGGTGAACTGGTTTTATAAACAGTTAACGAGCCTTTTTTTCAAAAGAGTATAGGACCAAGCAATCTGGAGGAGTCCAATAATACGTTGATGGACACACTTTTATAAAATCTAATCTTTTAATCATAAAACAGACGTCTGAAAATTCCCTAATGCTCCTTGTTGCGGGTTCGACAGGATTAGAAAGTGAGCGGAAAGCTGTCTATTTAAAACAATCTACCCTAATAGAACATGCAATCGTGATGTTAGCTGATTAAATGAAGCATTCAGTAGTGATTTTTCAAAGGAATCGTTACAATGAATAGATCTTTCTTTTTTTTTTACAATTTTAATTTAACGGTACTTTCAAGACCGATAAAGAGTTAAAGTGTTTTACTATGTTTTTGGGACAACTTATATGTATGCATATATACAAATAATTAAACGCCCCCCTTTTAGTTTATCAGTTTATTTGCTCTTTTATACACGCTTAAACCAAACGAGCGAAATTCGATCAGTCGGACCGATTTTTGGCACAGTTTTCAAAAGTGCGCTTCTCCTTTAGGAGCGTTTTTCGATCACAAGAGCGGAGCGAAATATGCGTGAATCGAACGTTATCAGTATTTTGGAGAACAGGAAGCGAGGAGGAGAATTCACAGAAAAAAGATGAAGCGAGGAGGGAAATTCTCAGAAAAACGACTACTTAGAGAGCACTTTTGCTGAAATACAGGTAGGTTTCGGTGCAAACGGATCGAATCCATGAATTCTCTTTTTCGTTCTCCAATCCACCGTATTTTTCGCTCTTTGGGTTTAAGCGTGTTCTTTTAAATCATTTATCAATTTTCTTCGGCATTCTTCTTTTATTTTATCTACGAGATTTTTATTTTATTGTTGTCATTTATATTGTGTTTAAAATTTGCTTAGTCAAACGCATTCTTTTAACTTTCCAATCGGTTTGCTTAACCCTTTAACGTGCAGTGTTCCCGTTCTGGGAACACCAAACTCTGACGCGTTTTCACTGTTGCCAGTCACGAAGAATAGATTTTCTATAAAAATAGTTGCGGGTGACAGAGCTCCACGAGAATCCTTTACTTTTGAGCACGTCATTTCCCGTAAAAAATGTTCACGATTATTTTTAACAGCACCGACATCTGCTGAAAAATGGAAGGATGCGAGAACAGCTGGATAGATTGCCCAATGCTGAAAAAAGGGCAGCCGTTGCCATCGCTCGACGTAACTACCAGCAAGATGGCGGACGATCGAAACGTTCATCGCGTGCCACAGATCTAGAAACCCTTTTTTGACGCAGCTGACTGTGCGCGCACAGCCAGCTGTCGTCAAAAAATGGTCTCTCAATCTGTGGCACGCGATGAACGTTTCGATCGTCCACCATCTTGCTGATAGTTTAGTCGAGCGATGGCAACGGCTGCCCTTTTTGCAGCACCTGGAAAGGGTTGCGCCTCAAAGGGTTAATTAGCCCGATCCTTTTTACTTTCTTCAACAATTTCCTGTATATAGTTAGTTGTATTTCCTCTACTTCCATCTAGTATGTCCGAGATTGCAGCGACCGTGGAATGGAAACTTCGTCGGCAACTGCAACAGGAACGTGGGGGCACAGTGCTCGTTCAGGTGTCGCGATCCCTACATCCTTGTCGGGAGCAGAGTTCGCGTCTGCAAGTCAGATAGGACGTGGAGTGGGACTTCGACTGCATGTGGTAAGTCGCGTTTTCTTTGTCGTCGTTGTTGCTATTGTTGGAACATTTATTTTTGGAGTTGTTGTCTTGGTTCTAAAAAACCCGCTCGTAAATCCTCGTCGAATAAAGTAGACAACACAAAGACAGTTTTTTTTTACTGGAAAGGAAATTTAAGCAACCAGTGGATGAGTTGGAAATCGAACGTCGAACCCACGACCGTAAGCAATCAGCGGGGAGTATTGCATGCGCTTGACTTACTTTCAAATTTCAAGATATCTATATAAATAAAATTCGACTTTTGTCTGTACATTTCTTGGAATTCAAAAATTTTGCGATTTCTATCCGTTTCAAGCACCCGGGAATCCGATGCGACCCTCAAAAAAAAGTTTGTCTGTCTGTCATTCTGTCATTCTGTCATTCTGTCCGTGACGCTTTTTTTGTTTAAGCCTCACGTAAAAACGACTGAAGCGAATGATATGAAATTTGGTGTCATGATAGGTGGTCACTCAACTTAAAACATAGGCATCCAATTTAAAAAAAATCTTGATTGGATTTTGAGATTTTGCGAAAATCCTTTCAAACTGCGTAAATTTGTGTTCAAGCATCACGTAAAAACGACTGAAGCGAATGATATGAAATTGGGTGTCGTGATAGGTGGTCACTCAACTTAAAACATAGGCGACCAATTTTTAAAAAATCCTGATTGGATTTTGAGATTTTGCGAAAATCCTTTCAAACTGCGTAAATTTGTGTTCAAGCATCACGTAAAAACGACTAAAGCGAATGATATGAAATTGGGTGTCATGATAGGTGGTCACTCAACTTAGAACATAGGCGTCGAATTTTCAAAAAAATCTTGATTGGATTTTGAGATTTTGCGAAAATCCTTTCAAACTGCGTAAATTTGTGTTCAAGCATCACGTAAAAACGACTGAAGCGAATGATATGAAATGGGGGTCATGATAGGTAGTCACTCAACTTAAAACATACGCGTCGAATTTTTAAAAAATCTTGATTGGATTTTGAGATTTTGCGAAAATCCTTTCAAATTGCATAAATTTGTGTTCGAGCATCACGTAAAAACGACTGAAGCGAATGATATGAAATTGGGTGTCATTATAGGTGCTCACTCAACGTAAAACATAGGCGTCGAATTAAAAAAAAATCCTGACTAGATTTTGAAATTTTGCGAAAATCATTTCAAACTGCGTAAATTTGTGTTCGCACATCACGTAATAACTGCAAAGGTGAAAAAATGATATTTGGTGAAATGATAGGTGGTCACTCACCTTAAACTATAAGCATCTAATTAAAAAAAATTGATCAGATTTCGAGATTTTGCGAAAATCGTTTAAAACTGAGTGAATCTTTGTTCCCGCCTTAAGTAATAATGACTAATTAGCCGCGAATGATATGAAATTTGGTCACACGATAGATGGTTGCTCAACATAAACTATAGGAGTGCAATTTTTTAAAAATTTTTATTAGATTTTAAGATTTTGAGAAAATTCTCTCAAAATACATTCAATGATGATTTCTTCAAACTTCACGTAATAACGACTAATACGAATGATACGAAATTGAGTGATAGGATAGGTAGTTGCTAATCTTAATTTATAGGCGTTGAATTTGAAAAATATTTTGATTACATTTTGAGATTTTGCGAAAATCGTTTTAAAATGCTGAAAATTGTTCCAGCATCACGAAATAAAGACTGCAGGGAATGAAACGAATTTGAGTGACATGATAGGTTGTCACTCAACTTAAATTCTAGGCTTCCAATTTTTCAAAATGTTGATTAAATTTTGAGATTTTGCGAAAATTATTTCAGTATGAGTAAATATTCATTCGCGCATCCCATAATTACGACTAAAGCGAATCAAATGGTATTACTTAGTTACTCTCTAACCTGTAATATTTTAACGATACATAAAAATTATAACTTCGCTTTCTTTACTTTGTCAACATACTACATTCATTCTGTGTACTCCTATAATGCTGACGAAAGTTCTTGCTTTTTGGAAATTTGCATTCACTAACCCGTCGAGGACGGGTACTTCAGCTAGTATATAAATATATATACAGGGTGAATCTAAACTATTAGGCAAAACTTTAAGGGGTGATAGGGCCCACAGTGAGGAATCGTAATCACATAACAATCTGGGGTGAAAAACGCAGTTTTAACTGACCCGGTAATAATCACTTTTGGAAAAGCATTGAAGTGTCCGTCTAATTTCTTAACCAAGTTTCATAAACAATAGGCTCGTCTCCGAAAATTTCATCCATGAAATAAAATAAACTTCTTAACCCATTTGTGCCTGGATATTTTTGCGACTTTCTTCGATTTTTACTGATAACAGAAATAATAGATATACTTCTGATGTCAACTTCTTGAACACGGGATGATTTCTTTTAAAATCATTATGCATAAAAATCGAAATATCAACATCCTACTTGGTCATGTTAAAATATTTTGTAGAGTTGAGGCTCAGTACTCATGAATAAAGGCTAGGAAAAATAAATAACGTTTTCGACTAATAGCGAAAATGCCGTCCCAAAAACGGAACACTAGGCATAAATGGGTTAAACTATTCATTTTTGTCTTCTGTTTTCGGAGAAAAATACATTAGTTTCTGACGAACAAGGGTCGGCAAGTGCACTGTCGTTTCGGCACTTTTTCTGAAGTGATTATTAACAGCTATACTAAGACGACGTTGCCAACCCAACATTGCTATGTAATTCTGATTCCTTATTATGTGCCCTATCACCCCTTAAAGTTTCGCCCAAGAGTTTAGATTCACCCTGTATATATATATATATGAGACGTCAGATATTTCAAGTAAAGTTTCAGAGTTAAGGCAGGTAATATGGTTTATTGAACATTACATTTAAGTTACAATTTAGAATGAGAAGAGGGGAGGGGAGACGGGTACAAGAATCAGCGTGGACTCATTAAACAGCTCCAGTGGCAGAAGTCCCCCGATTTTCAATGTGCGGGAGTATTTACGCTTACCACTCCACGTGGTCTGCGAAGACACAACTCCTCCTCTCTCTTATCTCTGATCGAACCACACACATTTACCAACATGACCCGCATCCGGGCCTACAAGGGCGTGAGGACACGTGTACATCTAAAGAACTCAGAATCGACGGCCTGATGTCTGGCAAATAACAAAATAAATAAAACATAGCTCCAGAGCGCGCGTGGCAAGTATGACAGGAAAGTAAAACTTACAGTGAAAGTACCCGCTTGAACAATACCCAAACTAGTAAAACCCAAATTACCTTTTTATACATTACATATATATATATATATATATATATATATATATATATATATATATACAATCATTTTTGGAATTCTGCATTTTTATTTGCTTTATTTCATTTTTTATCTTACATACAGATTATGTTCTTGATCATACAGATTATGTTCTTGAATGTCATGATTTTATGTTGATATCTTTTCTTCCTTTTAAATTTATAGATTAAAAAAAAAGGATCCCAACAAAGTCAATTCGTTTTACTTTAAAAAATAAAACAACCTATCATGACGAGAAGGAAACTAACCAAAGCTGGAAAATCACAAAAAAAAAACGCCTCAAGAAAGATCGTGAACGTGCAAAACAGATCCTAGCTATCAAAGTTAAAAGGTTGAATCTATGAAGGAATAAAAGAATTTTTTTGAAGATTATGTTCTAACACTGTAATGCTAGAACATAATTAAATCTAATTCTTTATAATCATCATCATCATCATCATTTCAGAAATTGTATCGTTGGAAATAATAAATTTTAGTTCAATGCTTGAAAAAAAAAAAAAAAAGAAAAAGAAAAAGAAAAAGAAATCTTTTCTTTCAAAATATTGAATTAAATTCAAATAACGCTTCGTATTTAATAATGTATTTTTCTTAAGGTAGTAGCTGTTAACTAGTGCGGGAAAACCGTTTATCCTTATAGTTCCAAGAGCTCTATTCTCCCCCGGTTGTTGAAGAATCGTCGGTGGTTAACTCTGCCCCGCCTTGTAGTCCCTTGTGGTGGAGTCTTAAGGAAGAGCTTCGAGGGGTCCTTGTGATTGGCTGAACGACCTCCCACCGACCTTCGGAAGTTCTTAGCGATAACTAAGCCACTGTGTCTGTCCAGTTGGCAGCTAACAACCGACAAATTCGCAAGAACCGGGGGGGGGGACAGACCTCCAAATTTCCTTGGCGTACATCCGTTAGACTCTTTACAAGAACTTTTTGTATACCACCAAAGAACTGTTCATCAAACAATTAACTAAAAAGACAATCCTTAAAATTTCATGTTTCATTTGCAGAATTAGACGGATGTGCCCACTGCGGCGGTGGTAGCGCCAACTGCCCCAACATTTACAATCCCGAAAATGGATACACGGAAGGGCAATGCACGCCTGGCATCATCGGGCAGACCTGCCAATTCCGCTGCAACAGCGGCTACACACTTGAGGGAAACTTCCAGATCAGCTGCTCCAGCGGAGGTCAGTGGAATGGCCAGGCACCCGTGTGTCGAATGACCAGCGGTAAGTTAGGTTTTGTTAATTTTAGGGAATTCCTTTTGAAAAGCGGTGGTCTTCACAGGTCTTTTGAACAGCTTCATAAACAGACTATTGCTAGCCCAAAGATAAAAGGTCGGCTTTGGCGCGCGGCCAAAAAAATGTATGCTGCGAAGATGGGTTCAGATGTGTAAGAAATTCTCTCTCTAGTATGTGCGGACAGTGTTGCCAATTTAGCCACTTTATGGCTAGATTTTGGCCAGCTGGCAATACGGAAGTATTTTGTATATCGGAAATGAAAGTCCAAATGTCTCAAAAAACACAAAAGTCCTTGCACATCTGAACCCATCTTTCCTATGAAACAAAACTCAGTATCCGTTTTTTATTGGCAGAGCGCCAAAGCCGACCTTTTATTTTTGGGCGAGCACTGAGCAGCAATGATGTCAAACACTTAGTGGCGTAGCCAGGATTTTCTTTTGGGGATGGGGTCCAAAATTTTACTTTCGAATGTACATATAAATATATCAATTTAAAAAAAAGGATAAAATCTCTTTTCCTGTCTCTGTCTCTTATTTAGGGTGGGGTGCTGGAACCTACCCCCTCTTTGGTTTCCTTGGTTACTCCACTGCAACCACTCGCAAACATTAATAGTGCTTCTTCATCCAAAAAGCACTGATTAATATTGGCAGTCATCCTACATATTCTTTCACCTTTCAGAAACAATTCACACATGGGACGGGTATCATTGCCTTCATATGTGGAACGGGACCTCACTATGTTCGAGTGGATTAGACCAGACCCTGATTAACATCTGAAGGTACGGGAAGCGCAGTCTCATTTCCTTTTCGTTTCGTCACATTTCCTTTTCGTTTGAGGAAAACTTTTAATAAGTTCTACCCACATTGAAACAAAACTCACAAATGTTACAAATATAATTTCCAAAGTGGCCAAGTAGATTTCAGATCAAAGCTCATTCTTGGTTTGCATGTTCATTTATTAATCCAGAATGTTTAGATTTTCCAGTTTAAGAACAGAATGCAACTAAAGCAGTGTGTGTTTTCTGTTGCTACAATACACTTTCTCAAAAATAAAAAAGTAAATAAATAAGCAAATAAATATAATAAAATAACAACAACAACAATAATAATAATAATAAATGCATTTGAAAGCAAAAATTGAAAATTTTAGTCAAAGTTTTTTATTTATTTTTGGGCCCCCTATGTACACTTAAAATTCTGAGGTTAGGCCCAAGCTTCCCAGGTCTTTTCGGTAAGAAAACTAAAACTTAGGTAAGCAACTAAATATGGCTATTATTATAGATAGCTGAAGTCTGAAGATAGGTGTTCGGGACCAATGCGCGGGTGTCTATCTAATGGCCTGAAGTTTGGGCGGATTTCTCCAGATATAAAGTGAACGCGCATTAGAAGCCCTCCAAAAATCCTCGGATCAGCATTTCTGCCTGTAGGCAAGAATGTTGTAATTTCTCGGCAATTAATTATCGTAGAACCTTCAAAATTGAGATTTGGAGCTATCCTATTCTATAAATCATTTACACAAAATTTGGGGAAAATCTGTAATGGTGTGGTGAGCTTTTTCCAGTTTAGGGTTTGATTTGGTGTGGAATGACCCTTTTAATAATTGAGTTAAATAAGATTAACGTCAGGGACAGTAAAAATACTGGAAATGTTACTTGAAATATCTATTTTAAATCATCTCACTTTTTGCTTGTTACTTTGCTGTTTGGTTACGAATATTAGTTGTAAATCAAATGGGCCGATTGTTTTAAAACTAATACTTGTAAATCAATATTATTAGTTTATAAATATTATTATAAAATTTGCATAGTTAATTTTTCGGTAATTAATTATCGTAGAACCTTCAAAATTGAGATTTAGCGTTATCCTTTTCTATAAATCATTTACAGAAATTTGGGGGAAAATCTAAAATGGTGTGGGAGCTTTCCCCAATTTTGTGTTTGATTTGGCGTGGAATGACCCTTTTAATAATCCAGTTAACCATTAGCGCCCAACTTCTTTCGGCACATTCTCAAATTTATGTTGATGCCAGAAGTGAAAAATAAATTTCCGACATTTGGGTGATATGAAGAATGTAATTCTAAAAATATGAATAAGACAGGGAAATATTCTCATTTAAACTTGTTTTCGCTGAGTATTTCGTGGAAATCAGGTTTATTATTCAAGAAATTAAACTAGGAAAATAAACTAATGCTTAAATATTTGAGTGACTTACAAATTTCGCGACGGTCTAAAAATATATCACTGGGCGTTAATGAGTTAAATAAGATTACAGTCAGAGACCGTAAAAATACTGGAAATGTTACTTGAAATATTTATTTTAAATCATCTCACTTTTTGTTTGTTACTTTGCTTTTGGTTACAAATATTAATTGTAAATAACCGATACTTATGTTACGCTGACCTGCGTTATTGATTTGTTATCCAGCTGCGATCTGTGACGAGATAGTTATACCAAATGGGTACACCACTTGTTCCCAACAAGGAGGACTCACAGTCTGCAGTGTAGTGTGTGAGGACGGCTACATGATCGTAGGATCATCTATCATCACTTGTTCATCGTCAGGTGACTGGAACGATATAGTACCGAGTTGTAGACGTGAGTTGTTTTTTTTTTCTTTTAAACATAATCCAGTTATTACATGTCTGCTCATTAAAAATTTACAGCAAGTGGCATACCAAAGGCAAGACACAGCTAGTAATGTGCCATTTGAATGATTTTTATGATCGATTATTACTATTTGAATAGACGGATAGTGAATAAAGTCTCGATAATTCGAGGTGTACGGGACCGCGCTTGCCTCGAACTATCGAAATCATAAAATTTAATATCGAAATAAATGAAATAAGCAATTTTTGTGATTTGAGGGCATATGCACGTAAGCTGATTTGCGAAATAATTATAACAGACGTATGTAGAGATGAATAAACTTTATTCTTTACGTCTTAAAACGATGCACGTTACAGGATGGTGATGTCTAGGAAACGTTTCTGCTAAGATGGTCAGAAGATGAATCTCAAATCTGAAGTGAAATTAAATTGAACAATGGTTAGGGGTTTGGCGAAAAGTTAAACATGGCTATCAAAGGAACGCCCAAAAGAGAGCCAACAAGACTGTTATTATAAATGGTACCGAATGACCCCGGGATAAATTTAGTCGATAGAGAGATTGCAAGATATATCAACGAAAGCAGGGGACCCAACTATTGAAATAAAACTAGCCAACTTGCAGTAAACCCGTATGATCTAAAATTATTTTAGCAAGATTTTAACCGATTTGACCATATATCATAGTGGAAAAAAAAAAGTATTGCATGCGTAATGTAACACCGTTAGGCTTAGATGCACATTAGTTAGGCTTAAATGTTTTGCATGAGAAAAAAAGTTTCTTAACAGCTAGGAAAGCGAAAGAAATGCAACCTACTTATTATTGGTGTAGAGAAAAAGGTGAAAGAATAATTTAATCATGCAATAGTAAAGTAGTTATCTGAAAGGGAACATGTGAAAAAAAATGTAATACGAAAATTTTAAAAGCCGAAGTAATTAAAAAAAAGAGAAGATAAATAAAAGAAAATGCTTGATTTTAACCTTGAATGCATAGCGATGTATATTTGTATCGTATGTTTAAAATACCTTCACTGCCGGATTGAAGTACAAGAAAAATTTCTTTTGTCAATTTCACGTATAAAATATAATTTTTAATAACAAATGATTCATGTTGTGAATAACAAAAATTTCATGTACTTCTTTCAAACTCTGTGTTTTACGAAAAATTAAATAGTTATTCACAAAACTGACATAGAAAATTTAGCTTACACTCGAGTGATTGCAAGCCAACGTGTTTAAAATTCGTACATTTAAGGGTTAAGTAGATTAAATTTTATAAAAACTTAAAACGAATGATAATTGATGTTAAATATGTGATCTGCATCACAAGCTTACTTCAGACTTGTTTTCAATGAGCTGGGAACGAGAAAAGAGTTTGCTTCATTAGGGACCAAATTACTGAAGAAGAAGACCACATGGAAACATGTGATAAGTATAAAAAAATTTGAAAAAAAATCAGGGATGTTAGTCAGATAAGTTAAATTCCAAAATTCGAATTATTTTAGAAGATACTACAAGAAACTGGAATGAGAGCATCATGGTTGCCAAGCTTGGCGATTTTCAGGCCGAACAATGTTGAATGAAGATCCATAACAAATAAAAGTGTAAGACTCTTTGAGCTAGTAGGAGTTCTGCAGCAAACTGTTTTTACAGATCGCCTAAAACCAATGAGAAGGATTAAACTTTTTAATGATTTTATCAATTATTTTAACATAAGTTTATGTTTCTACATAGCGTTCCTATGTAAAGAAGGAATTTTTTTCGAACGTCGTTGTAAGTTATATGGCTACTTTTAAACGTGCTTTCGTGCGATTTACTCAATACCAGGCCAAGTCGAAACTCTTGATGGGTATAAGCAAAGTCGGGAGGAGAAAAAAAAAGGGTGGTGGTCAGTTGATTTAAATTTCAAAATCGAATTAATTTAGGTGATATGAGAATAAATTGAAATAAAAGCATCATGGCCGACATGTTTGGCAGTTTTCGGCGGTGTAAAATGGCTTAGTTATCGAATCTAGGCAGCGGACAGAAATGGCAAGAATTTTTTATTTATCTTGAATCGTCATTTTCAATCAAAATGTTATCTTCGTGCAAAAACAGAGAAGGGATTCAAAGTTTAAAGGAAAAGAATAAAATTATAAAGGAATCCAGGCACTGCAGTGTCAAGATAAGCCTAAATGTAACCCTTCTTTTGTATCTCTCATCAATGTAATTAGAAACTTTTAGTTAGTTGTTTATACTTTAGTATAAAACTAATAGATGGCAGCACTACAAATTATTTTACAACACGAGCAATCGAAAATTTTAGTTTTTGTAGTTATTATTATTTCATAACTTGATTAGAAATTAATACAGCCCCTGTAGTACTAGAATAGGCTCAAATTTCACAATCTCCTTTTATATCTCTCATCAGGAGAATTAAAAACTTGTAAATTAGTTATTTATTATTTGTACTAAACTTTAACAGATAGATGGCAGCACTACAAATTGTCTTGCATGAGGAGCAAAAGTAAAATTATGCTTTTTGTGATCATTATTATTTCATTACATTGGACTCTCTCTATCTGAATATTCTCTAATGTGAACTCTCCGGTATTTCTGGCGAAGCTTCGCAGACTTAGCATAAGATATACTCTGAACACCTAAGTATTATTAACGGTAGTTTTAATCCTAATTCTAACTTTCCCTCTCTATAAACTGAACTTGAGTTCGTAATGGGGATTCAGAAAATTCCCTCGACATCTAAACTCGGAGAAATGCATGCTGCACGAGCGTACACAATGCAAAAACAAATGATTCACTTCGGAAAAACACTCAAAATACTGGTGTTAAACGATAAAATAAATAAAAACTTTGTATATCATTTTATGTGTGTTTTTAATACAAAGATTTTATTTATTTTATTTTAAATGATTCGCTTATTCATGTTATGTGCGATTATGCCTTACCTTATATTCTGTCCTGCTCTGCCTCCCACTTCTTTACGGGAAGGCTACTGGATTTACCTATATAAGTTCATGGATTACTTGAGCTACTTTTATAGCTTGTATCAATATGTTTTTTTTCATGAGTTATCTACAGTCATTTGAAATTAGAAATTAACATGTTTGCAAGAAATGTAATATAACTATTCAATTTTGTTGCATGTTTTATAAAACGTCTTTAATAATAATAATAAAAATATTAAGGAATGAGATGGTAGAAAACAGGTCCAACTGAATTTGTTTTGACATTGGTGTGAAGGTGATATTCCCAGGTTCATAGCAAGCCCGTGATAAATGAGCAAGACATCGTACAGTGGCAAACTTTTACATTTTATTTTAACATATCAATGCATATAAACTTCAAAAATATTAAGTCCTGCGGTGGCTGGGCAGACTCTCCAAAAAAACGCAGCTTCTCTAGGTAACAGCAAAGGCGAGAATGATAGCAAGAAACGCAAGCCAAGGGAGTAGTAACAGAGAAAACACGCCAAACAAAGTGCTAAAACAGCGTGACGCCAGTAGGCGTTAAGTACATTTCTATATAATTATTTTTGAATTCCCTACGCGCCAACAGGATAAAAAAAAAAAATCTATCAGCTAAATTGTAACCCAAAATGAAAGCCAATGTTATTTATAGATTTCATGCCTTATATGGTCATAAACAAACCATCGATACTGAAACGCTAGGCTTTACCAATGCAAAAGTGAAATAAAAAGGAAAAATAAATGAAAACGGAAGATTGCTTTTAAATAAGGCATGTGCAGAAATAAAACTTTACAGGCGAAGCGAAGAAAAGCCGAATCGAAAGTGCAAAGAATAAATTTTGAACACAGATTAAATTTAGAAATATTTAACAATTAAGTAATTGATAATTAAAAATAAGATATGTGAAGATCTGCATCACAATTGCATTAACCCCAAATCTAAAATCAGCACCCCCATCTGGGTAACTCGCTGACTGTTTAGCATTGCTGGGTCAAGGCATGGCTAACCAGGTTAAGTATTCTGTACAGGGTATTTCAAAATTCGGGGGGAAAACCTTTAGGGGGGGAGGATATACCAAGAGTGTTCAGAATCACATAGCAACTTAAATTCGGAAACATCGTCTTCATGCGCCTGTTAATAATCACCTTGGAAGAAGTGTTGAAGTGACCCTGTAATTTCTTAACCAAATTTCACAAGCAATGGGCTTCCCTCCGACAATTTCATCAATGTAATGAAAAAGAAAAATGATTTAACAATTTTTATCAAGTCCAATCTGTGAAAGATGCATTAGTTTTTGAAAAAAACGTGGTCACTATTGCTTGAACTATTCTTCCAAAGAGATTATTAAGAGGTACATGAAGGCCACGTTTCCGACTCCACATCGTTATCCGATTCTGCTCTGTCTTGGTGTAACCTACCTCTCCTAGAAGTTTGTTCCGTTAATTTTGAAACACCCGGTATACATTTTATTGAACTCAGCACGTAATTTCATTCCCCAATCTCCTTGTATAGTAAACACTCCCATAATATGAACACTTTTGGTCGATCCCTTGAGTGCTTAAAACAGAGAATATTTTTTCTTGCCTGGAGGAAACACAATCATTACTGCCTTATACACAAAACAATTGACTCGCAGATTAATCGTAACCGGCAAGATATCTTACCTATGACTTTAAAACTTGTGTTTGGATTAATTAGCATGTCTAGTGTTTGGTGAATAAGGCACACAGTCATCTAATTATTTACGGCTTTATTCACAAAACAACTGACTCGCAAATTAATCTGACACGCGTCGGTGACTTAAACGCGTGTTAAAGTCACCGACAAGATATCTTACCGATGACTTTAACACTCGCGTTTGGATTAATTCTCATGTCTAGTAGGGTGGAGCGAAAAAATCGTTTATTTAAAAATTCACACTGCCTGAGTCATTAAAGGGTGCGAAACTCATAAGAATAAATTGTTTCCAAATTTCAGCTCAAAATAGTGTCATCTTCAGGTTCCACAATTCAAGCGAATATATTACTAGTTTATTTTTATTAAAATAATAATGTTTAATTAATTGATTGAATAATTAGTTATGTTTTCATCATTAAATTGCTTTATTAATACCTTATTATCACATGTCAGTGCTGGAAATCGTAGATTTAGAAGCAAACGTCAACTTGGGATCTGATTCAGAAATGGAATACATCTCAAAAAATGATGACGATTTCGTGAGTCAGGAAGCCATATGTCGGAAAACGAGTGACGATGAGATTCCCTAAATCTCCAAGACAAAAGAAATGTCCTAATTAGCCGTTGTTCTTGATAGATCTGGTGTATCGGAGTATTAACCCATTCGTGCCTGGATATTTTTGCTACTTTCTTCGATTTTTGCTAACACCAGCAGTAATTGATAAATTTCTGATGGCAACTTTTTGAACAAGGAATGATTTCATTTAAAATCATTATGTATAAAAATTGAAATGTCAACATCCTACTTGGCCATATTAAAATATTTTGTGGAATTGAAGTCCAGTACTCGCGAATAAAGGCTAGGAAAAATAAATAATGTTTTCGATTGATAGCGAAAATGCCGTCCCAAAAAAGAGACGCTAGGCATAAATGGGTTAATTATTCAAATAATTAATTAAGTGTAATTATTTCAATAGAAATTCATAAAAGACTAAAAAACACACTGGGAATATATTCGCTTGAGGTGTGGAACCTGAAGATAGCACTATTTTGAGCTGAAATTTGGAGACAATTTGTTTTTATCAGTTTCGCACCATTTAATGACTCAGGTAATGTGAATTTCGAGAAAAAGTGTTTTTAACTACACCCTAATGTCTAGTGTTTGGTTAATAAGGCACACAGTCATCTATAGTTGTTTACGGCCTTATTCACCAAAAAAAACTGACGAGCAGATAAATCGTAAAACATGTGTTTAAGTCATTGACAAGATATTTTACCGATGTGTTACGTATGTGTTAAATACGCTTGGATTAATTCGCATGCCTAGAGTTTAGATCTAACCGATGACTTTGACACGCGTGTCTGGATTAATTTGAATGTCTAGTGTTTGGTAAATAAGACACATACTCATCTAATTGTTTACGGCTTCATTCACCAAACAATTGTTTAGCAGATTAATCGTAAAATGCGTGTTAAAGTCACCGGTAAGATATCTTACGAATGACTTCAACTCGCGTGTTTGGATTAATTCGTATGCCAGGTGATGAAGGATGTTGGTTAACATTGTAATGCTTCCTTTCAAACAGGTATTGGCATCGAGGTCGCAAACGTATGTCCCACACTTACGCCCCCAGACGGCGGCAGACTTGTTGGAAGCTGTACGGCTGCCAACACGGGCGACACTTGCCAGCTGGTGTGCTTGAGCGGCTACAGACCAACAGATACCAGAGTTCTGATTTGCCAGTCGAATGGATTGTGGTCGGATTCGTTGCCGCGATGCGTGGGTGAGTTGAAAAATTGTTTACATGTTTAATAAAACTTGTTGTTGTTGAGTCCACGAAGCATTTGTATAACTGAGGAAAAATCATTCTCAGCAGTCGTAACCATTTATATAGGAATCTCCAGCGGCCGTATTCACCAAGTACTTGACACCCGTGTTAATCCACCAAAACGAGGATCAGATGTCGAATGGATGTATATTTGATGTCTTGAAGATATTATTATGATCTCTTAACGTTTGAAGAGATTAGTACGAGTGTCAAGTAGTTGGCGAATGAGATTGAATATAACGGAAGTAAACTTGTTTCCTCCAAACGATAGCCAAACCAGAGACATTCTCATGCGCAAAATGGCAGAAACTTAATAATATTTTCTCTGGAGCTTATTTACTTTTCTGAAGTAATACAATGAATGTTCTATTTTGCATAGACGGCAGCCATGATAGTGACAGAAACGGGGTGCATTTTTGGCATCAAAATGTGAACGATTAAAAACATTCGATGAACGATCTAGGTATTCCTAAAGTATGGTCGAAACGTTTATCTGACTGAATGAGATGGCATTTTTCGCCCCAATTCCAAACGACCTTGACTATTCACTAACTGTAAAGATATTTTTATCTCACCCTGCATTTAATTCACCCACTATTTTCTTTACTCACTAAATATTGAAAATATACAAGGTGGATTAAAACTATAGGTCAGGATTACAAAAGATGGTAGAGGGGATCACCTTAAAAGGTAAATTAACTGATGTATATTCTTGACTATAACGGAGACAGTTCAGAATTGCATTGCAAACTGAGCTGGAAAATGTGGTCTTTATGTATCTGTAAATAATCATTTTAAATATAATCAGTATCATACAATTATACAAGTATCGTGAAATGTGTAAAAGTATTACTTCCCTTTTAACGACAAAAGAAAAAGTCAAATTAGTCCGTAAAATCGTACATTTTTCACCGTTATTTAAAAGAATCAACTAAATGGTTTGGTTTACGTATGGACTTCGGACCACCTTATGAGTTAGAAGAACTTGTTTCACAGTTATTTCATTTCGTCAAATGCTGGAGATAGCTGATGCCATCTAAAACTATTCATATCTGTATGATTACAACCAGCCATAGATAATAAATGTGTGGAATTAAATACAGTGAAACCTCCATAAGTTGCACATGTGCGGTTCCATCAAAAAGTATCTATCTATCTTATAGAGGTGTATTTGTGTATTATGGACACGTTTCGTTCCACAAACAAGTGTCCAACTTACAGAGGTGTCCAACTTACGAGGTTACACTGTACCCGTGTGTATGAAAATGGGTATTTTTTTTCAGAAAACTGGAAAAGCCAATATTCTGTCACTAGGAGTTTCCTGTGCTAGAATTAGAGTGAAACTGCGTTACAAATTTCTGTTTTGCCATCGCTCACACACTGTGTTATGAATGGAATTGTCCTGGCATTCTGCCAGGCATGTCACTATCCTAGCTGGCCGAAAAATTATAGCAATTGTAAGTTTTCGATTTTAACTGAAAGTTGTAAACCTGATGTTAGCTATTCAATTAAACTTTAGTTCATTATTTTAAACCGACAATTTTGAAGATATTGGTTTGATAACTTCAGCATTGCAAAGTCGAAAAGTGTTTATGATTTTTTTATGTCTCTCTAGCCATGATTTGGCAACGGTAAGTTTTTCCTTTTTACTCTCAGATTCTGGCTTTTTTTTACCATACCAGGAAAAGACTACATGATTATCTGTGTACAGTATTCTCACTAGTCCCTTGCCATCCTCTTAACTTCAAAACAGCCGACACTATAGTCATAAAAGTGGGGCCTATGTATAATAAAGCTGTCATGCGCTAAGAAAAAATGAAAAAAAAAAAACCACTTACAGCATCACTTGGCGTATAAATTTGGAATTAGTATTCCTATTTCAAAAATGGTACGAGATACGGAAAAAAGTCAATTACAAAGTTGTCCAGCATGGGAATAGCAGACCAGAGTTCAGATGTGTATTTTACTGATGGAAAACACTTTAAACAAGAAAGACAAATGAAAATAATATCTTAAATTCGTATGATACAAATGCCTTCCATTCATATCATTACACCGGTCAACAAAAAAATATTTTTTTTTGGTGGTTTCTGTTCTCATGCTTAAATTCTGATTCTAGACATTGAAAAACACTTAAATTTTCATTTTTAGTTCTTAAAGTTTGCTTTTGTCTGATTGACGTCGATAAGTATATTTTAATTTATTTCATAAACGAAAGATGGCAGCACTTTGATTAACGCGAAAGTAATCTGTATTATTATTTGTAACTTTGTAGTATTGCTTGTAGTATTATTTGTATTATTATTATTTGCTCATACGAACATAAAAGAAATACGAAAAATATTCACTTTTAGACATTAATTTCTTATTATTTTACATTTATTTGTTATTGTTTATCACAAATCTTGAATAAAAAAGACTTTTATATCCAGCAAAATCTTTTCTGATCATTATTTAGAGTGGAATTATAACAAAAATATAAAAATCAGTGATTTTTGTCAAAAAATTGAAAAATTGCTTCAATTTCTTCAAAGGCAAACTTTCATTAAGAAAAAATTATTTTCCTTAGTTTTGGCGTAGGAGAAACTAAAATTTAACATGCAGAAGTCAGACCCAAAAATCGTGTTTTGACCGGTGTTATCGAGCCTATTATTGTGCACATTGTGGGCAAGGTAACTTTTCTAACTCAATCGATGATGACGAACAACTTCATATCTGACTTTTTTTCCGTATCTCGCACCATTTTTAAAATAAGAAAGCTAACTCCAAATTAAGCCTCCAGGTGGCAGTATAAGCGATTCTCTTGCTTAGCTTATTTCAACTTTACTATACCTAGACCCTACTTTTATGACTACAGCAGAAGCCGTTCTGTACTTAAGAGCGTGCCAATGGACTTAGTGGGCATACTGCATAATTTTTACAGAATAAATAAAGTATCTGAAACAGTATCAGATTTAATACTTCTCAGTATTTTATCCGAATATTTTCTTTCCTGTCTTTAAATAAACTTTACGTTACAAATAAAGTCTCTGCTTTAAACCGTGGATTTCAGACTAACGGAGTAGAAATTGGATATTTGAAATTAATTATTGTATAAATTAAAATTAATTACTGTTTTCTTTTTAGGAGATGCTATGAGCTGTCCTGTTATAAGCGTTTCGGGAGGTTCGACATCCGGGTCTTGTGGCCAAGCTCAAGTTGGACAAACGTGCACTGTTACTTGCAACTCCGGTTATACTCTAACTGGTGGAAGCGGAACATTAGTTTGTCAGTCGAATGGTCAGTGGTCAAGCAATATTCCAACATGTAACATGGGTAAGAACCGCCTTTCATGTATCATCCACAATGTCAAAACTTACTGTTGGCTTTAACCCTTTAACGCGCAGTGTTCCCGCTCTGGGAACACCAAACTCTGACGTTTTGAGTGTTGCTAATCACGAAGAATAGATTTGATTTCTAGAAAAATAGTTGCGGGTGACATAGCTCCACGGGAATCCTTTACTTTTTAGCACGTCATTTCCCTAAAAAGTGGTCACGATTATTTTTAACAGCACTGACATCTGCTGAAAAATGAAAGAATGCGAGAACAGCTGGATAGATTGCCCAATGCTGGAAAAAGGGCAGCCGTTGCCATCGCTCGACTTAACTACCAGAAAGATGGCGGACGATCGAAACTTTCATCGCGTGCCACAGATCTAGAGACCTTTTTTTGACGCAGCTGGCTTTGACGCACAGCCAGCTGACGTAGCTGGCTGTGCGGCAAAGCCAGCTGCGTTAAAAACGGGTCTCTAGATCTGTGGCACGCGATGAACGTTTCGATCGTCCGCCATCTTGCTGGTAGTTAAGTCGAGCGACGGCAACGGCTGCCCTTTTTCCAGCTTTGGGAAGGGGTTGCGCCTCAAAAGGTTAAAAGCGCAGTTAAACTAGTGGATTACAACAAAAGTGTATAATCAGCATAGTTTGACTATTTTGTGTATTTTTATTTTTTCAGTTACCACTTGCCCTTCTTTGCCTGCCCCTGCGTCAGGCGGAGTGTCTGGTACCTGCAGCCCAGGTCAAGTGGGTCAGACCTGCAGCTTTTACTGCAATGGGGGATACCAGCTGGTTGGACAGGCCACTCTTGTATGCGGAAATGATGGTCGATGGTCAGGAAATTCTCCTTATTGCACAGGTACTGTCACTAAAAAAAAACGTTTTTTCTTGCCTTAGTATCCGCGGTAAGTATGCCCGAGTAAAGGTTGATACACACATTTTATGAAGAGCACCTGACAGAGGAGGCAAACGAAAATATTTTGCACTATTTTTAAGACTTCATGTGTCCAGCAACAAAAAATAATTGCATATCATTCCTAATTTTGTTATTTCGGAAGGTCTCTATCGAAAGATGTTCTGCGTTTCCTTCGAAAACTGTCTGTTCTGACGAGCAAAGTTGCATAACATGGAAGACACGGGAACTGTGCATTGACGTTAATGAAGCTGGAATAGAAAAAGAAAAAAAAAAGCACTAAAAGATAAGATTTAAAAAAAACTAAATTCACTTCAAAGGAATTAATTAACTAATTAGCTCCGAAGGATTTAAAATCGGAACAAATTTGGCCCCATTTTAAAACTTTCGGGGCGTAGTTCTTTTCTTTTTCGTGTGTGTGTGAATATAGTAAAACCCGCTTAAGAAATTTTTCAAGGGGATGAAAAGCAAAAATTTCTTTGGCGGGAAAACTTCTTACATGAGTCAGACTGACATTGTGAAACACAAATATTCAGACATTTTTTTAGCATTATTAGAATATTATATAAATGATAGAAACTTTAGATTTACTTCAAAATATAGTAAGTTTTATTGCACACTTAGAAGTTAGATAATAAAGTAAATTAATATATAATTAAAGAATCTCTTTATTAAATCTTAAAAAATAATTTTCTTTAAGCATCATTGGAATATATTTCCTAGAAAGAAAAAAAAAATCCCATATAATTTTGTTTATTGGTAATGTTTAATTGATAGCAATCCAGTTGCTTTCTGTTTTTAAAAACTTTTACAGGTAGACCTTCAACGCTTTTAGTTAAACGACGAAAAGTTTTTAGTCTTTTTATAACAACCGAAAAACTAAGAATTTCCATAACCTCTTCCTCAGTTTCACTCCATTTCTTAAAGAATAGGAAAGAATTGGGAACCGAAAGTATCAACTTTGTAAGCGGGAACTTCTTAAACGGGTTTTACTGTAGGGTGAATCTAAACGCTTGGGCAAAACTTTAAGGGCTGATAGGGCACATAATAAGGAATCAGAATCACATAGCAATGTGGGGTCGGCAACGTGGTCTTCGTGTAGCTCTTAATAATCACTTGTGTAGCTCTTAATAATCTTAATAATCAAAAAGACACGGAATAGTCTATTTGCTAGAAGATTTACATGGATCGTTTTTCGTGGAAAATTAAAATATAGCAAAATCAAAGATTTTTATTTTTTTAATAGAACCAAATAAAGCTTCATTGCATTTCTTTCGCATAACTAGCCGCCAGGGAAGCCAGCATCGCATCCCCATATACAGGGTGAATCTAAAATCTTGGGCAAAACTTCAAGGGTGATAGGGCACATAATAAGGAATCAGAATTACATAGCAATGTGGGGTCGGCACATCCAACCCCGCATTGCTAAGTTTGTCTTTATGTACCTCTTAATAATCACTTTGAAAGAAGTGTTGAAGTGTGCACATCTAATTTCTTAACCAAGTTTCATAAACAATGGGCTTTCCTCAGACAATTTCACAAATGCAATGAAAGAAACAACTCTGAAATAACAATTTTTATCAGAGTGCAATGCGCATTATTAGTCGTAATTTTTTGTAAGGGGGAATGTGAGAGAGAGTTTGTCAGGAAGAGCACATTTCTCGTCGCGAAATGTGTCATTTAGAGCTCCTTGCTTCTTCCCTGGAGTTTCTTTCTACAATTTGGATCCTCATCAGAAAGGGAGTCCCGCAGTGGTCTGGGCGCTAAACTCCGTTCCCATAAGAACACGGCAAGTGAAGCAGCATTCGGCTTGGCAGGCTTGGGAGGGTCATCTCCCTCTCGGCATGTCCGCTGTGGAACCGTGTACGCTAATGGGAGCTGGTGCACGTAAAATCCGTCGTGGCTCCTATGTCCTCCAAGTTGTTAAACGATACCTGTGGGGGTGCTGATTTCAGGTGGTGGTTGGTCCCTCATCTGGCATCGGTTCAAAATTAGGGACCAACAAGTAGAAGTCCAACCGCCTCGAGGGCACTGGCACCCCTCTTTACATGGTCTATCCATGGACACGACAACAACAACAACAATATCAGAAAGGGGAGTTCGGAATTTTCGGCACCTTTCGGTAATTGCCGGCCACCACCAGTTGGACTCCAGTTTTGGAGCCTCGTATCAACATGAACATTCATCGTATTGAACATGGTGGGTCTCAGTGGTATGCGGAATGGAACCCGGGTCTTCCAAGTTACTAGTCCACTACCTTAACCACAGGACTGCCACGGCCCCTAGGAGAATTTCGGACTTTCTTTCAGGATTTCAATCGCAGGACTAAAATATGATAAAAAGAGAAAGTCACTATTTTCTATATAAACGTTCATTATGAAATGCCCTACATATAAATGCCGACGGAAAGGGCATAACAATAATTAGTAGCCTATGGTCTGTTTCAAACAGTGGATACTAATTGCAGTATTCATCTGCAAAAATCAAAGAATATGATAAAAAATGTTGTTAAGGCTTAAAGAGTTACATAGTAAACTTGCCATTGAAATACTAAGCATTGGAATAAAGGATTAGATAGTTAAATTATACTGTGCTAACACATTTTTCAATTTTCGTATGTTCTTCAGGTGCTACTTGTCCCAATCTGAACACTCCTGCAAATGGCGCCACCTCAGGTACGTGCACGCAAGCTACAGTAGGACAGAGCTGCTACTTCAGCTGTCAAGCAGGATACACTCTCACTGGACAGTCCACACTTGTCTGTCAGTCTGGAGGAACTTGGTCGTCCAACGTGCCCGCTTGCACAAGTATGTTTTTACGAGTTTTTCTTACGTATACTTGCTCTGCATCAGGGGTCGTGATATAAGTTTGGGGCAGGCTTTTCAGGTTTGCAAATAGCGGCAGTATGTAAGAAAATCGCCAAGTTTGAGCACTTTCGACGGTTTATAGTCAAGTTTGGCGGCAAAAAATAAGTTTCTAAAACTGAGCCCAGCTTGGTGATATCTCCAATATCGAGAAATTTCTAAAACCAGATGTTTTACAATGAAGAAAGTTACGAAGGTCTTAAATTATCTTTTGTTACGGTGAAATAATTTGGTTGCAACTTCGATATTTGCCTCCATGGTGAGATGACTGTTTCGAGAGGCTAAATACGCCAATCTGCTAAAGATTATTTATAATTATATATGGAGAACCATTTTAATTACAACTATAGTAGGAAATAATTATCGATTTTGTGCATGTGTGAATCGCCAAAGAATCACCAGGGAATGAAAAGTTTTCATTGGTGGCAAATATGCAAGCTTTTCCATAATATGAAGTTCGTTTTTTAATTTCTTTTTCTTTTAAAAATCATGCTTGTCCCCAATACTGAGTATGACAGAAAAGCCACATCACAGTTTACTAGCTATATATATCTATGATATTGTTTTTAAGGCTATTCTTCATCAAGAAAGCGTGGGACACCGGTTTCTTTTCAAAACATAGACTTTCAGGCCAGTGGTATCGTCTTCACAGTAATTCTACCATTTTAATAGGTCATTTCAAAATACATTAATCTATGAAATCACAATTATTTTCAGGACTACTTGAGTTGCAGAGGATTTTCTTGATATGGCAGCTACAATGTCAAAAATAGAAAACGAAATTAAATTACTCTTTTTAATTTGCCAAAGGTGAAATGTATTGAGTTTCGTTTTAGAATGATGCAAAGTAAAAATCCTTTTGTCTTTAGAATATACCTTATCAAAGTGTTCTAATATAGGTTAAATTTCCTATATCGGTTTTATACATTAGGTATTATTCTTACTTAAAATGAATATTGCAGCATGTACCTTCTCAAATCTTTACTCTGGTAAAATTCAGTGAAATAAATAAACAACTTGAGCAGAAAACGTGTAGATTGAGGGCGGAGAAATTAAGAATTACGAAAAGCGCCCTCTGGCGTCAGGTCTGCTCTGGACATTTTACTACTATCATGTGATGTATCAGATAATTTCAGAAGTTTTAGGAAGAAATTATTTATTAAAAATCTTCTTCATTCCCTTTATGTAATCCCTGAAGCACTTTTTGTGAAATTCCCGATGTAGTTGCGATGTAGTTGCGTTCGGCAATGCATCCAACAGCGCTTGTTGTTCGTTTTCTTCCAGCTTTTTTGTTTGTCCCTGGGGTTGTTTGTTTTCCAGAAACAAAATAGCTAAACTTCACGGAATATAACCAACCACTTTTTGCTATCATTAAATTTAGTCAGCGAATATTGTAAAATTTTAGTTCGATGTGTGCGGTATTTAAATTTTTGAAGAAAATGTTTTTCTAAGAAATTACTGTTAGTAACTGTTAATACTGTTTAAAAAATTACGGATTTTTTTTTAATTACTGTTTACAAAAAGTGGCTAGTTATATCCCATACAGGCTAACAAAACTGTAGAAAAAAGTCATCCATTTTAAAGCAATGAAATCTGAATCTTACGATAATAAATAAAGAACACGATATGCTTCAGCAGCAGTTTCAGAGTTAATTGATTAATCTAAAATTTCTCTATTTCTCTCTATCTCCCTTTCTTTCTTTTTTTATTTACTTATTTACTTTGGGGGGGGGGGGGTTGCAGGAACAAAATTCGAACCATAAAATGCAACTAAAAAAATAAGTTTTTTGACATGAGTTTTTCTGTCAACTCATTTTTAGACGAATGGCTGAATAAATCTGTCAGACGAAGAATGATTCAGCCGTTTTAATACGCTACATTCGTTCTTGGGCAACGTAAGCACCATAATCATGCGACTGTCACGTGATCCATGTCCTCAAAGAAAATCTTTAGGCGACTTGAGTGATACTCGAGTGACTCGTAGTCGAAATGTGAACAGCTTGAGCATTGATCAAGCAACTCAAGTCGGACATCGTGAACAGCTTGGGTGATGCACGGAATAACTCGAGTTGCTCATACTTGGCATCGTACACAGGCCCTAGATTATAATTTCTGTGTTTTGTGGTACATGCTATAAAATATATTGACTTTTTTGCAGGAGCTACTTGCCCCAACTTGAACACTCCGGCCAACGCACTGACGTTTGGAACTTGCTCACAAGCCTCCGTGGGACAAAGCTGCACGTTTGCATGCCAATCCGGATACACATTGAGTGGTCAAGCTACACTGTACTGCGAGAACGGCGGTACGTGGTCGGGTAACCCTCCGCAGTGCATGCGTAAGTGGATATTTGCTTTTCGTATTTTCCTTGTTGAAAAAAGAAGGTGCTTCGCTGTGAACAAGGGCAGAATATTACAATAAATAGAGAAACGACATTTCCTTTTTATTGATCTGTAAAAGTAAAGAGGTACGATATTCAACGTCTGTAAATACACAGTACTGATAAGAAAGCCCTAGTGTATATCTTGGATGTGCTAGGGAATTTTTGAAAATGCTTTTAGGCAGCAAATCATTAAGTATTTTGACATTTCTGCTCCTTTTTATTTCATATTTAAATTTTAAAAGGACGGCCATAAAATAAGTTATTGAACTAGTGCTCATCTGTTCAAAAATAACCTGTTCAATCATATGCACTTGTTTTTTTAAACCAAAATTTCCAAGTTAAGAGTTCGTCTTGGGTAGGCGCAAGTCTGTCTAGGATAAGTTTGGTTCTCTCCAGGTCACGTCTGGGCCTATCTAGGTTCGGCCTAGATCTACGTAGGATTTTTTTAATGTGTTAGGCAACGCTGGGAGAGTCAAAGCTATAGGTATGGATCTATATTGAGTATTTTTACCGGTTGCCTTGGAAACGAATGTGTGTCTGAGGAATTGCTGCGTATGTTTAGGCAAAGTCTGAATGGAGATACTTCTAATGGGTCAATATGGGAGTATAGGGGGTATGAAGGTTTTAAAAGTGTCTGCAGTATTCCAGGGATCGATGATAATTTTCTTTTGTTTAAAAATTTTTGTTTCAATTTTAAGGATTGTAATTGTTAGGTAATAATATCTGATTTAGAGTTCATTGAGATGTCTATGTATCCCAGACAGGCGAGTAAGTCCTTTGAACGTTAATAGACATGCAGAGGATATTGTTGTGCTGCCTGGGATTAAAAAAGTTTGTGGTAATCCTGGGTTAGAGTAACATTAGATTGCTCTAGTGAATGTCTTGGCAATGCTGGGTCTGCCTAGAATAAGTCGTGATCTGTCTAAGCTAGACAACGTATTATTCGTATTATCAACAAAAGAAGTTTTAAACGGCTTAATAACAACTCTATATTATTATTATTATTATTATTATTATTATTATTTTGTAACTAACCGTAGAAGACGTTAGTATTTATGAACTAAATACGTCAATCATGTTATCAAGTGTAGCATTTCGCCAAATGTTTTTCAGCTTCTGCTGTGACGTCATGTCCAAGTCTTGGCGCGCCTAACAATGGTTACATGAACGGTGTATGCGCCCCTGGAAGAGTAGGGGAAACGTGCACTTTTGCTTGCAACTCAGGATTTACTCTAAATGGTCAGAACACACTCACGTGCCTAGCGAATGGACAGTGGTCAAGCGATGCTCCACGGTGTGACAGTAAGCATACATAAATTTTTAGAACATGGCATAAATAGAATAATCTAAATAATAAAATTCGAGGTATGTGTTGATTCCCGGTTGAACTCATTTCAGTATCTCGAAGACTCAACTGTCTTGAAATAACCTAACAAAGCCCTTTTTTTCTGTATTTAAAACTATATAAAACACTATGATGATTAAAACTGCGTGTAAAATTTAACGGTTTATCAAGTTGCACATTTTCCTCACTTAGAAAATAGTGCCTAAGTCTGCAATGCTTTGCTTAACAGTCTATATAAAAATTATGATTAAATTCCCTGAATTAGCGATTAAAATCTTAAAATATTTGAGTGGCATCATTTACATTCTTGTATAAGTAATTGCAATAGATGTTACTTTTGATATTATGATTTGATTTTTTTGCAGACTAGAAACTGTAGGACTTAAAAATTATTATTTAACTACTACTTAAGATAAAAGGACTTTGCGATTCTATTTTAGATTTTTCTTTTACTTAACGGATTTAGTATAATTTTTATTTTTCCTATTTTTGACTAGAAAGATATTTCTTATTCCCTACTAGATTAGATATGCCCCTCTGCGACGATTGTTTCCATTAATTTTAAAGTGTTTGTATGTTGACTCTGGATTCCAACGTTGTAGGAAGTTACTTTAGATCAGAACATGATAAAAATATTATGCGATATTACATGTTATTATGCATTAAGTGCAACATCAAATGTAATATGTATAGTTATCAAAATTACTCCTCAGGACTAAATATAGTTCACAATCTTTATTAAAGATACAGAATCAGTGTGCGAATAAATGACAAGAAGGATTTTCTGCATAAATTTTAAAATGAATGAAAGGTGAAAGAAAAATATGTTATGATAACTGCATCCACGTTAAAGCAATTTTTAAAACAACTATCCGACACTTATGTACTAATTTATAAACATGACTCACTTATCAAATACATGCATATTTTTATTGACAACAGTAATTTGTACATAGAAGTTGTTTTGTATTTCAAGTGCATCTGTACATATTTAGATTTGGTAAAAAGTGATTTAATGGTAGAACAATGGCTACAACTTAAAGGTTTTATTCTTATAGAAGTTCTTGCGTTAAGTCAGACTTTAAATTTTCTGTTTAGATATTTATTTGCTCATATGATCTTTGAAAGTTGTTTGTCTAGGACACATAGTCAGTCATCTGTTCGAAGAACGAGCTGTCGGTTGTTATTTAACTTGGAGGAACTGAGTGACTGATTTCATCATTATACGGTGATATGAGGCCTGGTTCCTTGCAAGCTTGATGGCAAATGTTTCTATGAATGAAGAAATTATTTCATTGTTATTGGTGATGCACCCATTGAAATCTTCAGATGGTAGCAATAATCTTGGGCTGTCAGGTAAATAGTGGCGAATCCGTCTGTTCTTTATTCGAACGGATAATGGAGACGTCATGCTGTTTCTAACTGCTGTCCTTCGGGCAGAAGTTAGAAACAGCATGGAATATTCGCTCTCGGAGACGATATACAGTCACCAGTGTTCGATATATTGAAGTTATTGGCGATTATACTGAAGACTACTGCGGTTTGATGAATAGGAACTGACTGGTGTTTGCACTGTTAGATGATGACATCAGATTTCGTGTCTTTGAATTCTTGACGGTAAATCATTCTAGAAATAATGAAGTTATTCTATGAATCAGTAGTCAAGTACTAGTTGAAATTTCCCGATGTGGCTGCCAGTGCAATGTTCCAAAAATAGTGGGGAGTCGAACTGCTCTTGCTTCCAAAGTATAATGAAGAGATAGGCCACTGTTGTTGTCTTTGATGCAGAAGTACAGCAAGGAATCTGTTTGAATCAGTATTTGCTGAAGTGAAAGATGCAGTCCCCGTTGTTCGATATCAGTAGTTTAATTATTGGCAATTTTGAAGACTACTAAAATTCGGTGATTGAGAACTAATGGATATACCTATATATTTAACTTTGACAGGAAAGAGCCATGTTAAGAGTAGATCTGATTGTGCTTGCTGTTTTTATAAATGGCGGAGAAATGCTATTGTAGATACCTTTATTGCAGAAGTCAGAGGCTGTAAGACACATCCAGGAAAAGACACATGTAAGACAAATCCCTTCAGGAAAAGATATTGAAGTTGTTGAAGGATGGAAATTTATGGCTCCCAGCAGGAAATAAACAGACATATACTTTTCACAGCGAGTTTACTTTTATTTTGCCTCACGTGGCGAGATGGTTCATGACCATTCTTACAAAGGAGACGTCTCCATTTAGCAGTGCCAGGAATCCCATAAACGTCACCATACAGTTTTAGAGGTGGCTGACGTACGCAGTCCTCCAAGAACCTACCAAAAATGAGATAGTCACCGGAAAAGACAGACCGTTTGCAGTCCTCCAAGAACCGAGCTAAAAGTTCAGAGTCACCAGGGTAGACATAACTTTTACGCTCCGGACACAGCGGAGTACTCCGGGTAAGAGTTGAAGAAGACTCCGGAGCTGTTACATAAGAAGAACTGCCTGAACTAGCAGAGAAGTAGTCATCATCATACTCCATGGCTTATTGAAAAGATGGACAAGCAACGTTAGGAATCCCAGAAGGCGTTGATTCCAGATGTAGCTTCGTAGATCAAATACAGCGAGAAATGCAGGTAGTAGTAGAGTCAAATTATTTGAAGACGAACGAAAGTTACTTCAATAAAAGCTATAAAACGCAAAAAGCAGTTCAGCAATTCAAAGAAAGCAATTCAAAGAGCAGTTCAGCAATTCATTGCGAATATATTTGCGACTTTACTTTAGTAAAGTCGCAAATATATTCGCAAGAGTTCAGTTTTCCAACGTAACTTTTAGCAGTTTAGTCAGAAATGTAATATATTGTTGATTGTTACAAATGTTACTAACTTTTTCAATAATGTGTCATCATTCACTATTTAAAACAATGTGATAATACTTTTAAAACACTTATAACAATGTAAATATTAATCAACTAATACACCCACATTTTATTGTTTACTTTGTGTTTCATTGTATTACCTAGTATTGGGGTGGTATTATGATAATAAAAGAGCTATATTTGAAAAGTAGATATAAATTGTAATTAAATTACTATACATGTGTGCAATTTTGGCGGTTTTTCATTTTGTAGTACCATTTTAGAATGATTCCTACTTTAATGTCCCCCTCCCCTCTCGCTTACCTAAAAAGTCACAGCACTTGGCGAGCTTCCCAGTCATGGGTCTGTAGGAGTTATGCTCAAGTTTCAGCGCTCCCCAAAGAACTAAATGAAAACGAAAGTGAACAAATTAGCAATAAACGCACCAGTTACGGAATTTGAGGACATTTGATTATTAGAATATTAGTTGGTAACCTCTAAAAATAAATAACAAAGTAATGCTGTACGAACATGTTGTTCCAACCACCATTTTTATTCTAAATTACGGCTGCCACATAAATTCAGAAGTTCGTCATGGCAAGTGCATGTGTATAGTTATCACCAACTTGGCGAAAGTGGGGACGTTAAATCAGGAACCAACAATATACTTTCCCTTTATTCTTTAATTTATTCTCTAAAATTTGGTAGAATATATTTTTCATCTGCCACAATGTATAGATTAGGAGGGCCTGGAAGTAACGTCGTTTTTTCTTAATTCAACATTTTGCCTAGCCAAAACGAGATCAAGCTAAGAACACGAAATTTAGCATGTTCGTAAGTTTTTTACCGTAGGTTAGACAGCGTTTTCTGAAATTCATAACTTATAGAGGTAGTTGCCGAAATATTCTTTCGAAAATCTCAATAAAAAAAAGAGATATCCATAAAATTCTGCTAGTAAAATACAACACTCACGAATACCTAAAAATCCATTCACAGGACATTTTGAATATTCTCTTCCAAGGAAGGTAGACGTTTAAAAAGGGTTAGGGTGGTCATCTTTCATGAAAGAAAAAGAAATTATCTATAAAATTCTTCCTTTAAAACGTAAATATGAAAGATAAATTATGCTAAACGCATCGATTATAAACACTTTCCGACACAACAATATTTTCGCCCCAAATTTGGCGATGTATTCTCTAGCTGGCGATATTTCAGAAATAATCTTTAAAAAATGCCGCATTATTGCTATAAATGTAATCTTGTGAGATCGTGCAAAAGAGCTTTGGTACTTACGTATTATCCGGGCGGTCCGCCAAGATGAGCGATTTTTCGCCAAGATAAATACCGGACATACGAAATTATTGATGGTTCGAATGCGATTGTCAGCACATTTTCCGAAAAATAATTCAACGGGGATGACCACCGAGATACTACTTAAAGTTTTCCCCATCGTTTAACGGAAGTGTAAAATGTTATAAACATTTTGATATTTATGGTATTGAACTTCAAATGGAAGAATATCTCTAAAACTGCCATCGACCGTAACGTATTAGAATTACTTTGAGTGCTCCTGTAGAAGAACTATTAACTATACAGACACTATTTCCGATATAGAGCTTTATTTTGCAATTCTTAATAACATGCATCAATTTTGTTTCATTTCATATATCCGAATAACTCAACTACGGTTTAAAGAATGAGTGCCCATAAAGCGTAATGCATTGGGAATCTTTTGAGTGTTCATGTAGGTGAACTATAAATGCTACATACACCCTTTTCAATAGGTTACACGCTACAGTACATAGGAATAACATATATATAAATTTCGTAGTAATCGATGCATATTTACGAGAGTTACAGCACGAAAGGACATAGGACGGTCAGACAGACAAACCAAAATCATAAACACTTTTCAATCTTAACGTTAAAAATATTGGAAAAAAAAAACGTTAAAAATATTAATTCTACCTGCAGTCTCGGATTTTTTGTAATCAAAAACTTATTCAAAAGTTATTTGTTTGAATATTACGAATTTTATTTAAAAACTACTTTTCGGTTCCGCCAACATGTGATAGGGTGCAGTCTATGAAGCCTCAAACTTTTCAGAGTTCCGGACAAATGTGGTTAGTTCATTTTAAACAACGATAAATGACCATGAAACGAGGTCAAAATGGACAGCTTGGTTTTTAAAGACTTGTTCCACGTGACGTGACATTTCCTCTTGGATGGCAATACTAACCAATAGACTTATTCTACGGAACGACTGGTTGGCAGAAGTAAACAATAAAGTTACATTACGTGACATCACTGAGCTATTTGTTAGTACAGGGCCGGCCCAAGGGGGGTGCGAATGTAGGCGATCGCCTAAGGCCCCGCGCTTATAGAGGCCCCGCTCCCGGGCCATTTTATTGCTATCTCATAAGACATGATAGAGAAGAGGCCCCGCTCTTGCGCTCCGCCTGGGGCCCCGCACGCCCCTCAGGCCGCCTCTGGTTAGTAAATGTGGAACAAGTCTATTTAGAACATGATTACCCTTCAACTTTTGATACAAGTATAAAGCGATAGATGGCACCACCAAATAATTTCCTAGCAAGTGGTAGGTATCGGAAGAATTCGACTAAAGCAGGGTAATGCTGATTAATCTGGAAAATTAACTATATTTCAAAGTAGAAATCCTGTGGAACTTCAAAAGTCAGTCTCCACGAACAAGAAAATAACTTTTTTTTCTTTAAAAATGTTTTCTTTTTCTTCAGTAACATTTTTTTATAGCTCCGCGAACACTGATAACTATTACTGATTTTTGTAACCATTTGTATGAGAAATAATTTTCAGGCGCACCTTCAGTATACAAGATTTTTGGCTCCAAAAAATACCGTTTTTGATAACGCCAAGGAAAAAAAGTGGTCGCGTTTCCAAACGTGTTTTCCTTCCGGAGACACTAATAAAATTTGAATATTTGTTAAAATAATTTAGGGTTAAGAATCTTGGTGTGAGAGAGGACTTTTTAAGGTATACCTGTCTTGGAAAGTAATTGTAATGGCCTGTTGCTGTTTATGACAGCTAGTTCTTTGATTTCAAAGTGAGATCATAGCTTATTTTCATTTTACGGATTCTTAATTTTGAGCCTTAGAATAATTTTTCCTCTTCCTGATTTACATCTAAAAACGATGACGAGTATTGCAAAAGTAAATTCTTCGACTGACTGAATGTAACTGCGGCATTATTATATCTATACTAGCAGCGAAACCCGGCGTTGCTCGGGTTAAAATGCACCGCATGTTTAATAGTATAAAAAATATTTAAGGATCCATTTTTTAACGTAGGTAATTTAGATTTCTAACTTCTATCTAGCCTTATTTAAGGCCTCACTTGCAGACCGCTACTGGGAGGCCAGCGCCCATTTGGATACAAAGACTATTTGATGCAGCTGAGTTTTTTGTTCGTGTGTTTTCTTTCTTTTTTACCATTCCTTTGCTGTATTAGTCTTCCTATCTTGCCATTGGAAATTTTAAAAAAGTTATCGCATCCTGAGCATATTGATGCATGTGACGTGGACTTCCAGTAATAAATGTCGATGGCAAGATGACCAATTTTCCTATGTTATCGACGTTTGCATCATTTATCATTGCATCTCTCAAATGGATGTATTCATCCGAACGCAACTTTCGTTGATTATGGCGAATAAATTCTAATCTTTCCGTGTACAATTTTAGCATACATCTCTACAATAAACTGCTGAAATAACTGCCGAGTAGTTTAAAATATGGTTATATTCATCATTTCTAGTCATAATTCGATAAGCATAAAATTGCATAGCTGATACTTTTTTGTTAGTTTCGACACCTGTAGCTGGATCGATTTGTTGAATATTGAAGTGATAACCATCCTCACCTTGCCCCAAAAAATAGCTACTTCGTTCGTTTGAGGTGCATTGAACTTTCTTTCGTGTTGGCCGGCTGGTATTTTATCTGCTCGAATAACGATCTTATAATTATCTGCAACCATTTGGTCTAGAGAAGTCTTAAACACATTGATTAGTTGATTATGATTATGAAGTAGACGTTGTAATTTTTAAATAATATCTGTTGTAGTCCCTGAATGTTAGAGCAACGTTGGTCTGTTTCAAGTTCTTCGTTACAAACAAAATATATTTGAAGAAATTTAGGAGTTTCATTGGGCAACGGCAGAAGTGAACCTACTCGATGATAAATTTGGCCTTGAACCTTAAAAACGGGACTGAAATTTTCTTCCTTGCATATTATGAAGCTCCAAATGAAGTCATTTGAAAACAATAGTTGTATCGACGTATATTTTGCAGAAAATGATTGGAATCTGGTGTTTTCCAGTCATATTTGCGAGTAATTATGGTAGTGGTACATCTAATGCTGGTAAATTGACTTTACCACTCGAACAGCACATACCAGCAGTTTCGCCTTTAAATTTCCGTGCATGACAATACTCGCATATCGTATCCATTTTTCCGATGATAATATTTGGATGTTCACTGTATTGTTTTTTTCAATCATAATGGAACGCCCGAAGTTCTAAACTCTCAATTTTACTTGTAGCAGCTCGTTTTTTGCGTAAAGTAGCCATTCTTTCTTTACTTCTTCTATTTTCCACTTCACGTTAATCAGCAGATTGACGATTTCTAAGTGTTCTCATTTGGGATCGCACTTCTTCGTTAATATGTGTTCTTTCTTCTTCAATTAAATTTTCTCTATTTCTTTTTTACTCCTTTATGAATATTTGAAAGCCGTTTCTCTTTTTGTTCTTCTGTTTCAAGTTGACGTGCTACTTTTCTTCTTTTAAAATCCATTCGAGGTTTTGTAAATACTTTTTTACGCCTTGGCATTTTGTATATGTAATGTAATAAAGTTACACAAAAGTAATCCCTTGATTGCTATTATGGTGTCACTGACGAACTCTCTTGAATATTCAGATAGTTTGTTCTTTTTCATTTGTCAAAATGACTTGAATTTGTTTAATTACTGTTCACTCTTAATTTCAGTTAATCTTTACTCGACTGCTAGCACGATCAAACTGACGAAAAGTCAGTGAATTTCGGTTTATATACCATAACACATCGAAATTTCTAGCATCAGAACACTCTAGAACAGAGGTTCCCAAACTGGGTGTCGCGAGCGGTTCCCAGGGGTGCCGTGAAGATAATCAAGAAAAGTCAAAGTTTTGGGGGAGCATAATCTAAAAATTTCCTCTGAACCGATATTTCACAAAAAAGTTTGCCAAGCCGATGATCAAGTAGGCGAAACAAAAACATTTTAGTCAAGTTCGAGAGAGTTCGGTGTCCAGTCGCCTCTATTTTACAGGAACTCTCTGAAATATGGGGAGGGGGGCAAAATTATATATCCCTTTTCCAAGATAGTGTAATAGTAAGCCCAATAAACATAGGGGGAGCATAAAAGAAACAATGAAAAATGTATCCGAACTGTTTCATTCTAACCTTCATATTCATCTGGCTTTAAAGGAAACTTGCCCCGAAACGTTTTCAGCCTGACAAGGGTGCCCCGAAATGTTTTTAGCCTGACGAGGGTGCCGCGAAGTGTTTTTAGCCTGACAAGGGTGCCACGGGGGGGGAAAGTTTGGAAACCCCTGCTCTAGAATATTCAAATAATTTGTTCTTTTTCACTTGTTAAAATAACTTGAATTTGTATCAGGTAAAATGGTTCGCAGACGATAATTGATTGAGATCCAGTTTTCCTTTTGATATGGCAACAGACGATAAACGTTAAATTTTAATATTTTTTTGGAGTTGAAATTCCGAAGTTCTCATGAGTTAGAATAGAACAGATATATATTTTTTCACATTTTCGTCACCCACAACCCCCCACCGAGACCAAACTCCCTTACTTTCACCGTGAGGCCAAGGGGTATTTACTACCAGAGAAAACCCTGTCTTTACAAACGAACATTAGCATTTTATATATATATTAAGATAAGATTATGTATATTTTATGCATTTATGTATCTTTTGGTCGTTTTGAGTTTATTCGTATCGGAATAAACTCAGAGTTTATTTGTTCTTTAATTATCTCTTTTCGATTATAATTTTTGGTTGAACATTTTGCTTAAATTTTGTCTAAAAATTTTGAGCAAAAATTCTGACATCAATGTTTTTCAAGAATTATAAAGGAGATAATAAACGCAATGGTTAATAAATCGCATTAAGAAAGAGAAGGGAACTACACATTCAAACATGTATAAGAAACATGGCACAGAACAGTCAATACCATACATGAAGGAATGAAAGGAATAATCATATTTATAAAATACTGTAACATTAACATCCGACTGACAAAGAGACTAATAGTTCTAACTATTGCCTTCAGCTGTAAATCAGAAAGAATAAAAAAGGGAGCATAAAAGTTAAATAATGTAACCCATACCATAACTTTATATAAGCAATCCACACATCTAGAAATCGCAATAATATGGATTAACCCTCTTAAAGCTCGTATTTTTAAAAAGAAAACGGTCGTAAAAATTAATATATTTTTATTCAAGAAAATTGTATAAAACTAAGTGCAGACTTGCAAAGTCTCAGGATTTTGGCCTGAGTCTCGGCTTTTCGATTCTGTTTTGGGCCTCAGAATTTTTTTTCATTTTCTCAGGTTTTTTTCGAGTTTTTGTTAAAAAAAATTAAAACTTTCCCCAACTGTCTTCATGAGGTTCGCAAAAAAAAAGTTATATGAAATTAGATGTTATTTCAAATTTTATTGTTAAAAGTTATCTTTATACAATTTTTAATTTGAGTAGTTCACCATTTACGTATTTTGATCGATGTTTTGTATTTTCCGATTTTTCTCTGGGCAAATACTTGAAATTGAAATGATTTACAATGTTTAACTTGCCACTCTTCTATTACTTAAGTTTATATGTGCGCATGGCATTTAAGAAAAGAAACTATGTCTGTATTGATTATGTATCCATTTTATGCTGAAAATAAATGCATAAAAAATCTCATCCTTTTTTACATTAAAAAGCAGGAGATCTCAAGCATTTTGTCTTTGGTAAGTTAGCATGTCTGTAAGTGAATGTACAATTTACGTATTCATTTTAAGGTTTTTGGACATCTTTTTATCACGAAAGAAAAATAAAGTTAAATTTCTAGGAAAAGCCAGCATTTAGGGTTATTGTGACTGAATGTGTGATTTCTAGTAAGAAGAAAATAATTAAAACTATTTGCTTTAAACACTAAAGGAGAATTTTATTAAAATTACTTCATAAAATAATTTTTTGTAAAGTTTTATTTGAACACAAGTAAACATTTTATCTAAGATTGCAAAGTGCATATCAGAAATATACGTACTTGAATTTTGCTACAATCTATTTAAAAATGAACAATCGACAATTAAGTTAAAAACAGTCTGGTCATGTCATCTGTTGTGTAAAATGAAGCATAGAAAAACCGTACATAAAAAATACAATGCTTTAATCTTTCTGGCTCATAACTTTTGAACACTATTACCCGGAAATATCACATGTACGAGAAAAAGGGGGAGAAAGCTTATGCCGTGATTTTCACGGGAGCGAGGCTTAAGGGGTTAAGTAAAAATAAGACCCAGTCAAATCCCAGAATCTAAGAAAATAAATTAACAACATATTTTTTTAAGCAAAAGCAGCTTAGACATACATTTATACACTTTTATATGCCGCCAAAACAACAGAACAATAAACAGAACATCAAATTGAAATACAACTGGATAATGATCTAAAATCATTAGGTTTAGTATCCTCCTTAAAGTCCAAACTGCTTTATTTGTGGAGAGGTTGTAATCCTGGATGCACATCACTCAATAATATGCTCCACAGTATAGAGTAATTGTATATCTGGCAGGTACTGGGAAGCCAGGAAACCAATGAGGACAATAGAATACATGGGCGTCGGCAGAAAATTTCTCAAGGGGGTAAAGATAACTTCAGTATAAAAAAAACAAAACAATAAAAAAAACAGGGGTAAAAACAACATGCATAAATACAGGGGTAGCAAGTGTCCCCCCCTTGCCGTATGCTGCCAGCGCCCATGATAGAATGCCGGTCTAATTAACTTCTTTCATTTTACAGAGGAATTTAGTGGAAAGTTTCTATATGTCACTCTTGTTTTGTTTATTGTTCTGTTGTTGTATTCCAGTTTAATGATCTGCTCATTGTTCAGTTGTTTTGATGGCATGCAATAGTGTATAGATGTACGTCTGTGCTATTGCTTTAAAAAAATATATTTTTAATGAAGCAGCCACTTTCAGCATATAATACTTTTATCTTAATAGCAATTTAATAAAATAATAGAAAGGAAATATTCTTAGATAAATGCTGCTTTATGTTACCGTTCTTTGATTCTAAATTCCTCAAAAACCTCTGCTGAGATCTCTGTAAGTATGCTTTTGTACAATTTCACTGCCATCTGGAAATGGCCTATTCCATGCAAGCATATCAATAATCATTTCCGTTCTATCTTTCAAATGCTCTGAAACACTGCATTTTCCTTTCAGTCTTATCAATATACTTTCCTGCACTCGTTTCAGGTACTGACACTGGTGGCGAGAACGGAAATGGAAACTGCCCCGTCCTCACCCCTCCGCCAAACGGACAGTTCGTGGAGTGCGACAACAAGCCCGGAGGACAGTGCATCGTCGCCTGCGAGTCAGGCTACGTCAGATCCGGATCGAGAGTGCGGACCTGCCTGGGCCAGGGCACGTGGTCAGGCTACGCACCGACCTGCACTAGAACAGTTGGGTACCAGACCACTTACCGATACAAAGTTGTCCCCCTCTGGCAGCTGGTATTCGGATAGGAGGGTTGTAAGGAGGAGACCGTGGTATAACCTCGTTTCTCAAATGCACCGCTCCTCTCCTCCAGCTTATCGCCTCAGCTTGATTTCCTTCTGCTCTAATATGCGCTTGAAAGCTCTAAATCCGTTCCTAAGCGCGCTCTTACATGCTTGAAAGCTCTGATAACTTTAACGCACAAACCTAAGATTCTCCTTGAAGGTAGGCATTCACCAAAGATGGGTATCTAGACAGCGCCTCCTACATATAGAAGGCCTTACAGTTCCTACGTTACCAAGCTCTGACGTCATCATTAGGCTTACATTTAAAAGTTTTATTTTCAGAAAATAAAACTATTAAAAATTTCTGGTGAATTTACTCGAATAGCAATATTTTAATAATTTGAGATTTAAAATATAATTTTACGACAAAAGGCAGTTTTTAACGATGACTAATTAGATAATGTGATGAGGAAATAGATCATAATGAATAATTTTATATGAAAAAAGTATTTTAATGTTTAGTTTAAGATATTTTATAATATTTGTAGCATTCACCAGAAATTTTAAATAGTTTTACTTTGTGAATAAAAGTGTGATGACGTCATTTTCGTAGGCCTAGTGATGACGTCAAGGCTTGGTGCCGTAAGAGTTGTAAGGCTTTCTATATCTAGGAGGTGTTGATCTAGAGCGGCAAGATGGCTCCACGATAATTGATGAACTCAAACAAACGGTTGTTGTTATTGTTGTTGTCCTCGTGTCCATGGATAGACGATTGCACCATCTATGGAAATAGGTACCATTGCAACGAGAAGGTTGGACTTTGGCCAGTTGGATCCTGATTTTGAACCAGTCCCAGATGAGGAACCAACCATCTAAAGACGGCACACCCAGAGGTATCGTTTTAATGGAAGGCATTGCAGCCTCAACGGATTTTAAGCGCGCAGGCTCCCACTGTCCCACAGCAGTCCAGCCGAGAGAAGAGTTCGTACGCACAAGCACTGGCCAAGCTGAATGCTGCTTCAATTTCCGAGTACTTGCGGGAACGGAGCTTGGCGACTGGACCACGGCGTGACCAAACAAACGGTTTCAGATGTTATATAAAAAGAATAATCTTTAGCGCATTAATTATTTGTTTGTTATAAACAATTATCGATTCGATTTCGGCAGTGGGCAAAAAACAAGGGCCTGGTATTGTGTGCCATCTAGAGATCTGACCTTTTTTCGTTTTTACGTGTTTTTTTTTTTTTGTTGTTGTTGTTGTTCTTGTTTTTGTTTTTGTTTTCGGGGTTGCAAGTCACCCTGTCAAAATAATACGCATGTAGCCACAAAGAACATTCACAACTTTGAGTGGCGACTAGTCAATGGACACTTCTAGCGAGAACGTTTTTACTTGGCATCGAAAATCACATGCTGTCCAGCTTTACTGAGAACAACAACAAAAGAAACGTGGTCCTGTTATTGGCCCAGTCTGAAGCATTATTGAGTAATTAGTCGAGTGCCTTGTTGTATTGCAATTTTTAAGGCAGAGACACTTTCTGTTTTCTCCTTGTTACTCTTTCTTCACCAATCCTTCTCATAATAGTTCCTTTTCCCATCATGAATCTGCACATACTCTCTGTCAGATGTTACATCAGAACAGCTATCAATGTCACAGAACTTTTGAACAGCTTTAAAAACAAACCAGTGACGTTAGAAACTCGAAAAAATGAATGCTGCTTCTTCCGCCAATGCACTACCGACTAAAACTATCGATACAGAGCTATAAGTTCCATGTAGCTTTCAGAAAAAAGTTTAAAAGGACAAAAATTGCCGTTAGAAATGGGACAAGAAATTACCTGTTTAGAGAAATAATGCAAAATTATGTATATTTAGCATTTTTTAATGAGTGCTTCTGAACTTCTATGGAGTCAATGTTTGTATTAGTGCACAGCACAACTTGTAAAGAACCATTCTAAATTTTTTCGTGTCTCGGGTAAAGTTTTTTAAGAGGGCTGATAAAAAGTTGCATGATTCCTGCAGACTTAACCCTTTATTTACGGAATTAAGAGTTGCCAAAAATATCAACTTGAATCTATTTTTTTTCTCTTGTTATTGTTAGGCAATGAATGATAAATGCTGATTAATGTAATAAAAAAGAAAAATAACGAAAAATTACTAAGCACAAGCTATACGTTTGATGAACTGGTTTTATTAACAGTGAACGAGTCTTTTTCAAAAGAGTATAGGACCAACCAAGCTGAAGGAGTCAAGTGATACTTTGATCGATTCACTTTTAGAAAATCTAACCCTTTAATAGTAAAACAGACATCGGAAAATTCACTAATGCTCTTTTTGAAGTAGAAGGGGCTCGACATGATTTGAGAGTGAACTGAAAGCTGTCTATTTAAAATAATCTTCTCTGATAGAACAGTCGATCATTATGTAACCTGATTAAATGAAGTATTTGGTAGTGATTTTTCAAAGGAATGGTTACAATGTATAGATTTTTCCTTTTTTTCCTTGAATTTTAATTTAATGGTACTTCTAAGTACCGTAGGGTTAAAGTGTAATCCGTGGACTAACACAACCCCCGTTCCTCGGAGCAATATGTTACATGAGAAGCATCTCAATTACTACATTGCAAAAACAGTTTTCGTTTCTGTTAGTCTGAGCATTATTGAGGATTTCTGTATTATTCCTCAGGGCTTTCGCCAGGTCGTAAGGCCAATGGTCGGCTTCATTAAGTGCTTTATAGCTTACAAGGTAGCCAGTTCGATCCCCATTCGTTGCCATGGCTGAATGTAAAAAAAAGAAAGCAGTTCTTGTTACCAAGTGTATCACCTACTCCTACCAGTACTTGCGTTCTAGCTCGAGTTTTTGAGTGCAACTGGGATATTCATCGGAAGGGGAACGGATTTCCAAAACTTTCTTACTATTTAGTATTGTTATTCAAAACCTTTTCAGGAATCATCCATTTATTTATTTTCAAAGAAAGGAGCACGGTTAATATGCACCGCTGTAGCCCAAAAAACCTTCAGATTTGGTGAGTGCCTGCCTAAATTCTTTAGGTTTCCTTTGACAAGAATTTTATTGATCTTCCTATCATTCATGATATGTAAAACTATTTTAACCCATTCGTGCCTGGATATTTTTGCGACTTTCTTCGATTTTTGCTAACACCAGCAGCAATAGATAAATTTTTGATGTCAACTTTTTGAACAAGGGATGATTTCATTTAAAATCATTACGTATAAAAATTGAAATGTCAACATCCTACTTGGCTATATTAAAATATTTTGTGGAATTGAGGTTCAATACTCGCGTATAAAGGCTAGGAAAAATAAATAACGTTTTCGCCTGATAGCGAAAATGCCGTCCCAAAAAAGGGACGCTAGGCATAAATGGGTTAAACAATGCATACTCATGTGTTTATGCGCAAGTGTTTAAGCAATGTCCAAATGGCTATTTGAGTGCATAAATAATTTACATAATGAGACTTTATGTAAAAAGTACCGAGACACATGACACTTCAATGCTTGTTATATTTATTTCACGTTCTGAAAGTATATAAACCAAACTTATCGGCAAGTATTTACTAAAAGTTTCGACAAAAACTTGAAACTGAAAAAATTGTATGAATTCTGTATTTCCCTGTATTATGGTATTGTTCAACTCAAATCACAGTTCATGATATTACGGAGAATTCGTTCTTTTATCAACTAAAATAAGCATTAAAAGCAAACAAAATTTAAGAAAATTCTATAACTTACATACACACATTAGAGTAAGAAAAAAGCTATAATTATTTCCCAATATTTGTCTGTTTTATTAAAAGTATAAAGATTTCTTTAATAGTTGGGTGAAACACTACCCGTCAACGTATATACTTAAAAGAAAGAAAAAGGTTTTAGCATTTAGGTAATTAAGATTTTCCATACAGTTAGCGATTAATATTTTTTCCTCAGATTTTTTATAAGCATATTCTATTAATCACTAATAAATCCGTGAAGTAAGTAGTTTTCCTTTTTTTTAAACTGCAGACAGTAATTACGGAATTTAGTTTAGTTTAAAGTATGTTTCAATGAATTCTTTTATAATGCCATTAATTACATATCCGGAGCACTTTGTAATTACCTTAATATTTACTTAAGGTTTAAAAGCTGGTAAAAAAAAAGAAAAAAGAAAAACTAGATATTGCATTAAAAAATTAGTTTTATGTGGTCAAGTTCAATATTTCATGGAATACGAGTTTTATCTTTTAAGAGCTCTGGGCTTAAAACGATAATTAATATGTATTGGGGGTAGGTACTAGATTAATATAATTACTGGGTTGATTAATGCTTGTATTAATCAATGGGTTTTAGATGAGTTAAGAAGGAATGAGAGTAGAAAAGCATTTCAAGTGGTGGCTCGTTATTTTTTACTAATTGTTAAATAGTTTTGAAGGGCTAGATACTTTAAAATACTTAAAGGATTGAATGCAAATTGCGTAACGGATAGTTATAAAGCCTCTATTTGCATGTTAAGAACACAAAATAATACATAAAAATGATTGATCAAAGGTTAAAATTATACAAAACAAAAGAATGGTTATTTTAAGTTTAAAATTATACAAAAGAAAAATTAAAAAACAGTACGATTTTTTCCAAAATTTTGTTTTGTAAAATTTATTTTCTACTTCAAATACATTATTACTGCGATAAAATAATTTTTTTTACAAAGTAATTGTTTAGTTAAATGGCTAATTTAAGAGTGCAACGATCTATTATTGTCACAAACGCTGCATTCAATCTTAACAACTATTCCTGCATGAAACTTTGCCTGTAATTGTCGTTTTACAGCAAACGGAGTATTGATGTACGAAAAGAAACAACCGTAATTTGCAGTCAAAACTAATGTTAAAGACTGGTTCGTTTAAAAGCTGTAGGTTAGTGTGTATTAAAGTTAGTAATAGTGGTTACACAGAGTGTCGTGTGAATTGAGTATTGCCTTTGTGCAATGTATAGCGTGATTAAAAATGATTAACATTTTTGAAAGGCTATATCTTTTGAAAAATAGAAGGTAGCGTTCCATTTCGCACGCCGTTTGAATGAGAAGTTATGAAGTGTCATTAAAATTATTTATTTGTTAATAAATTTTTAATTATTTTATTGTATTTATTTATTTTTATTTTTCAGCAGCGGGTGCTATTAAAATTAATCAGATTTTTTTAGCATTGACATAATAAAGTCCAAAAAATAAGTCCTCAGTCACCAAAAAATAAATCCTTAGATCTGAATCCAGCTTGACCATATCTTCCAAATTAGGCTAAAAACTTTAAAACGTGATAGCTTATTATAAAGGAGGAGTACAGTATGAATATGAGTGGCGAAGATAGCAAAATAGTTTTAGTAGGAGACTTTAATATAGATTTCAGTTCTGAAAAGTGTTTTATGACACAAGAAAGGTAAGCATGGCACACTCATGAATAATGATACACTTTCGGAACAGTATCTATGAAGGTGAAGTATAGTTAGAATATGCCTGGCGGAGATTGTTAAACAGTTTTGGTAGACGATTTTAATGTAGATTTAATTTCTGAGGAAGTGTTTTGTGTGGAACAATATAGGCTAACACGGCACATTCATTGATTAGGATGCACATTCCAGACAGTTTTTATAATGGTATAGTTAGAATATGCTTGGCAAAGGTATTAAAATAGTTATAGAGTCGGCGATTTTAATATTCCGATTCCAAAGAAATGTTTTATGAAACAAGGAAGAAAAATACGGCACATTGAGGAATAATGATACATATTACAAATGAGTGGAACAAGGAAGAAAAATAGAGATGACGAATGGATTAATAAATAGCACTTATCGATATGCTCTTAATAAATAGCACTTTAGTGCACATTTAAAATACAAAAGTGTTCCAGATTATTTTAATACTCCGTTTTAGCTTTTTTTTCTAAAAAATTTCTTTAAAATTCAGGTGAAAGCTACTTTAGCACAAGACATGCAGGGGGTGGGGGTAGAGGGACGAATTCTGCTGCAGAATGGATATCATTCGTGTTTCCGTAGATGGTCGTATGAACATCTATAATTTTATACACGGACTTGGATATAGGACTATCATCGACTAGAGGCAGACAGGCAAAGTACCGCCAACCTCTGAAAGGAAAATATTCGACATAATTTTAATAATAATCTACATAAGCGCCGTCTAGCGATGCGTAGCAACGAATCATGATGCAATTTATTACTAGCGCGCATGCTCACAACATAAATTTAATGATTACGACTCAGCACCATCTCACAGGCAAATTTTGTTTACCTCTTTTAGAGTACATCGATGATCGCACATCCAAGTCTGGGTTTTATTCTATTAGTAACTATAAAATGTTATTTTTAATTCTTTTTTTTCTGAAAATGCACGTATCTCTAATAATCTATCCCTTCAAAATGGAATATTCATATGTAATCATCTTGTATGCTGAATCTAGAAGGAGAGGTGTATTGCTGACGTTCTCTCAATGTAAAAATTTATTAGAAATTGTCAGTACAGTATTCAAAAGTATTATTTTAATCACATCGACCTACAGTAATTAGAAATTTGTTTTAACTTATTCCCATTTCAGGACTGCTGCAGTTGATGGAATGTCAAACAACCCACCGGTCATAATACTCATTGTGGTCAGCAAAACAAGAACGATCCAAGAACCTTGAAGCAGCTTTTGTGTATAGCTGGTGAAGAACTGTTAAGACCTGCACGTGTAAAGATGGTGGTAAAGAACTGTTAAGTCTTATATGTGTACAGATGGTGTTGAAGAAAAGCGTATGAGAGATATCATCGGATATTGACATGAACGCACATTGAAAGAACTGTAATAAATCATTGTAAAAATATGAAAAATATATTTATATATGTTTTATATGTATTCTTTGTTTAAAGTTATTTCCATCCCTATAGAGAAATGTAGAACACGCCAAACAGAAAATTCAAACTCAAACAGTACAAAACATGGAATTAAGGTTGTTGCCTTCGGGTGGGCATATTCTTTGTTTAAAGTTATTTCGATCCCTATAGAGAAATGTAGAACACGCCAAACAGAAAATGCAAACTCAAACAGTACAAAACATGGAATTAAGTTTGTTGCCTTCGTGTGGGCATATTCTTTGTTTAAAGTTATTTCGATCCCTATAGAGAAATGTAGAGCACGTCAAACAAAAAATACAAACTCAAACAGTACAAAACATGGAATTAAGGTGTACAAATACAAATGCCTTCGTGTGGGCATATTCTTTGTTTAAAGTTATTTCGATCCCTATAGAGAAATGTAGAGCACATCAAACAGAAAATTCAAACTCAAACAGTACAAAACATGGAATTAAGTTTGTTGCCTTCGTGTGGGCATATTCTTTATTTAAAGTTATTTCGATCCCTATAGAGAAATGTAGAGCACGTCAAACAGAAAATTCAAACTCAAACAGTACAAAACATGGAAGTAAGGTGTACAAATACAAATGCCTTCGTGTGGGCATATTCTTTATTTAAAGTTATTTCGATCCCTATAGAGAAATGTAGAACACGCCAAACAGAAAATTCAAACTCAAACAGTACAAAACATGGAATTAAGGTTGCTGCCTTTGGGTGCGTGTATTCTTTGTTTAAAGTTATTTGAATCCCTGTAGAGAAATGTAGAACCCATCAAAAAGAAAATTCAAACTCAAACAATACAAAACATGGAATTAAGGGTGTTGCCCCTGAAGAGCAATCGCCGATCTCTTGAACAGTTTTTAAAATAAACCAATGATATTGAACAACAGAAAAATTTATCAATGCTTCTTCAATCAATGTACTATGGATTGACGCTGACCGTAAACCCATATCTCTCATGCAACTTTCAGAAAGAATTAATTAGCACAAAAATTGAATTCAACAAGAGTGTCACTCTTTAAATTCTTTAAAAAGCTGCTCAAAAGTTGCATGATTTTTTTAGTACAAACGTTTTAAAGAGTGACACTCTTTCTGCAACATCTTCGATTTTAAAGATTTTTTTTAAAATTGTTATCGTTTATTACACAGCTTATAAAGAGACTGACAAATAAATTTCATGTCTCTGAAATGATTAGTTTATTTGTATTTATGGACCAAATTTACACGATCAATGGATTAATTCTCTGAGTGACGGAGACGTGAAAGATTTGATCTCCACATTTAGCTGCAGTACATTTATCTATGTTTAATGAGTAAAACATGTTTATCATAAATTATAGTTGGTTTTAATTTATTAAAAATAATATATTTAATAACTATGGAGTTTAGCTAGAGCAGGGATGCACAACCTGTGGCCCGCTGGCCAAAACAGGCCCACGGTGACTGTTTCGTAGGCCCACGAATTTCATGAAAAATTAGTTACACGTACGCTTTTATTTCCAAATTAAGCGTTTTTAGTTAAAGTAGTTAGTTAACTAAACTTAGTTAAAAGAAAAAATGCGGCTGCTTCTTTTAATACAACGCAAAGTGTGAACAAAGTTGTGAAAATATTAAACTTTTTTTTCAACATACTGTTTTCATTCATAATACAATTCTAATTATATTTTGTATTAAATGGTGAAGTATTTAGTATTAGGACAATTTTATTTGCAAATCATGATCAATTTTAAGATGTGGAAATTCTTCAATGATAACTTTTTAATTCAGAAAATCATCAGTGAAATGAACATTGGGCTAAAATAGTGGGTTATTATTTGCATAGGTATTTATTGTTTCTGTTTTCTTTTCAATGAGCCACATATGCACTACATCATACAATTCATGTAAAATGTTACGGTTAAGTTGTACGGTTCAAAGATGAAAAATAACGTTCCCACGATATAGAGAGAAAAGTACGATAAATGTCGCCCCATTACGACTACAACGTTGCATTTGCCCCGGTAAGGTACTTTCTCGATTTTATGGTCCGCAGACTGAAAAACATTGTGCACCATACTGCCAGAGTATACAGAGTGCATTAAAAAGGTGGTAACGAGCTTTAATTCTTTATGTATTAGAGATAAGTGGACAGTGTAAAATGAAAAAAATGTTCAAAATAGGGTCAGAAATAAAACTTACTCAATAAATAAAAAATACCTCTCGTTCATTTACAAAAAGTTATACTTTTAAATTTGTATGCGACAATCGTAGAAAAAAATTCCCATTTGGTAAAAATGCTTCCCATGCACTATTGAGGTGATGTACAAAATTTTAGCCTTTCATCCTTCAACATATCAGGGATAGATTTAAAGAAAGATGATCGGGGGCTATGCATGATTTTGAATGCGAACGTTTATTGCTAGAAAGGAAAAAGATTTTCTTTCGTAATTTCTCTACGACCCCTAAAAGGCGATCCCTCGACGCGATTTTTTTACCTTCGAGAGCCATTAAAAAGTGGTTTAAGTCAGCGTTATATTTATCTTCCTATTCTCTGACACTTTGAAAGATATAATTATCAAATTTTGTTACTCAATTCATTAGTGTATGGGACACATTTTACTGATTGAGAATTTTTTGTAAGGGGGTTGTATACCAATTTAAGAAATGCAACTTTCTAAAAATTAACGAGAGGGGTTTTTTTCTTAGCTCAATCTTTTTTTTTTCAACCTTAATTTAAACATTTTTTCAATTCACATGATTCATTTATCCCTTACAGATAAAGGATTAAAGCCCGCTACCATATTTTGGGGACACCTTGTATAGTCTAATTCGCTTAATGAAGTAACAGTTAAAGGAATATCCAATTAATTGCAATAATTTTCAACGTACCAAAGCGTAATAAATAGTCAATATAACTCCAGGTAATGGGATATCCTGCTAATAAGCAGGATAGGGAATACTAATAGGGAATAGCCAATTTTCAATGAATAAATTTTCATTGAAAATTCCCGATTCTCTTAACCCTTTGAGGCGCAACCCTTTCCCAATGCTGAAGAAAGGGCAGCCGTTGCCATCGATCGACTTAACTACCAGCAAGATGGCGGACGATCGAAACGTTCATCGCGTGCCACAGATCTAGAGACCATTTTTTGATGATAGCTGGCTGTGCGGCACAACCAGCTGCGTCAAAAAAGGGTCTCTAGATCTGTGGCACGCGATGAAAGTTCCGATCGTCCGAAATCTTGCTGGTAGTTAAGTCGAGCGATGGCAACGGCTGCCCATATTTCAGCATTGGGCAATCTATCCAGCTGTTTCCGCATTCTTCCATTTTTCAGCAGATGTCAGTGCTGTTAAAAATAATCGTGTCCGATTTTTTTCGGGAAATGACGTGCTAAAAAGTAAAGGATTCTCGTGGAGCTACGTCAACCGCAACTATTTTTATAGAAATCAAATCTATTCTTCGTGTCTGGCAACAGTCAAAACGTCAGAGCTTTGTCTTCCCAGAGCGGGAACACTGCGCGTTAAAGGGTTAAGCGGCTTCGAATGTATTATGATTTTAATTTCTGTTTTTCAAAAGATTTCACTAAAGCATTTTCTTCAATATAGGATTACTTTCAAGTTCTAAATACTTAGCGTCACTGGAACTGAGAATTTCGCCGTTTAAATTTAAGCTTACACTATATGTGAAATATTTATTTGTGGAAAATAGGAATAATAAGTAAAGAAATTTTAATTAATTTATAATAAATATGCTTTTTAATTCGTTTCGAAAGAAAGAAGAAAAAAAAAAAGAGAAAATTCCGATAAATAAAGAATGTTCTCAAAAAGTAACTTTTTAGAACTTTTCCAATAATGCTCCACAACAGAATGTCATTTATTAATGTCTTTTACACCAAATATCCATTAGCGAGGTGACAATGAAAAATGATGACTGTTCCACATAGAGGAAGTTTTGCGGCTGTGTTTAGATTTGTTTATCTCGTTGCCAGCTTCTAAAAACAATCTCATCACTTTATACTCTAACTATTGGTTGAAAAGAAACAAAAAAAAAAAAACAATATCGATATACAGAGGGTTTCCAAAAATGTGGCAACACGCTTTATTGCTTTATCTATTGAAAGTCAGTAAGCAATATAAGTTGGAGAAAAGTTCAAAATGAGGAAAAGTTCAAACTTCTACGTTAAGAAAACATTTGTTGCCCTAATTTTAAAGAAGTTTCACTTTTAAAATTTGTATACAGTTAATTTATATATAGAATTTGCGCAATTGTTTTTGTTTTTTTTAACTCTTGAAAAGTTACATGATTTTCAATTGGAACAGCCTTACGGGTGCTGGTGTTTCACTTGTCTTCCAACCAGCACACCATCTATACTTGATTCAGATAACTTAAAGCAGGGACTTTAAAATGAGTACACATTCATTGTTAAAACTAGGAAACTTTATTAACTAAGAACAGGTATAAAAGTGAACATCGTGAAGTTAAAACATTGTTAATTAAAACCAAGTGAAACGTTAAAATACATCTTGTTGAAAGAGGAAGCTGCAGCTTGCTGTCGCAGCAGCACTTGCTTATATACGGTCGTGCCCATGAACATAAGGCAGTACGAGCACGGTTGAGTTGTCCCTGCAGATTCTGACCAACGTCACCACTCGTTAATTCTGCTGTGGCTTTCACAATCGGCGGCAATGCAGGAAATTTGCCCGACACTCTGCCACCTCAAAGATAAGGGGGCAATGTAAATTAAAAAAAATATTCTAAATAATTTAGAAAAAAAGATTCCGCTACAAAAAAAAAGTCCTCTCTAATTTTTAAAATTCGACAATTTTTAAAATTTCTAATCTACCCCAGTACAAATATATTTCCAATTAGTAAAATGTGTCCCATGCACTGATGACGTGATTAACAAAATTTGAGAAGTATCCTCAAAAGTATCAATGATATGAAGATAAATTATATGCTGACTTAAACCACTTTTCAATGGCTCTCCGAAGGAAAAATCAAACGTCAGATGATCGCGTTTTAGGCGTCGTTCAGATATTACGAAAATAAACTATATTTTGCATTCTCGAAGACCTTTTATAATCACATTTATGCAGGGCCCCTGACGAATTTTGTTTAAATATACCAAAGGAATGTTTCATTATGGAAGGCTGAAATTTTGTGCATCGCCTCATTAATGTACAAGACGCATTTTACAAACTGTGAAATTTTTATCCTGGGGTCGTATACAAATTTAAATACTAACTTCTTGAAAATTAATGGGAGGACTCTTTTCTTGACATAGTCATTTTCCCTGGCTTCTTTGAAAAATTTTTTCAATTTGCATTGCCCACTTATCTCAGATAAAGAGTTAAAGGGTATTACCACCTTTCCTGGGAAACCCTGTATACAGTAGAATCTCCCTGTAGTAACATTTTTCTACAGACTATTTCTGCTTGCAGTAATATTTTTTTATTAGGATGCAACACGAAGCAGTTTAAGACATTGAAAACAGTTTGGCCAAGCTAACTTTTTAAATTACTTCTAAAATATAGAGAAAAAAACGCTTAATTTACATTGTATTTACTTCTATACAGGAAATCCCTCTAAAAAATACTTATAGAGCGATTTTTTTCCCTCGGAACGAAATTTTCAATTGGAACATCATCCCGAGATTTTTTTTAAACACTAAAAATAATAGTGAATTTGGATATAGGGAACTTTCGGCTATAGTGAATGCATTCCCTTAGTCCCGATTCACATACGTTAGAAATGTGCACAGCCTTTTTCGGTTTTAGCGAGCCATGACTTCGGTTATAGTGAACTTAAAAAAGTTTGAACGTTAGAAGTGATGTCCGATTCTAACGAAGAATGCCTCTTTTGTGTTCGAGCAGAGAGAAAGATTATCACAAGAACCTGTTTAGAAATACAGGTAAATTTTTGTCAGTGTCTAGGCTAATATACTTACGCTAAAATGGGGGAAGGGGGGAATTCATAATTTTTTTTTTCTCTGCTGTAATGCATTCTAATCTTTAACCCTTTGAGGCGCAACCCTTTCCCAATGCTGAAAAAAGACAGTCGTTGCCATCGCTCTACTTAACTACCAGCAAGATGGCGGACGATCGAAACGTTCATCGCGTGCCGCAGATCTAGAGACCCTCTTTTGACGACAGCTGGCTGTGCAGCACAGCCAGCTGCGTGAAAAAAGGGTCTCTAGATGTGCGGCACGCGATGAACGTTTCGATCGTCCGCCATCTTGCTGGTTGTTAAGTCGAGTGATGGCACCGGCTGCCCTTTTTTCAGCATTGGGCAATCTATCCAATAGTTCTCGCATTCTTCCATTTTTTAGCAGATGTCAGTGCTGTTAAAAATAATCGTGACCATTTTTTTTACGGGAAAGGACGTGCTAAAAAGTAAAGGATTCTCGTGGAGCTATGTCATCCGCAACTATTTTTATAGAAATCAAATCTATTCTTCGTGACTGGCAACAGTCAAAACGTCAGAGTTTGGTGTTCACAGAGCGGGAACACTGCGCGTTAAAGGTAGTGGCGCCGACTATGTGGGTGCTCCGGGGCTCAAGCACCCACTGAAAAAATTCTGTGGGTGCGGAGCACCCACAGAAATTGTAGTGCCAAGGCATACTTTGAAGTTCGCAGAAAGGGCTAGGAAAAGAGGTTTATGTGGGTGCTTCGGGCTTATAAAAAAATTACGTTGGATGCTGAGCACCAGCAATCGTCTGATAACCCCAACACAGTGATGTACACTCAAGGAGGGTCCCCCCCCCCACGCCCCAATTATGTCATTACGTAATATGAATATTTGTAAAGCATATTGAACTTTTTGCATTATTTCAGTACTAAAATGCTTTATTTGCTTATTAGTTGTGTGATGTTTTAAAAGTTTAAAAGAAAATCTTTAATGAAGCCAAATGTATGTGGGTGCTTCGGCATGAACGTCCATATGAGTACTTTAAGACATGGAGGATTGGGGGAGGGGTTATTTCTTGCATTTGTAAGGTCATCGGATATTGCGCTTTCAAACATTTTAGTACTGAAATAGTGAAAAAAAAGGTTAGCTAATATAAAAATGTTCACTATACCGACGGCTAGAGGGAGGGACCCCAGCCCCCACATACTTCCCTATATGAGCACCCATGTGCTTTATAATTCAGATGCCCATGAGGAACTTCGATGAGACAATCACTGGCGTAACTATAGGGCGGTAGAATGGGCAAAAGTCACGGTCCCCCGGCCGGAGGGGGAGCCTTTCCCAAATAGAAAGCTAGAAAAAGTGAACTGCAACATGTTGGTTGAGATTCTGTACAATGAGGAAGGACCCTATCCAATGAATTCATTACGGGCCCTAACGGTATAGTCACGCCACTGATGACGATGAGTGCTTTGCAACTGCATAATTTGAAAATAAAACTTTAGTGAGGGACGGTTGTTTTTTTTATGTAGTATGTCAGATCTCAAGCACCCTCAAGAAAAGTTTTCGTGGGTGCTAAATACTTGCATGTATTTAAAGGAAGTGCTAAATTTGCATGGGAGCTCAGCTCCACTACTTCTTTTTTCTCGGTGAAATTTTACACTAAATTTAAAATTTTAATTACCATCGTAATTGTTTCTTTTGATGCTAATTTTATTACATTGCAAACAAATACAGAGGTAACAGAAATTTACTTAATAATACCTTAAATTAGGTAATTAATTTTGTAAATTGCAATACAAAAAATTAGGGCTCTTGCACTTTTTTGGATAGAAATTAAACCCTGTTTAAAGGCAACTGAATGGCAGTTACTTTCAGCTTATCGCTGTAGTTCGGGAAAAAAAAAAAACCATGAAATTTTGGTACACAAATAAAAAAAAAAATAATTATGTCAAGTTTTTCAAATTTTTAGGATGTATGTTTTAGAAACTGCACTATACACTGAAATAAACAATAAACCTGTATCTTTTACGAAACTTTTAGAAAAAATTCTTAAAAATCGAAAATTTTAAAGAACGCGTTATTCTCTATTTCGGTATGTAGTGCAGCTTATAAAGAATCATCCTATTTTTTTTTCGAATCCTTGGTGCGATAGTTTACTTTAATTTGTGTACTAAGACCGTTATGCAGATTTTGTTTCTTCGGCATACACCCTTATGTGCCTCGGAACTGGAGTAATTATAATAAAATTCCAATAAGTAGTAACTTAGCACATACTCTAAAATTTTAAAAAGTGCATGAAAAAAAAAATCCAAACAGGTAATATTTTTGCGTACTTAGAATAATAATAATAATTATAATAGTTTCTCATATGAGTACTAATTTAGATGTGTATGGGGGGGTCATCTTAACTTTCAGACATTTTAGCACGAAAATAATACTTAGAAGTTCAGTATGCTGTAAAAATGTTTACTATACCGATGACTAGGCGGGCTCAAAGCTCAATCCCTCACTGCCACTTGCCTTCCTCTCTGGCGCCCATGGAAACAATGTCTTTCTAAAATTCAAAGCTTTTCCACAATGTGATGTGCGACTCCCTACAGCCCCACAGGCAATGTCTTTGCCCACTGCAGCCAAAGTCCCCTGCAGCCAATGCCCCCCTCCTTTCTGACCCACAGACCCTCATCCCAGAATCCTCGTCCTCCATGGGAAAATGTATGAATACAATGAGACTGTGTTAGCCCAAGAGTACCGGAAAACGGAAAATTTGAGACAAAGCCGCTGGCTACAATCAGAAGAAAGTTCACGCGGGAAAGATAACACAGGAGTTAGGTGAAAGACTCACCCCATTATGGAAATGTTTTGAGATAGTTCTAATAATATTACTCCAGGATTCCGAAGTGAGTAGGTTTAATTGTTTTTATTGTAAATAGAGAACATCAAGGTCTGTCTGTTTACAAGCACCTAATATACAACACTTTGTATGTCTCTGGAACAAAAAAAGATGTTCATTCATCAAAAAGTGTCGGCGCTTTGGTGTTAATTGAATGAAACTAAGGCGAGGCTTCTAAGGTATAAAGATTTGTGTCACTTTCTTCTAAAGTCTCAATTTCCTTTTCTTATTTTTGAATGATTTTAGTGCTCAGTTATTTATTGAAAAGGATGGAACAGACTGTGGTCCACACTAACATTTCGAGATGCCTTCCGTTTCATTTTCTGCGAATATTTTGTTCAATTTTTGTTCTTGTTTGGCAAAGCGGAATTAGGTACTATTTGCTTTGATCTAGCCCAATGCTGTTTTTTAAAATTATACTGAACTCATGGGCGCATGAACACACATTACTGAAATGTATGTCTCTCGTAATTTTGCAAATTTGACCACTTAATGGTAGAGGGTAAAATATCTCTACTTCAGGAGGATGCTCAAAATCATGCCTGGAGGTTATATGGTCAACAATTCAAAATATTTTTTTGAATAATTATTAACTGTAAGATAAACAACGTTTTTTGTTCTGCTTTATTTTTCTGTTTGCATTTAAATAGTTACCAATCTTTTTTATGTGGTCCTACACACATTTCAACATAGAGAACGTTGCATTAATTCATTCTGAGGAAATTATCTAGTTTTATTTTAAAGGTATAATGTTTGTAATTTTTTTAATTTGTTGGGGGGAAAAAAAAGAAAAGAAAATAGTCAAGGCTTAGCTGCAGCTGTTTATAGGGGTACAAATATGTAAACAAAAATACAAACAAACAAACAAAAATACAGGAAATGAATGAGTTGAGAAACAATACTATGAATAACATTTTTGAAAACTCTGAGGATTTCAGACAGAGATGAGATAGATTAAACAAGAATAAAAAATTGATCGTGAATTGTTACATTCGAAAACTGAATCACTTTTTATACAAAATTTCCATTTACATGAGAAGAAACTTGACTGGTTGTGATATTATTGTTGCATGTTCTTTTTTCCCCCAATAAACATAGTAATACACTTTTCTTTTGCTTTGAAATTTATAATGATTAGTTAAAACCAATCAACATTCTATCGCTAAAAGTAAAAAAAAAAAGAAGTGAAATGGTGTAATACACCTCTTTTAGGTCTGATTTATTACATTGGCAAAGGGGTGTGCCCCCAGGAATCCTCGAATTTTGAAAGAGAATTTGCGTAAGGCAAACAAATTTAAGGTGACTCCAGCACAAGCAGATTTTTCTAAAAGAAGGGCATTTCATCAGAAATACTTCATTACTTTAAAAAGAATCTTGATTTTAACTGGTTAGCTGTTATCGTTACTCAAGACACAACGGTGGAGACTTTCATTCTATGCCCATCGTTGCTTCACCGTAGTACAGATAATCGGATGCCAAAATTCAAACTATTCACTTAAATTAAACTTTGAATGTCGCCTTCAGCGCTGGGAAAAAAACACACGCAATTTTGGTATATAAATACAAAAAAGAAAACTAATTATCTCAAGCACTTCACCAATTTTTAGGATGTTTGTTCACAAGCTGTACTAGACACCGGAATAAACGAAAAATTTTGAGAATGGCCACTCTTAGAAATATTTTGCTATGCAGTTCCACGTATAAGATTTTTTTCTGAAAGTTTCATGAAAGTTTTCGAATTTATTGCAGTGTGTAGTGCAGCTTATAAAGAATCATCCTGAATTTTTTCGAATCCTTGGTACAGTTAGTTTATTATAATTTGTGTACCAAATCCGTGAGGCAGATATCGTTTCTTCGATCTATACCCTCAGATATTGGATATTTTATGTGGAGCTAAAATGATTATTTGTATTACCCATTTCCCACTGGTAAAAATGTGCACGAAAAGTCAAATGATTGAGTAGTTACGAGCAAGGAAGAAAATAATAATAGGAAAAGATTGAAGGGTAGTTGGAAAAGATTCCATAAAGTTGGAAAGTGTATCGTTATTCATGAGAGTGCCGTATTTTTCTTCCTTGTTCCATAAAAACCCATCTTCGGAATCGAAATCTATCTTAAAATCACCTGAAACTATTTTACAATCTTAGCCAAGTACATTCCAACTATACTCCCCCTTTAAAATAAATTGTCGCGTTTTGGCACCAAACTTAGCGATCCTTTATCAAAAATTACAAACCTTGTGCGACTTTCACCATTTTATTAACGCCCCCCCCACCCACGGGCTTTTAGGGCACCCACAGAAATTTTGTAAAGTCGGCGCCTCTAGTTAAAGGGTCAACAAATATTTCTATAACCATAAATGCGATCCATTATGTTTAATTTACTTAATAAACATTCAGTATTAGTATAAAATACTATTTTCTAGTTTTGCATTAAGTTTTATTTGTTCAACATGGGGAAACATCGGTTTTAGGGAAATTCGGATACAGCGAACGAAATTTGCCGGTCCCTAGTGATTCACTATAACCGGAGTTGACTGTATTATGCATACAAAGAATATCGTCATGAAGTAGATGAGTAAATTGTATTTGAAAATACAGATAATAAAATGTAAATATTTTGTTAGGAATTCCTAAAGTCAATTGGAGGTTCATGAAACGTTTTTTAAACGCATAAAATACGACACACAGCTGTCTTTATTTTCCCCTGAAGCAGTTTGGCAGAGTCTGAATTTATACTCCCGTACGTAGATTCTCTCCTCCATCACAAACATTAAAATAGCTTTCCACCTACCTTTTCCAGAAAAGACAGAATTCAAACCGAAGCTGTAGTTAGGAAAAATATTTCGGGAGTAGGATCATTAATTTTATGTTTCAATGTGGTATTTTGTTTTTTCAATGCACTTCTACAAATAGTAATACAAGTTCCTGAAACTTCTGGATGGGGCAGATTGAAGCCCCCTTGATGCCCCCCCCCTCCTCCTTTAAATCAAACTGATACTCCAAAACAAACAGGCTTGTCCGTTAAATTGTCCGTACATTCGCAGGGGGGGGGGGGTAACATTGGCCGCCCACTCAATGCCCTTACAATAAAATCTCTAATAATTCGGGCTTTAGTCGTTTAGAATGTTTAATAGTTCGCGCCCTTTGGCAAAAAATGTTTTAGTAGGACATCATAATCCAAAATGCTAATTTGCCGATATCTCGCCAAGTATGAGATACCGTCAAACGGGAATAGATTTTCGGATGCGAAATTGGAGATATTTCTCTAAAAGTTTCAAAACTTAGAGACAGTTCGCGATTGTTTGAATATGACAAGCAATAATTACCCCTAGACATTAATGTACGGAAAGAATTTCGGACGACCCGGTCGATTGCAATTAAATGGAAGGCGAGCAACTGAATGTTACAGCAACCCAAGGAATTGGGGCTCTGATAAAACGATGGAATAGGTGCATCAACATTGCTGGAGATTTAGTGCATCAATTTTAGTCTATCTTACTCAGGACTAGTGTAGCTTTCAGTGAAAAGATCTTTAGAATCGGTTTAGTAGTTACAGAGATGTCCATATAGTGCAATGTATTAGAATTCTTTTGAGTGTCCCTCTAAAAGAACTAGTTATGCTTCATGCTGAAAGGTAGCCTATAATACTCAGGAATAGTGTAGCCTTTTATCAGTGAAAAAAAAATTTCGAATCGGTTTAGTAGTTCCAGCGATCCCCGTACTGCGTAGTGTAATTCTTATGAGTACACCTGTAAAAGAATTATCTGTGATATATGGGGGATATATTTGTGATATATGGAGAATAAGTTAATTTTCAATATTGCTACAGTCGATTAAACTTCTAAAAGTAACGCCGAAATGCCCCCATGTGTGTCAGTGGAATATCCCAAATAGGGGGGTACTTTTGGGGATTTTTCTTGGAAACAGTTGTACCTTCAAAAAATGTTTTTCATAATATGAAACTACTATGTTGATACTACATTTCCATCCCAATAGTTTTTCTGTGGGAAGTCGGCTTCAGCTATAAAAATGCTTCGAAACTGCATAAAATAGCGTTAAGGACTATGTTTGGGCCCCGTACCGAAGGGACTTGGGGGCCTTCAAAAATTTTTAACATTGGATTCACTTTATATGAAGATGTATAACTGCAGTGAGCAAATTTTTTTTCGTTATCACGTCAGAGCTAAGATTTAAAGCAGCCTCAAAACCGTAATTTTTATGAAATTGGGGGTATTTTTTTTTGGGGGGGACCCTTTTTGGGGGCTCTGACTATTTTCGAATGAATTTTCAATTTGAGATGTTAGTATCCAAGGTATATTATAGGATAAAATGAAAAAATTCTCTGAAGCACTTCTGAGCCATTCACAGTCCAAACAATAAAGTGGCAAAAATGACCTTAAATTAATTCTACATCACTCTTCGGGGTACTATGACCCCCCCTCCCCCCCCATATCTCCAAAACTGAAAGAGGTAAATCAAATATATTTCAGATTTGTTCTTTCCTTGGGTAAGGCAACAAAAGAAAAAAAAAAATCATGAAATTCTGCGATGGTGATGGAAACGCCCTGCCTGATTCGCCACTATTATTTTTATATATATAATAATATTTTTCGGAATCAGTCTTTTTTTTTTTAACGAATGAATGAATGCAATTATTAACTTTTCGAAATGTTTTATTTGTGAGTATTTTTGTTTAAAAACATGTGAAATAAAAAAGTTTAACTTCAAATAAATTTAATATACCAGCCCGCTTTAAACTGTAGAGGGCGTGGCCGGAGGAGGGCACACTGTTTTATGTTCCTCCTTCAACCGATTTCCGATTTATTTTGCACAGAATAGAACATTGCGTCTGGTCACGTTTTGCAAACGCGTGACGCGGAGATACGAAGAAGAAAAATATTTGGAGTTTAGCAGGAAGTGGGGTTATGAGAAGTGCTTAATTCAAACAGTTTGTTTCATATCAGCCGGTTTGAAACTGCAGAGGGCGTAACCGGAGGAGGTTTCTATCCATTTGTCCCGTCCTTCCATATGTTTTCCGGATTACTTTTCACGGAATGTACATTGGTTTTGAGTAACAGCTGAGGTGGTGGAGAAAATATGAATGAAATAAATAAAATAAAAATTAGAATATTGCTTTAATAGTAAACTGCTATTAATTATGCACTATTTATGAGCAGAGATTTTTTTTTTGACTATTATACCTTTGGCTAAGCCCTATTTTCCATTATTTCCACATCACTCTTTAAAAAAGACTCTTGTCAATAAAGGTTTTCTAGCTTTATTCATAGCAAACTGTTAAATAATAACGTCAAAATTTACATTTCGAGAAAAAGAGTACTCAGTCACCAACATTTTACATTTTTGGGTCATCCCACGTCAAATCAGGGGTTGTTAAGTCGAATGATGGCACCGGCTGCCCTTTTTTCAGCATTTGGCAATCTATCCAATTGTTCTCGCATTCTTCCATTTTTTAGCAGATGTCAGTGCTGTTAAAAATAATCGTGACCATTTTTTTACCGGAAAGGACGTGCTAAAAAGTAAAGGATTCTAGTGGAGCTATGTCATCCGCATTTATTTTTATAGAAATCAAATCTATTCTTCGTGACTGGCAACAGTCAAAACGTCAGACTTTGGTGTTCACAGAGCGGGAACGCTGCGCGTTAAAGGGTTAACAAATATTTCTATAACCATAAATGCGATCCATTATGTTTAATTTACTTCATAAACATTCAGTATTAGTATAAAATACTATTTTCTAGTTTCGCATTAAGTTTTATTTGTTGAACATGGGGAAACATCGGTTTTAGGGAAACTCGGATACAGCGAACGAAATTTGCCGGTCCCTAGTGATTCACTATAACCGGAGTTGACTGTATTATGGATGCAAAGAATATCGTCATGAAGTAGATGAGCAAATTGTATTTGAAAATACAGATAATAAAATGTAAATATTTTGTTAGGAATTCATAAAGTCAGTTGGAGGTTCATAAAACGTTTTTTAAACGCATAAAATACGACTCACAGCTGTCTTTATTTTCCCCTGAAGCAGTTTGGCAGAGTCTGAATTTATACTCCCGTACGTAGATTCTCTCCTCCATCACAAACATTAAAATAGCTTTCCACCTGCCTTTTCCAGAAAAGACAGAATTCAAACCGAAGCTGTAGTTAGGAAAAATATTTCGGGAGTAGGATCATTAATTTTATGTTTCAATGTGGTATTTTGTTTTTTCAATGCACTTCTACAAATAGTAATACAAGTTCCTGAAACTTCTGGATGGGGCAGATTGAAGCCCCCTTGATCCCCCCCCCCTCCTCCTTTAAATCAAACTGATACTCCAAAACAAACAGGCTTGTCTGTTAAATTGTCCGTACATTCGCAGGGGGGGGGGGGTAACATTGGCCGCCCACTGAATGCCCTTACAATAAAATCTCTAATAATTCGGGCTTTAGTCGTTTAGAATGTTTCATAGTTCGCGCCCTTTGTCAAAAAATGTTATAGTAGGACATCATAATCCAAAATGCGAGTTTGCCGATATCTCGCCAAGTATGAGATACCGTCAAACGGGAACAGATTTTCGGATGCGAAATTGGAGATATTTCTCTAAAAGTTTCAAAACTTAGAGACAGTTCGCGATTGTTTGAATATGACAAGCAATAATTATCCCTAGACATTAATGTACGGAAAGAATTTCGGACGACCCGGTCCATTGCAATTAAATGGAAGGCGAGCAACTGAATGTTACAGCAACCCAAGGAATTGGGGCTCTGATAAAACGATGGAATAGGCGCATCAACATTGCTGGAGATTTAGCGCATGAATTTTAGTCTATCTTACTAAGGACTAGTGTAGCTTTGAGTGAAAAGATCTTTAGACTCGGTTTAGTAGTTACAGAGATGTCCATATAGTGCAATGTATTAGAATTCTTTTGAGTGTCCCTCTAAAAGGACTAGTTATGCTTCATGCTGAAAGGTAGCCTATAATACTCAGGAATAGTGTAGCCTTTTATCAGTGAAAAAATTTTTCGAATCGGTTTAGTAGTTCCAGCGATCCCCGTACAGCGTAGTGTAATTCTTATGAGTACACCTGTAAAAGAACTATCTGTGATATATGGAGGATATAATTGTGATATATGCAGAATAAGTTAATTTTCAATATTGCTACAGTCGATTAAACTTCTAAAAGTAACGCCGAAATGCCCCCATGTGTGTCAGTGGAATGTCCCAAATAGGGGGGTACTTTTGGGGATTTTTCTTGGAAACAGTTGTACCTTCAAAAAATGTTTTTCATAATATGAAACTACTATGTTGATACTACATTTCCATCCCAATAGTTTTTCTGTGGGAAGTCGGCTTCAGCTATAAAAATGCTTCGAAACTGCATAAAATAGCGTTAAGGACTATGTTTGGGCCCCGTAATGAGGGGACCTGGGGGCCTTCAAAAATTTTTAACATTGGATTCACTTTATATGATGTATAACTGCAGTGAGCAAATTTTTTTTTCGTTATCACGTCAGAGCTAAGATTTAAAGCAGCCTCAAAACCGTAATTTTTATGAAATTGGGGGTATTTTTTTTTGGGGGGGGGACCCTTATTTGGGGGCTCTGATTATTTTCGAATGAATTTTCAATTTGAGATGTTAATATCCAAGGTATATTATAGGATAAAATGAAAAAAATTCTTTGAAGGACCTCTGAGCCAGTCACAGTCCAGACAATAAAGTGGAAAAAATGACTTTAAATTAATTCTACATCACTCTTCGGGGTACTATGACCCCCTCTCCCCCCCCATATCTCCAAAACTGAAAGAGGTAAATCAAAAATATTTCAGATTTGTTCTTTCTTTGGGTAAGGCAACAGAAGAAAAAAAAAAAAAATCATGAAATTCTGCGATGGTGATGGAAACGCCCTGCCTGATTCGCCACTATTATTTTTATATATATCATAATATTTTTCGGAATCAGTCTTTTTTTTTTTAAATGAATGAATGAATGCAATTATTAACTTTTCGAAATGTTTTATTTGTGAGTATTTTTGTTTAAAAACATGTGAAGTAAAAAAGTTTAACTTCGAATAAATTTACCATACCAGCCCGCTTTAAACTGTAGAGGGCGTGGCCGGAGGAGGGCACACTGTTTTATGTTCCTCCTTCAACCGATTTCCGATTTATTTTGCACAGAATAGAACATTGCGTCTGGTCACGTTTTGCAAACGCGTGACGCGGAGATACGAAGAAGAAAAATATTTGGAGTTTAGCAGGAAGTGGGGTTATGAGAAGTGCTTAATTCAAGCAGTTTGTTTCATATCAGCCGGTTTGAAACTGCAGAGGGCGTAACCGGAGGAGGTTTCTATCCATTTGTCCCGTCCTTCCATATGTTTTCCGGATTACTTTTCACGGAATGTACATTGGTTTTGAGTAACAGCTGAGGTGGTGGAGAAAATATGAATGAAATAAATAAAATAAAAATTAGAATATTGCTTTAATAGTAAACTGCTATTAATTATGCACTATTTATGAGCAGAGATTTTTTTTTGACTATTATACCTTTGGCTAAGCCCTATTTTCCATTATTTCCACATCACTCTTTAAAAAAGACTCTTGTCAATAAAGGTTTTCTAGCTTTATTCATAGCAAACTGTTAAATAATAACGTCAAAATTTACATTTCGAGAAAAAGAGTACTCAGTCACCAACATTTTACATTTTTGGGTCATCCCACGTCAAATCAGGGGTTGTTAAGTCGAATGATGGCACCGGCTGCCCTTTTTTCAGCATTTGGCAATCTATCCAATTGTTCTCGCATTCTTCCATTTTTTAGCAGATGTCAGTGCTGTTAAAAATAATCGTGACCATTTTTTTACGGGAAAGGACGTGCTAAAAAGTAAAGGATTCTAGTGGAGCTATGTCATCCGCATTTATTTTTATAGAAATCAAATCTATTCTTCGTGACTGGCAACAGTCAAAACGTCAGACTTTGGTGTTCACAGAGCGGGAACGCTGCGCGTTAAAGGGTTAACAAATATTTCTATAACCATAAATGCGATCCATTATGTTTAATTTACTTCATAAACATTCAGTATTAGTATAAAATACTATTTTCTAGTTTCGCATTAAGTTTTATTTGTTGAACATGGGGAAACATCGGTTTTAGGGAAACTCGGATACAGCGAACGAAATTTGCCGGTCCCTAGTGATTCACTATAACCGGAGTTGACTGTATTATGGATGCAAAGAATATCGTCATGAAGTAGATGAGCAAATTGTATTTGAAAATACAGATAATAAAATGTAAATATTTTGTTAGGAATTCATAAAGTCAGTTGGAGGTTCATAAAACGTTTTTTAAACGCATAAAATACGACTCACAGCTGTCTTTATTTTCCCCTGAAGCAGTTTGGCAGAGTCTGAATTTATACTCCCGTACGTAGATTCTCTCCTCCATCACAAACATTAAAATAGCTTTCCACCTGCCTTTTCCAGAAAAGACAGAATTCAAACCGAAGCTGTAGTTAGGAAAAATATTTCGGGAGTAGGATCATTAATTTTATGTTTCAATGTGGTATTTTGTTTTTTCAATGCACTTCTACAAATAGTAATACAAGTTCCTGAAACTTCTGGATGGGGCAGATTGAAGCCCCCTTGATCCCCCCCCCCCTCCTCCTTTAAATCAAACTGATACTCCAAAACAAACAGGCTTGTCTGTTAAATTGTCCGTACATTCGCAGGGGGGGGGGTAACATTGGCCGCCCACTGAATGCCCTTACAATAAAATCTCTAATAATTCGGGCTTTAGTCGTTTAGAATGTTTCATAGTTCGCGCCCTTTGTCAAAAAATGTTATAGTAGGACATCATAATCCAAAATGCGAGTTTGCCGATATCTCGCCAAGTATGAGATACCGTCAAACGGGAACAGATTTTCGGATGCGAAATTGGAGATATTTCTCTAAAAGTTTCAAAACTTAGAGACAGTTCGCGATTGTTTGAATATGACAAGCAATAATTATCCCTAGACATTAATGTACGGAAAGAATTTCGGACGACCCGGTCCATTGCAATTAAATGGAAGGCGAGCAACTGAATGTTACAGCAACCCAAGGAATTGGGGCTCTGATAAAACGATGGAATAGGCGCATCAACATTGCTGGAGATTTAGCGCATGAATTTTAGTCTATCTTACTAAGGACTAGTGTAGCTTTGAGTGAAAAGATCTTTAGACTCGGTTTAGTAGTTACAGAGATGTCCATATAGTGCAATGTATTAGAATTCTTTTGAGTGTCCCTCTAAAAGGACTAGTTATGCTTCATGCTGAAAGGTAGCCTATAATACTCAGGAATAGTGTAGCCTTTTATCAGTGAAAAAATTTTTCGAATCGGTTTAGTAGTTCCAGCGATCCCCGTACAGCGTAGTGTAATTCTTATGAGTACACCTGTAAAAGAACTATCTGTGATATATGGAGGATATAATTGTGATATATGCAGAATAAGTTAATTTTCAATATTGCTACAGTCGATTAAACTTCTAAAAGTAACGCCGAAATGCCCCCATGTGTGTCAGTGGAATGTCCCAAATAGGGGGGTACTTTTGGGGATTTTTCTTGGAAACAGTTGTACCTTCAAAAAATGTTTTTCATAATATGAAACTACTATGTTGATACTACATTTCCATCCCAATAGTTTTTCTGTGGGAAGTCGGCTTCAGCTATAAAAATGCTTCGAAACTGCATAAAATAGCGTTAAGGACTATGTTTGGGCCCCGTAATGAGGGGACCTGGGGGCCTTCAAAAATTTTTAACATTGGATTCACTTTATATGATGTATAACTGCAGTGAGCAAATTTTTTTTTCGTTATCACGTCAGAGCTAAGATTTAAAGCAGCCTCAAAACCGTAATTTTTATGAAATTGGGGGTATTTTTTTTTGGGGGGGGACCCTTATTTGGGGGCTCTGATTATTTTCGAATGAATTTTCAATTTGAGATGTTAATATCCAAGGTATATTATAGGATAAAATGAAAAAAATTCTTTGAAGCACCTCTGAGCCAGTCACAGTCCAGACAATAAAGTGGAAAAAATGACCTTAAATTAATTCTACATCACTCTTCGGGGTACTATGACCCCCTCTCCCCCCCCATATCTCCAAAACTGAAAGAGGTAAATCAAAAATATTTCAGATTTGTTCTTTCTTTGGGTAAGGCAACAGAAGAAAAAAAAAAAAATCATGAAATTCTGCGATGGTGATGGAAACGCCCTGCCTGATTCGCCACTATTATTTTTATATATATCATAATATTTTTCGGAATCAGTCTTTTTTTTTTTTTAAATGAATGAATGAATGCAATTATTAACTTTTCGAAATGTTTTATTTGTGAGTATTTTTGTTTAAAAACATGTGAAGTAAAAAAGTTTAACTTCGAATAAATTTACCATACCAGCCCGCTTTAAACTGTAGAGGGCGTGGCCGGAGGAGGGCACACTGTTTTATGTTCCTCCTTCAACCGATTCCCGATTTATTTTGCACAGAATAGAACATTGTGTCTATTCACGTTTTGCAAACGCGTGACGCTGAGATACGAAGAAGAAAAATATTTGGAGTTTAGCAGGAAGTGGGGTTATGAGAAGTGCTTAATTCAAACAGTTTGTTTCATATCAGCCGGTTTGAAACTGCAGAGGGCGTAACCGGAGGAGGTTTCTATCCATTTGTCCCGTCCTTCCATATGTTTTCCGGATTACTTTTCACGGAATGTACATTGGTTTTGAGTAACAGCTGAGGTGGCGGAGAAAATATGAATGAAATAAATAAAATAAAAATTAGAATATTGCTTTAATAGTA
>JAWZYV010014626.1:0-73992 GCA_038373885.1 Cheiracanthium punctorium | reverse complement strand
CGCACAAACGAAAACCACCAAAACCTCGACCTCGAACAAATTTCACCCAGAAGAATAATCCCCAGTCTTTATTCCATTCACGCACATCGGGAAAATCAACTTTTCTTTCTCCCTTTCTGAGTACAGTAAACCTTAATCCAATCGAGATAGCGCCACAAACATTGCCAAGCAGCAGGTGCTTACGCGCATCCTCATGCGCATAGCATTGGCAGTGCTTGGCATGCTTGTTTCGCGCCGCAGGGCGGCTGCCGTACCTGAGCCGAAATATCATTTGCTTTTTATGTAGTGTGTACCACATTAGTCTAACCAACACAAATTTGGTAAAATTAGTGGCTGGGATAGGTAAATAAAACATTTAAAAGATAGAACGTGTTAAATTTAATTTCATTACAATACTATCACTTTCACAAATATCTTAACATTCATTCAAATTTTGTTCACGTGTAGTAAAAAAAAAAACACACACGCATACAATTAGCCATGTGCTAAAAAAACACCACATCATTAACAATATTTTATGCGCTAAAAATGCAACACATAAAATAAAAAGCTGAAACAAAATATAGAGATGCAACATATGAATAAATATAACCGCGTTTGATGATACTTTACCTTACAAATGTAAAAATGTTTGCAAATGTCCTCGATCTCCGAAGTACACAGCTTCTTCTTCACTGTAAACAATCAAATATTGACGATCACTACCGATAATGAGTGGTCTGAACCAGTCATTATAAATTCAGCAGTTTTTCTGGGTACGTTAAAGAAAATGATTGCCGTTCTGTGAGCTTGCATACCGTTTAATGATCATGATGGAATATAATTATAATCATTAGGAATAATGATCATTATAAAGAGCTTGCATATGGGGGCATATGTTTCAATCGGCTTTCCTAAACCGGAGCCATCGCTAAGCAACGGGCCTGCGTATGAGTTGCCATCGCTAAAAATGAGTTTATCATTGAGGCCAACTCATAAGCAGGCCCGTTACTTAGCGACGGCCCCGGGCAGTGCAACCGTAGATCGGGTCAACTCAACTCAACTTATTAGAAATCCTTCTGCACGTTTAATAAATCTTTTCTATATTGAGATTTGAGAGTCTTCACGCAAAGATCAGTATTCGTACGTGCGCAGATTTACAATATGAGCAATATTAATTGATTTCATTTTCGGGTCGTTATATGTACTAGTTTTCGATTTGCTTAGCAAAATGCAAAATCAGGCTACAACTGAAATTTGGTAAAGTTAGAGTGAGTCTAGAAAAAGTTTGTATTTGGTGCTGCAACATTTTTCTGCCTTCATAGGATTCGTTTGTATATGATCTAAATAATGAGTGAGGTATGTAAACAAATTTCTTTTCATTTTTGTTTAGTTTTATTTAGTTAGTTACATTTTATCTTGGAAACCTACAATCTTGCATGACACATATGATTGTATATATTTCTAGAAGTTACTGAAATTTAACATCCTGTTACACGTAACTGTGTCGGTTGATCACTATTTTGCGCGTTTATATCAAAATTATAAAATATTTTCTGCGGTTATTATTAATAAGAGAGACATATTTCCTTTATTGCGTCAATTGTTACGTTTGTGCTTTTTGCACCTTTTTACTTATTTACATGTCCATTAATAAATTACGTTCAATTAAATCATCCTTTAAATGTTTGATTGCATTTATTTTAGATTTTCATTTTAATGTCAATGCCGTGCGATCTATTTAGTTCATTTAAACAGCACATCGCACATTGGCCGATCTAATACTCGATTGTTCAAGAATCTCATTTCTTCTTATTATATAAAATAGCCCAGTAACCATGATTTTCATGAGCTGCTTAGTAAAATTCATCTTTCTTTAAAAAATCAGTGGCATATTTAAAGGGGGCTCGGGCTCCTCCTGAAGAAATAAAAGAATGTATCAAAAACTTATTTCAAAACATTTATATTAATTAATTCTAAAAGGAAGAGCTTTAAAATAAACCAACTGTAAAATGTTATTAGCCATGTTATTATTTAACGCTAAAATGTGCTTTAGCCCTCTGCTTGGTGGCGTTTTTTTGAAGGGATGTCAGATGCATTAAATATTGCAAATTTGATATTTTAGAACTGTGGAAAGATCCAAAATATTTTTGCACATGCATAATTGTTATTTTTTTCTCTAGCTACTGTTTGACGTACATAGGTGAAAGTAATAAATACACTTATGCAATTTAACATCATTAAGCTGTAAATTTGCATTTCTGCACATTCATTATTGTTACTTCTTGTTATTTCGCAATCTAGTTCTTCTGATTTGCTTATACTGTTAATAATAACTACACTCTGTCAAAAAAGGGTACTTACGTATTATCCCGCCGGTCCGCCAACACAAGCGATTTTTCGCCAAAAAAAGTATTTTAATACATCAAGTTATTGATCTGGGTAAAATTAATCCGGTTCTTAAAGAATGATTCGATTCTGCATTACTCAAACCATTTACAATGATACAGATTTAAAGGTTTCTTTGCAGAACACGGCACGTTCGGCAATATAAATGTCATCTTTGTAACAATCTTGTGACGCTTCATTGTTTCCGCCAAACTACTTTTTGTTAAATGCACTGCCAAACTGTTGCCAATCGTATTCCAAACCCACAATAATTTCATGTATCCGGCATTTTATTTATTTAAAAAAAAAATCGCTGCTCTTCTTGGCGGACTGCCGGGATAGTACGTAAAGAATTAAAGGAGTGTTTATTTTAAAGAATGAAAAAATGTTGCACTTTAATTAGCTTTATTATGTAAATTAACTTTTTTTTTTTCAAAAATTCATGAATGCATTTAAGAATAGCAACAAATTTATCTTCGTTTTGATGCAAGCGTCTCCACATGAACTCTGACAGATAGGAATCAAGGTGCTGTCGCGCTGTTCCCCTATGTTTTTTGTTACGCCATTTTGCAGATCTCCATAGACGTTCGATATCCTGAGTATGCACTCCAGTAATAGGATCAACAAAATTATATCTATCAACTTTAAAATGACAGAAATTAGCAGTTACTATTTCTGTTGTTTGGTACCTTTCCAAGAGTCTGAACATATAGTTGAACCTTCATGAATATTATTCTTTATTCCTTCTAAAAGAGTCACAGTTTTTCTATTTGCTACTTTTATGATGAAACATTCGTTTGTCTCTTTACAAATACCCCCAAAGAGCCACTGTTTGGGGAAAATTCGTCCACAAGCATTCTTTCTTTTAGTAAAGACTTTCATTGATTTCAACAATTTTATTGGGGCCGCCAATTTTTTAATTTTCCCTTGCCAGAAGATGTTGGGTACAAACTTCTCTCAAGTAATTATTCCAGTCAATGACAGTTTTATCGCAGAATTCAATTGGCTTTTACTCCAGTTAATAGATGTTAGTTCTTGAGTCCAGCAATAAATGAAACGTAAGGCTGTTAAAATAGAAATTTTGCTACCTTCCAGCGAAGTATCTTTTCTGATGGAGGTTTTCTTGTCACATCCTTTAACATAACATCGCCATACAAAATCTTTTTAAAGAGATATCTTCATAGGTTGGTTATTATGACATATTTTTTCTATGGAAGTTATACTGTACTCCTGAAAATATTCGACTGCATCCTCCTCATTTCTGGGTAAATCCCAGATTTGTAACATAATTACAAAACAAATACTGATCAAAACTTTTCTCAAAACAGCAAACCAGATACTATAAAAACTTTTCTCGTAATAACAGTAAACCAAAAAATGAATAGAACAACGATCTAAAGAACATGATGTGGTGAGTAAATTAAACAAACTGGTTCCAAATAAGATTCATTAAAAGTAATTGAATGAACCTATTCTGAATACTAAGATTCGTTAAAAGTATTAAACGAACCGGTTCTGAATATGATTGGCAACACTTTTGACGAAAAAATAATTTGGCGGGAATGACCGGCGGGATAATACGTAAGTACCCAAAAAAGTATGCAAGTAAAACTTTTTATGTTTGTTTCATATATAAAAAATTATTTATCATGAAATATGAATTAGGTTACAGGTTTTTCATTGAAGAAAAAAAAAAAATGGGTGAGAATTTCTCACCCTTTCCCACAAACTGAGTGAGATTTTTATAAAATGGGTGAGAATTTTTCACTAATAGATTTGGGTTGGGTAAATATCCAGTGGGTAGAGTATTTATTCCTGTGTTGGGTAAATACTAGAGATGAGACGGGCTCAGCCCGACTCGGGCTCGGGCTCTGTAATTCACGATTGCGTTCGGGCTCGGGTGGGCTCGGGCTCGTGAAAAATTTCTCCTTTGTTGAACATACTCCTTGAAACAGATTTTAAAAAGTGATTCATGGGATAAATAGACGTACTTATTTAAAAAAATAGCGGCACGGGGGACTAGAAGGTGTGTGAAGCTCCAAAATTTATTGTATCCTATTAATGAAGTAGTTAATTTTATTTGTCTTTAGCTGAAATTTCGGGCTCGGGCTCCAACTTTAATAATATTGATCGGGCTCGGATTAAAAGTCCTCGGGCTTCAAAAAATGAGCCCGAACTCATCTCTAGTAAATACCCCAAATCTAGGTATTTATGTAGTTTTATTGAGTGTAACTGGACCCTCAAGTCTAAATCAAGCGCAGTTACATGCAATAAAAGTAACCCAGTTTAAGATCCCCCCCAGGATCAGAATGTTCCCAGGAACCCCCAGGCCCCTTCTTTTTTTTCTTTCATAGACTTTAGTTCTTCAGAATCCACTTTTACACTCTGTGTTCTTCATTATTATTTTTTTTTTCTTTGAGAAACCGTTTTGTAGGGTGTTCGAATTTCTCGCAGTAATAATTTTTTAATGCGAGAAAAAGAAAAAAAATGAGAGATTCTCGCATTCTCATGCTCTAGTGAAAACACTGGGTTATATATAATCAGAACTTTTCATATTAGTTGAGTTGTGTGTTCTGGAATACTACCAGAACACACAACTTTTAAGTGTGTACATGATAGTGTGATGTTTTTAGTTTAGTAAAGGGCCAGCGGTAGCATATTTTTGACAGGTCCCTTACAGTAGCGGATCCAGAAATTTTTTTTGGGAGGGGCTAAATTTTTAAAAAAGCTTATTTCACCCAATTAAAATGTACTTTAAATCAAAATTTTAGTCTAAACCAATGTATTAGGCTTTTGGGAGGGGCTAAGTAATAAAATATGATCATTTTAGCTATTTAAAGTGTATAATAAAGCAGAATGTTGCCCTTGAGCTATCTCTTTTGGGGGGGCTGAAGCCCCCTAGCCCCTCCCCTGGATCCGCTACTGGTCCCTTACAGCAGTGGCGAGATCCGGTGATATTTTGTTAGTTCTCGCAAAAGGCCAACATAGCATAATTTCAAGCCCCCCCCCTACAGGGATGGCTGGATCCAGTGATGTTTTTTTGTGACTCTCAAAGTGCCAGTGGTGGCATATTTTCGAGGGCCCCCCTACAGCAATGGCAGGATCCAGTGATGTTTTTTTGGGTCTCACAAGGTACCAGTAGTGGCATATCAGTGTTCAGTCTAGGTTCTAAAAAGGGCAGGGTGCTCCGATTTCTAAAAAGGGCACTTCTATAATTTTTGTACTGTTGACTCTAGATCGATTTGGCCTGGCGGCACTATTTATTTTCTTTCGGCACCCTCCTACTTTTACATTTTTATTATTATTAGTCAACAATCAGCCCAATACAAAAATACATTAATTAAAACGGACCCTTCACAGAAATTAGTGATGCAACGGATGTCAGTTTGGCCAGATACCGAATATCCGACCAAACTTTCAGCCGGTTATCCGGCAGCAGTATGTTTTCTTCTTTTTTGTTTTATTTTCACTAGTTTTCTTAGATCATTGAGCTATTACTTTCTTTAATTTTTCTCATTAGTTTCAAATTATTTAGTTAAAAAATCAGAAATCCTTTTGGGATTATTTCCATGAATTTAGTACCAGTTTTGTTACAATTAAAGTCATACAAATAACGATGTCATGGATGTTCCCTTTCAAGCAGGGGCATAGCCAAGGGGGGGGGGGGTTAGGGGGGTCATAACCCCCCCCCCCCCCCAATGAGAAATTTTTTGCCATACAAAATGTATATTCTTCACTACATTATCACACACACGTATACATATATATGAGTTTTAGTAGTCGTAACCCCCCTCATGAAATATTTCTGGCTACGCCCCTGCTTTCAAGAGTTAGATAAATGTATTGAAAGATCAGTTCTTGAAAGAAAGACATGCGTATTGGCCGGATAGGCCAGATGCAGTATGTTTGCCAGATATCCATTGCATCCCTAAAGAAATACAACCGAGTACAATAACTCCATCATAAAAATAGGTTCAATTGAAAATGGCCCTTTCACAAAAACCGTCTATGAAATTGGATCTTTCCCACAAATGTAATTTATTAAAATGCTTTTTCATATATTCTATTCTTTCAGATTGAAATACTGTTACTGCCTTTTACATTGTCTTTGTTTTCATTTGCGCAAGCCATGTAACCCGAAAAGTGGTTCCTCTAGCATGTTTTGTTTTTGCTGACTCAAGTGAGAAGCCCAATCAGCAGAACTATGTGGGCATTTCGCTTAAGAGTTGGGGAAGAAAATGGTATGGTTGGGAAATTCAAAATTTTCTAAAGTGATCTAAAAATTTGTGATTCCATCAGTCAATCCTCAAATATTGCTAGCTACGTCTAATAAATATGTAGTTACGAATTATCAAACAATCATTTCCAGAGTTCATTGCCAGCTGTGTATAGTTATTGCTCTTCTCGATGTTTTTAATAATTTTGCACACTAGCAAGTTTTTATTTTTATTTTCCCCTGAATGATTTACTTTTTTTAATTGGCTTTTTTAGTACATATTATTCTTAATGTATAACTGTTATTTACTAACCATATATAATTACGGATGATACAGTAAGTATACCTTAGTAAAACAACGTTTTGCAATTCGGAAATTCTGCGGGATTTGTTTCTTTGTTATAGCAAGCATAGGGAATAATACCGTAAGCAGGAGCAGGTTGCTAAGCCAGATACGTTGCCAAAGCTTATGATAAGTATTAAGTAAACACACTTATCAGCATTGCCATTCGAGATGAGGTATTCAGCAACCCTGTTGCAGAGTTGTGTTGTTGTTTAATGATGCCATTAGAAATTATGTGATTGGTCAAAGAAATTAACTGGGAATACAGTTAAGTTTGAAGGAATTATGTGATTGGTTGAAAGAATTTAACTGTCAGACGAACCTGAAATGACCGTCGTACATGTTGAACATGCTTGTTTGTTGTGATTCCTTGGTGAAGTTAAAAGTGCACAGTTATTTAATATGGTGTTTAAGAAGTTAAATTTCATTTTTTTATATTAAATGTGCATAAGTTGTCTAAAACATATGACTTTGCTTTATGTTAAGATGTGTTGTATGTCAATTGTGAAAATTTGAAAATGCTTGCTGGGCAGAATATTTAAAGTATCCAAGATAGGCTTAAATTCTGCTTATTTGGGTGCTTTTGATGCTTCAAGGCCATTAAATAAGGAATTAAATAGAAGATGAGGTATGTGCTTTTGCTGTGTTTTCTATTTTTAAAAGATGGACTAAATCCTTTGATCCATTTTGGATCTGCACTATTTCCAATTTCTAGGCAACTCTCTGCAACACTTGCAACTCACTGTGTTTAAACACTTCATGAAATAATATCCAGTCAAACTCTTTTTCCCATAAAGGATTAAACTTCGATTTTTTGGAAATTTTTACATCAGAAGTGTCTTTCCCATCTAATTTATGTTTCGAATTAGACGAAATGCCGATGTGCATAACTTCATTGTCATTTAAAATGGCTATTTCTGAATTACTTTTCTCAACAAGATCCTTGCTTACTACATAATTCAAATCACAAATACCTGGCATTTTCTTAAAAAACTTGAAAAGTGTTGACTGTTTTCCCATCCATTATTCTAATATACAACAAACTTAAAGTAGGAGAACGTTATACTGGCAGTATCTGAATACGAGCGTCGTTCCACGTGCTTGAATCATGTGGTCAAGGAACTTCTGCTTCTGTTGAGCCGATAACAACCTCCAGCTGTTTCACCATCTGTGATGCGTCTGGGCACTTTTGCTGTGTAGAGCAGTACAAATGTACATCCCAGGGGCATTTCAGATCAAGATCCGCTGATTGCCACCAATGCTGGGTTGCGCGAAATGTGAAGAGAGTGTATGGGTATAAAGGGCAATTTGCTTTCATTGTTCTACTAAACATATCGTTTTCTGTTTTTTTCCTTTTTTTTTTTTTTTTTTAAGGATAAAATATTCTGCAAAGACTGGAATTGTTCTGTGATGCTACATCTTACTTTCAAAGAAGTACTTTCTACTTCTGGGCATATCAACATTTTTTAAAAAATGTAAGATGCAAGAACTCCATCCATAATTAGACCAAATCGTCACTAGGCAAAGTAAAAATTCTGCTCACTGTTGGCGAGTGGAAATTTTGTGCCCTGATCTAGTTATGCACCTCCCCTTTTGGTCCCAATTGATTGGACAGTTTATGTACAGGCCAACCAAAAGATTTTAAATGCATTACGCTCTATGGGCAGAAGTTTGTTAAAGCCTATTTTAGAGGTATTAGGCTGTTTCAAATGACTCAGAAGTGATATATGTCGTTAAGGGTTACAAAATGAATCTCTCCATCGAAAATGGTGTGTGTATCATTTATGTTTTTGCTACAGGAACACTCAAAAGAATTTCAACACATTCGGTCAACGGCAGTTTTAGAGATATTCATCCATTTCAAGCACGATACCGTCCTACCATATACTTAGGTAATGGTCTGATCACGGTCATGCACCTCCCTAAAAAATTATGCCAAAAGTCAACAAGCTTGGCGACTTTTGGTGTACATATGTATGTACTAGCTGAAGTACCCGTCTTTGATGGGTTAGTGAATGCAAATTTCCAAAAAGCAAGAACTTTCGTCAGCATTGTAGGAGTACACAGAGTGGATGTAGTATGTTGCCAAAGTAAAGAAAGCGAAGTTATAATTTTTAAGTATTGTTAAAATATTACAGGTTAGAGAGTAACTAAGTAATATTTCATTCGCTTTGGTCATAATTATGTGATGTGCGAACGAATATTGACGCATATTGAAATAATTTTCGCAAAATCTCAAAATCTAATCAACATTTTTGAAAAATTTTGAAGGCTAGAATTTAAGTTGAGTGACAACCTATCCTGTCACCCAATTTCGTTCCATTCCCTGCAGTCTTTATTTCGTGATGCTGGAAGAAATTTTCAGCATTTTAAAACGATTTTCGTAAAATCTCAAAATGTAATCAATATATTTTAAAATTTCAATGCCTATAAATTAAGATTAGCAACTACCTATCCTATCACTCAATTTCGTATCATTCGTATTAGTCGTTATTACGTGATGTTTGAAGAAATATAAGCGTATTTTGAGAGAATTTTCACAAAATCTCAAAATCTAATAAAAGTGTTTAAAAAATTGGACACCTGTAGTTTATGTTGAGCAACCATCTATCATGTGACCAAATTTCATATCATTTGCTTTAGTCATTATTACTTAATGCGGGAACAAAGATACACTCAGTTTTAAACAATTTTCGCAAAATCTCGAAATCAGATCAATTTTTTTTAATTAGATGCTTATAGTTTAAGGTGAGTGACCACCTATCATTTCACCAAATATCATTTTTTCACCTTTGCAGTTATTACGTGATGTGCGAACACAAATTTATGCAGTTTGAAATGATTTTTGCAAAATTTCAAAATCTAATGAAGATTTTTTAAAAATTCGACGCCTATGTTTTAAGTTGAGTGACCACCTATCATGTCACTCAATTTCATATCATTCGCTTCAGTCGTTTTTACGTGATGCTTAAACAAAAAAAGCGTCACGGACAGAATGACAGAATGACAGACAGACAAACTTTTTTTTGAGGGTCGCATCGGATTCCCGGGTGCTTGAAACGGATAGAAATCGCAAAATTTTTGAATTCCAAGAAATGTACAGGCAAAAGTCTAATTTTATTTATATAGATTTAACTCTTATATCTCAAAAACTATTAGTCATAAAATGTCGAAATTTCATATATAAGACTGTTGTAACATCTAGTTAGTTGTACATCTCGATTTTTAGTTCCAGTCTACTGCAGAGTTTATTTACAGGACCGCCCAAAAAGAATTTCAATACATTGATGTCTATGGACATCTTCAATTTTTTATGTCTGTAGACTGTCATTATTCACCATTTGTCATCAACCTTGGTGAATATTGTCAAATTTGACACCAAAAGTAATTTTATATTTCACATAATTCTAAAACTTTTAACTGTAGAATGTTGAAATTTTGTATTTAGACCTATTGTAACATCTAACGGTGCATCTCTTTTTTGATTGCAATCGACTGGGTAATTTATTTTTTCAGGGTGACTCAAATGACTTTAAATACGTTAACATGGTTCGGACGGTGCTTAAAATACCTTAAAAAGTACTTACTTTTTTTTTTCATTTTTAAGGCCTTTAAAAAGTGCTTAAAAAGTACTTAATTTTTTTTACCTATATCCTTAAAGTTTCTCAGTATAGCCGCAAGGTGCTTAAAAAGTGCTTAATTTCTAGTGGTAATCGACTGTAAAATCATCTGGCATCGAAACTTTTCGTTCCCCTTTTCCAGCCTCAAGCTGCGTTCATATTGATCGTACCGTAACGCAATGACGTCATACGTTGGAGCCCTTTTTCAATAGCCAAGGGCCCTCTTAGGAGCCAGTCCGGGCCCGATTGTTCTTAAAATACTGAATCTCAACCAAAACTAGTCTGTTGCGCCCGGGGTGCGAGTTTAACCATTCTACCCCCCCCCCCCCCCCCCCCAAAAAAAAAAAAAAAAAAAAAGTTCATCTAAAAGTTTATCTATAATTTATTTCTGTTTTTTCGCCGTGCGGCTTTGCGCCCTGTGAAGGAGCACTGTACCGAATAAACACTGCCTTACTCTATTATTAAAGTAAAAACTCGACTACACTACAAGTAATTGGCAAGCTCAGGAAACGCTGAGTGCTTTTAAAATAAACCCCAATGTTATAATTATCAAAAGTAATAAATGAATAGAAATATCAACAACACACAACATTCAAAGCTTAAAACAAACAATTCGCTGAAGCACACTCATTACGTAATCAACAGCTGGCCGTCCGCGGAGAAAAAAAAAAAATGTTTACTTTTGACTGGAGCCTGCTCATCGGATCGCTGTTTCACTTTATCAGCATGTGCTATACTGTCCGAACTTTTTGCGAACGCAAGAAGTTTTTACAAGTTATTTATTTATTTCTATAAATTCGCCTTTGTGAATATAAAAACTGATGTTTTATATAAAATCGGACACTGATTATTTGAAAATGGAAATTGTAAGCTTCGTAAAATAGCGGTAAATACTTTAAAACATATGGGAAAGGCATACCCTCCAACTGCTACGGATTATCCGTAGTTTATACGGATAAGTAGTATGAACTACGGAGCTACGGATGGTACGAAAAAACTACGGAATTGAGCAAATGTTTACTTTTTTTAGGGCATTGTGCCTGCACGGAGGTGCGGTTTGCAACCCTAGCTGCTTTGTTGTGAGTCAACACTCCTGTGTGTCGGCGCCGATCGTGAAAGAAGGGAATTCAACATTCTCCCTCGGCGCCGGCAGCCGTGAGCGAACTTGTGTCCGCGAAAGTGTGGTATGCGTGGGAGGGGGGGGGGTGCCGTTAGCTGCTCCTTCGCTTGTTACGTCACGTCTCCTCTCGCATTTCCCGCCACCCTATCTTGCTCCGTCCTGTGTTTGGATGTAAGCTTAGCTTTTTTGTGGAAGGAAAGTGCAGCGCACGTTGTTTTCTTTCTTTGTTCACATGGATCGTTTTTTAAAACGTGATAGTACTACTGATATTGAAAAAAACCTCTAATAATGATGTTGCAGGTGCAGGGTGTCTACCGCTCTTGAAAGTCTGGTAAAAGCCGGGAAATTGGAAAATGGGTCCGGAAAGTCTGGAAAAAACCGGTAAATTGGATAATGGGTCCGGAAAATTCACCAAAAGAATCAATTTTTTTTCCCCCGTGTCTTTGTTTTTTCTACACTTTCTCTCTAATTGTCAGACTGTAAACCGAAAGCAGCTGCGACGCATTTTTCGGACGGCGAAAGCATCAAGCGATGTGTTTGTATAAGGAGGGGAAAATGGGGGACTCATCCATCGTGACGTGAGGGTAAAAGACAAATTAGCTTACTTGGTTACTTATATCTTAGGACTGTGTTTCCAAGAACAGTAGAGTTAATTCTATCAGAAAGTGCAACTACTTCTGTTTCTCAATGGATGAAAGCTTAATCCTGTATACTTTAGTCAAAATTGATTTAAAGAAGTTGTACAAAATATGCAAATATAAAGACTAGCATTGTGCAATTTCCCTAAGTAAAATGCATTGGTCAGGAATTTTTGGTCACGGGACCTCCCAAAAGTCAGGAAATTGACTTTCAGAAATTTGGTAGACACCCTGTGTTGAGAAAACCTCTAAAAAGAGGGAGGTTACGACTACTTCAACTCATATATGTATATGTGTTTGTGATAAGGGAGTGATGAATATACATTTTGTATGGCAAAAAATTCCTCATGGGGTGTTATGACTCCCCTAACCCCCCCCCCCCCCCCGGCGATATCACTTAAGTGCTACTGATGAGGTGAAGGTCAATGTTGGAGGGTATGGAAAGGAGATATTTTTACCACTTATTCCCCCCCCCCCCCCCGAAATACATCCCAGTGCGATGTTTCCTTTTTTTTTTTTCAAAGGGAGGGGATCGCGGGTGCGGCATTTCTGATAATTTTCTAGTTAATTAAGCTCATTTTCGTGGGTGCAGCGTTTCTGCCATAAATTACGGTATATGGACATACATGTTACTTGAGAGAAAAAAAAGGAATTATTTTGTCTGTATTAATTGCTTGTACATACATCTGCAAGAAATTGTGGGCTTTTCAATTTTGGAAAATTGGCACATTTGCACTTAAAGCAACAACCTGCCAACTTTACAATAAGAAAATCTAAAGTTTGGTAATAACGAAAGTAATAAGGGGCTGTCCATAAATGATGTCACCCTTTTTAAAAAATATTCTTTGCCTCCTGCTCACACTTCATCATACCACCCTTGGCACATGTCATGCTGTATTACATTTACATATACTTACAGTTTAAAAACAAAGCACAATACTAGAAATCAAATTTAATTTTCTGATTTTAAACGTTTTTATTTTAATGTAAATGTATAATGTCACACATCTTGTCCCCCCCCCCTCCCCCCTCGTCACAATTTCACAGCCCTCCTTTCCTCCAAGCATGACATCATTTGTGGATAGACCCTACTTAAGAAAATTTTGGGGGTCCTTAAAAAGTGCTTATTTTTTTTGCTCCGAAAAGAGTCTGAACCATGGTTAAGGTGTATGGGTACATTTAATTCATTGAAAGTTTCTGCCAAGGGCGGCTCCTGACTGAATTCTCGTAGGGGGACACTGAACTTTTTACATGTCTATAAATTGTTCAAAATGCAAATTGAAAGAGTGAAATCGTGAAGTATGCGAATCTAAAGTTATAAAACAAAGTTTTGGAAGGAACCATGGCTCCCTCGCTGGAGCCGTCCTTGGTCTGTGGTCAATTACTACTTTGGTTATCTCCAAAATATCGCAAACTATCTCAAGCTTGTCAGCTTTTGGCAAAATATTGCCAAATTAGCAGGCATGAAAGTTTTCAGTCTTTTGACAGGATTCAGTCTTTTTTAAACATCATTCGGCTGTTTTTAAAGATCTATGCAAATGATTTTAGTTGTACTGAATACAGTGATACAATGAATATTAGTTAGTTTAATAATGAATACATGTGAAAGAATAACAGGTAATATATTAAATGCATAATAATTTATTTGTTCTGTATGATCCACAGCAAAGTTAGTCTTTTTAGCTGTCAGGGGCGGCCCTAGGGCCGGACAAACCGGACCCCTGTCCGGGCGGCAAATTTTAGGGGCGGCATTTTGTCTCGAATTTGAAAAATACATTTTGTATTAGCAAAGGAATTCCGAAAGATAAAAAAATATTCCGAAGAATATCATTCTATATAACTTTACTAACTGATGTATCCATCCGTCATTGATGGGTTTTTACTAACCGCGCGAAATTTCGTTTGCATTGTAAGAGTACAAAAAATGGAATTAGCATACTGGCAGAAATATAGAAAGCAAACTCTTGTGTATTGTTTAAAGATTACAGGTTAGAGAGTAACAAATTACTGAGACAAACTGTCAATAGAGAAAATATTTTACATTCAAAATTAACGTTTTCTTTTAGTGGATGAGCTTCCTACATCAAAAAGTCATTTAAACGTGCAAAAGAAGATGCTAGTAATGAATATTAAACTGAAAAGAGAATACCTGGAAAAGGGTTTGTAATAGCAAGTAGCCTATATTTAACACTGCAACATCTGATTGAATTATATTTTGATGATTTTACTTGATGCGCAGAGAACTTTATCAAAGTTTACGTCATACCTCAAAAGTAATTCAAATTTGTAGAAAATTAAAAACCTGTAATTTTAATTTACTAACCGCCTACTTTTTAACAGAATTTCATTTCATTCCCTTTTGTCTGACCACTAGTTGTTTTCACGAAGTGGTCACACAAAATTTTCTCAAAATAATATATAAATATATATTTAATTAGGAAGAATTCAAGCAATGTAATTAACTCAATCTCCTCGTCAGTAACTGAATTTTGTTCTATTAACTTTAGAAATTTTAATATTATGCCTGAAAATTTTTGCACAATTTTCTCAAAATTAAAAAAAAAATAATTAAAAAAAATAAATCGACGTAATTTGTATAAGTCGAACAGCCACTTTTGTATTACCTCCAGACGCCTTAAAGGGACGCCCCCCCCTCTCTCCCCACCCCCTAAAAAAGAAAAAAAAATAGAATGCAACTTTTACAGACCCTTTCAATTTATTCAAATCTTAAAAAAATTTCGATGATGCTTTGTTAGCCATCATATAACCTAATTTCATTCTGTTCTCTTAATCCGTTTTTGATGGATGCCAGAACAAACTTTTTAAACGATTTTTACAAAATCTCAAAGTGTATGAATTACTTAAAACAATTTTGGTATCCATTGTTTCAATTAACTTACAATTCAATATAATTCCAAATTTCATTCTATTCCATTGAGCCATTTTTTAACAAAGGGCGAACATACATTTACACACAGTTTTCAAACAACTGTTTTAAATCTCAAACCTTTTAAACGAATTAGAAATATTTTATAGGTATGTATGATCAGTTATAAGTATGATTTATTATTATTTGGTATAAAATCTTCAATTCCATGAATCCATTAAGAAAGCTATTGCAGTCAAAAGACAACCATCTGTTCTAGAACTCTTAAGAAACTGTAAAGATTTTTTTGTAAGGATCTTCGATTGGATGTGATTTTAAATGAAATGTTCTGTTATGCAAGAGAACTGACCGACGAGATAGTATTCTGGTTAACACTGAGTTTAAGCAGCCGCGTAACCTATTAATTTGGATTGCGAATCACGAGATGATCTGGGGAAAGATCCTAAATTAAAATTTAAGATAGTTTTATTTTTTTACAGTAAACAAAGCGATTAATACCTAACAGTGCAGATTTAATTTAATAAGTACCCAATGTAATTATTTTACATTTTTGCACGGCATAAATGAGATAAAAGACACTCCTAAAGAGTATTATTAAACATTGTAACACAGTGTAACAGTGTTAACACTGTTTATAGTGTAAACAATTGGAGTTAATACTGACCGATGGGGAATCGGAAAATATAAACGCGCTTGATCTAGTAAATGAAATAGTGTCAGTTACGGCCTTATTAGGCAAAAAGGAAAGCCCAATTGAAATTTTAAAGCTAATTTCAACTCTAGATTTTACACGCACATCTTGCTATTGCTTCGAGAATTTCGCTTTCTTTGCCGATAAGTGTGGCAAGTGCAGAGAAGAGTTTCTCAAAGTTAACTAAAAATTTCTTATGTTCCACAACTCTTCCAGATACGTTAAATAATTTAACTACATTGGCTATCGAACATGAATTAGTTGAAAAATTGATTTAAGAGAAAAAGTCAGGAATTTTGCGAAATTAAAAGTCAGAAAAATAACTCTTGATTTTTCTTTCTTTCTTTTGGTTTTTAGCTGGGCTGTTAGGCATGAAAACAGAATCTGTAAACAATTTATTTCTTTTAATAGTACTTTTACTGGGGGGGGGGGGGCGGCATTTTATATTTTTGTCCGGTGGCGGCAAAACTGTTAGGGCCGGCCCTGTAGCTGTTTTGTGATTAAGTGTCAAAAACAAATCTTTCAAATTGAACCCAGCTTTGTGATATCGGAAATATTTGGCTAGAAATTGCTAAACCTTAGTATTATTGCAGTATTTTATGATTTTATCTCCTTCAAACAAAATAAGTTAAAATGAAGTGTGCCAAAATTATTTTTGATTTAATAGACGTGCAAGGAAGTCATGTGGTGTCCACATCAGATTTTTTACTTTCCTGCCATTTGCTCGTACATATTGCTAAAATTCGAAGAATAACAATTAAGATATTTTTAAAGTAAGAAGTATGAAGATTAATTTCACATCTTGAACACAGCCTTACTGAACTGTCACAGCCCTCCTTATCTTGGTTCTAGATTGGGGCTTTTGATTCATCTTTCCATTTTTTCATCCACTTGTTCGGCAGTATCTATATGCATATACCAGGCTGGTGACATCGAGCTGCCGTAATGCACATCTGCTGATTTGTTACACATAGAAAAAAAGTCTAATGTACTAAAAAAGCAAGTTTGTAATAAAATTAGTTTTCGACTGTTTTTCGCACATTAGTTAAATACCAAGTGCTTTTTTACAGAATTTTCAATAAACAAAATTTACCAGTAAATGCTGCCGATCATGCAGACCCATACTTTTGAAAGATGTTTCCTAATTCAAAATCATGAAAAATATAAATGTGCGAGAATTAAATCTCCTGGAATCATTGTGGATGAAAAAAAGAAAATAATTTTGCAAAATTGGTAGCATTAAAGCTGCAAATCCTTATTTGGGCCAAAACAAGCTGATGCTGCTTGTAACCAGCTATTCACAAAAATGAGCAAATTCATCAAATTTCAGATTCTTCCTTGTTGGAACTTGACTGGAGAAATCTTCCTGTTTTTCAGGAAATCCCCCCCCCCCTTTTTTTTTACCCTGATCTTCCTGTTTTAACACTAGAAGTGCCGTCGGGGGTCATTTTGACCCTTTTCCCAATATCTCATACTTTATTTCAATATACAGTTTAACGCTGAACCTCACTTTTCTACTTTTCCTAAAATTATTCCAGGTGTGACATATTTTTACATTTCTATTTTATTTAATAAAATAAATAATTATAGAAATACCTAAAATAGCCAACAGGGATCATTTTGACCCTCCCTTCTGACTGTTTTAGTGTTAAGGCAGTTTAGGTTGGCAGCTGTGTATTAATAAAATAAGTTAATTAGCAAAGTTACTTCAAAACTAATTAACTCTTTTACATTATATAGATTTATAGTATATTAATATATTAATAAAGATTGATAATTAATTTATTGTTTATTGCTTACTCACTTTTGTAAAGTGAAAAAGTTCATTTTTATGCAAACTAAAAGGGCTTTTAATAAGGATGTTTGGTGCCCTTTTTAAGAAATGCAACAAATTACTGAACATACAAACATACAAATTACTGAAAAATGATTTTAATCAATGATTAAAAAGAAAAATAACTTGATTTAAATTGTGTTTAAAACGATGATTTAAACCAATGAACCCCGACGAAGGGACATAAAAACTGGATGAAGTATGCACTATAGCATATCAGTGTAATTATTGCTTATTGTTTAGTAAACTAGTGCTTAAGAAATACTTGGGATTGTGTTAAGAATAAATGTATTAAAGATATGTTAATGTTTAACACAAAGTTGTGTTTTTAAAGTTGGGTTTTATATGCATTACTGAATATGAGTTAAGTAGCTCAAAAAACTATTATAGTATTGCTTTTTGTATATTATTTTATAGGCAGAAGATTCTGACAGTGGAGCTGAAGGGAGGGTAGAGGTTAATAATGAAGAAAATCCTTCATCGCCTGCATCCCCGTCATCATCTGAACAGTCATCACCCCCTCAGTCACCTGCATCAGGTCCCCGATCACCAGCATCTCAAGCTAACTCAGGTCCAGAATCTCCTAGATCTGCTCCCCAGTCTCCAGCATCTCCATCATCACAACGTTCTCGTTCATCTGACCCCCAGTCACCCGCATCTGCTCCTCAGTCCCCTGCATCTGGCTCCCAGTCTCCCAATTCTAGACCGCAGTCTCCTGCTTCTAGTCCCCAGTCTCCTGCTTCTGCTCCTCAATCTCCAGCATCTGCTCCTCAATCTCCAGCTTCTGGCCCACAATCTCCAACTTCTGGCCGACAATCTCCAACTTCTGGCCAGCAGTCTCCTGCTTCTGGTCCACAATCACCAGCCTCTGACCCTCAGTCCCCTGCATCAGGACCCCAGTCTCCAGCTTCTGGAGCTCAGGTGGCTTCTTCACCACCACGCTCTCCACAGTCTGAAGATGAAGTTCAGGTATGAAAGACAATTCTAAAATAATTTTCCAACGTTTTCTTGAACATTTTTCACTGCAATTGATCAGATCATTCAAACATTTATATTTAATTCTCTATTAACAATTTCAAAAAGTTGTCCTTGAACATTTTAAAACAGAATTAGAGAAAAAATGTTGTCACCATAGGTATGCTTCCAAGATTTTCCCAGTGTCGGGCACTTACCATTCAGGCATTGGCTACTATCTAAAGTCTAGAATTTTTGGCCTCTTTATTATGATAGCAACAAGAGGGGGCCAGCTTTGCCCCCTATGAAGGGATGGACAACTTAACCACACCCTAGCTGAAAATCTATTCCAAGCTTATGATCATAGAGCATACCTGCCAACTTTTATGGATTATCTGTAAAATTTACAAATTTTGGTGTTATTTTACGGGTGTATGGATGATGGGTGAAATTTTACAGATTTTTAATGATTTTCAATGACGTTTTAAATTGTCGTTTCTACCTGCTTTGGATCACATCATCAAGCACATCAGCACTGTGAAGTGTGCTGATAAGAATGCCAAAATAATGTAAAATCTGTTAAATTTATATAGTTATTAAAAGAATACTAAACTATTAATTCTTGAATTTAAACTTTAAAAAAAAAATGATCCATATAAGCTGTACCTGTATTTGATATATGTAATGCTATCTGAAATTATAATTCTTAAAAGGGTAATTTCATGTGTGACTTACACGACATTTGAGATTTTATTCTCTTAGCACAATCTGCAAATTCTTTAGCACTTCTGGGATCAATTTGACGACTGTTTGTAGATTCTCTTAACAGTTCCTCCCAAACCATCAATGGGGCCTTTCCCATGGGCTGTAGCTGAGAAATGCCATGTTATTTGTATATTTTGAAGTGTAATGTATGATAACGAATATTTTTGTTAAAGTGTTGACCTGTACCATCTGATTGATAATGAATATAACAAATCTTGTGTGCAGGATTCTTCTTCTTGAAATGATCTAATATTAAATTATTAAAGCTAACAACTGCATATTTGTCATGTGCCAAATAGTTAGAAACTACAACATATGATTCAAAACAAAGATCCATTTTGTCATTTTTGTAGTATAAAATAGCAGTATAAAGAGTACAGCTTTCTGAATTCCAATGAGCTGATTGTATTTCATCTTGATATTGAAAATTGTAATTTTCACTAAAATCTATATGAAGTATGATGGCATCTGATGTCAAATTTCTCTTCAAATTTTCAAAATGATTAGCTTGGGATTTTCTTATGTATTCATGCTGAAGAAATTGTGGTAATTTATCTTTTAAATTATCAAAAATATCACCTATAGTTCCACATAATTTTTGTCTTGTGACTTTTCCCTGCTCATCTTTTAGCCATTGTTGATATTGCACTTCATCACTTTCTTCTAGTTCTATATGTTCATAAAGAAATAAATTTATTTTCTGCCTACATTTGTCACATTTCGATAGCATTACAATCCTTATATTCACTATTGCATACAATTTTATCAATGAAGTCTGATGTTGTTTTGGGTAAATCTTTCAATGCATTTAATAGTAGCCGTATATTCTCATGATAGATACACTAGCATAAATTTCCTGGAGTTTCTGATCAAAGACATATATGTTTGGGGCGTAGCTCACAAAATTTACTCAGGCCTATCTTTGCATTAGGATGTTCCTTCTTAAATAATTCATGTGTTTCACCCAGTGTAAAAAATAAGTAACGCTTCTGAATCTTTTCTTTTCTATTTAATTTGGTAATAACATAGTCTTTCCTACCAGGAGCCTGATAAGATATTGTATCATTGTTAAAAAAATCCAACACAGACTGTGAAACTTCATATGAAATGCATCTGTCATTATGTTGTTGGGGTTTAGGCTTAGATTCTTTTAAAATAGATGGAGAAAAACTGCATTGCTAATGTCTTGACTACAGCAGAACATTTTCTAGGACTTTGTGGAAGACTTCTTTTAGCTTTTGCAACTGCTTTCCCAAAAGAGCAGCGAGTCTTGTATATTTTTTTTAGGACTTACCTCTGTAGCAGTAGTTACTTCAGTATTAGTTTTGGTTTTACATTTCATTCTATACTTTCTTTGTTCTTCTCTACGTTTTCTTTTTAAAAGTTCTTTTTCATCTAATGTCATTGATGCCTTTCTGTTTTGCCTTCTTTTTGTTTTTCACTTTGTTTTCTTTTAAATTCTTCATATTTCCCATTTTCTTTTAGCTTTTCTATTTGTTTCCGTTTCCTTTCGGCTGCTGACCCAGCCATCTGTAAAATAATTATTTTAAAATAATTAAAGGATCATATTTAAAACGTATGTATACATAATTAAACAGTGTTATTGCTTTCTGTGACTTACACGACATTATTTCAAAGCTAAACAAAAAAATACTTTAATGAAGGCAATAACAAAAAAAAGTGCTCTCATTCTGATTTAATCTCTAAAAGCAAAGAAAATATAAAAAATTATATTAATAAGAATGGTGGTTGAGTCTATATATAAAAAAATGTATCTTTTGTGTGACTTACACTACATGTAAACAAACAAAAACTAATTCTATTTTTTAAAAGTACTCTAAATAAAAAAATCTGCTTTTGTTAAATTTTAAAATTAAGAAAAATAATTAAAAAATAAATGTAGAAAAGTAGAAATAGTTACCTTCTATATTTTACCTCCTAGAACAATTTCTTTCCTAGACAAAAATAACACTGTAACTGATGAGTCAAAGATTTCTCCCAATCTAAGTTTAGTATTGCCACAAAATTCTAAATATTGAAGTAAAAATATTGATTATAAAAAATTTAATATATATTTATTAAAATAGCATTAAAGATTTTATGCTTCTTTACAAAGTAAAAATCAACACTTGGGTATACATTCTCATGGAATTATCCAAAATGTGCTGTATAAAATAAGTAGATAATTTGCATGCACTATACGGTAAACATAAAATCACTACATTAACGATTTAAGGAATATCTGGATACAACAATAGTTTTACTAATGTGATGTGCAATTTTACTGAAATGAGCTAATAATTTTACTGATGTGAATTTTCCAATGTTGGCAGGTATGATAGAGTGATGTGCTACCAACATAAAAATCTGGGGCGTTGCTTCCAGGATTATAATTTTTCTAATTTAACTTTTTGCTAGCCATTTTCAAAAGTAATTTTTTAATTAAATACTTTCTGTATAGGATTTTAACTGCTGATGGTTTATAGATCTAATGCCTTCAACTTGCTCAATGCAATCGGCTGGTTAAACATTATTTAACTTTAGATGCTGTGATGCTGAGAAGATTTTCAGCTCTTAGAACTTTTGATCAGTTGGGATCAGGCCCCTACATGGGTGGGAGAAAACAGAAATCATTTGACCTGAGGATGACAATGGTAGCTGGTCAAAAGTGCTAGTCTATGGAATGTTTTAGATATTTTTAACGAGCTACGTACCCGTTCTTCACACAGTAGGAAATGCATATATTTTTTATCGATATAAATCGAATATTTACAATAATATGAAATCAACAAACGAGTAACAAACTAACTTACTTTTGCATTTATAATATCTACTTATATAATACGCTAACCTATGCAATACCAAAATCGATGATATTTCCATGTTGCGAATGGCAACAGCTAGATGTAAACATTAGCTCGATAAAATAACGCATGCGTGAAAATCCAAATTAACAGTTCAATGACATCAAATGGAGCAAGCATATTTGTTACTGGTTACATATTTCAGACAGTAGCAAAATTACAAAACAACAATGCATATGCAAAAATTCAAGATTCTTTTGTTCTTTTCACTGCTTTAAAATATCGAATTTATAATAATTGGCACATTTATCACACATAAAAAGAAAAAAGTCTCCATGCTGTGGGCTAAAGCACATTTTAGCCATTTCCTCTTTTGTACCATATTTATTATTGTAACCAAGGATACGCATTAAATAATGCAACTATACCAGGGGTTCCCAAACTTTTTTTACCCGCGGCACCCTTGTCAGGCTAAAAGCATTTCGCGGCACCCTTGTCAGACTAAAAACATTTTGAGGCACCCTTTTCAGGCTAAAAACTTTCGCAGCAGATTTCCTTTAAAGCAATATGAATATGAAGGTTAGAATGAAGCAGTTTGGATGCATTTTACGTTATTTTTTGTTTGTTTGTTTATAGGGCTAACTATCAAGAAAGTACTCTCTTGGGAAAGGGATGTAGAATTTTGACAATACCCCCATTTCAGGGAGTTCCTATAAAAGAGAGGCTACAGGACAGTCTTGAACTTGACTGAAATATATTTGTTTGAGCCCACTTAGTGATCGGCTTGACTCACTTTCTTGGGGATACCGGTTCAGAGGAAATTATTCGATTATACTCCACGAAAACACTTTTCTTGATTACATCCATGGCACCCCTGACATACTCTCGTGGCACCCTAGCATGCCGCGGCATCCAGTTTGGGAACCTCTGAACTATACTATAAAACACCAGGTTGCTAACTTTGGCACATTAACCCCACGGCAGCTACAATCAAGAAGCATTTCTGTGTTAATTTGTAAAACACATTATCACCAAATGCAATATTTTTCTTGGAGAAGAGAATACTATTCGTTCCTCCAAGAGTATTTTTATAATAATTTTATGAAAGGAAATGTAACCCATTATGTCTTTTCATACATTTTGAAATGTTAGTAATTGGCATTGCCACCATTGACTTTTATCATGATATTCCTAACATTTGTAGTTATCCTAACCTAAATAAATGACAAATACTATTAAAACAAAGAAACATGATTTTCGTTGAAATGAGTCCAATAATTTGGCCAACAGTGCACTGAGTATAAAGAACAGTAAGGTATGGGGCAGTGAAGCTGGCCGGCTTGGCGGCTAGTTAGTAGGATAAACTACTACACTAAGTGATATTCAGTGTTTTCCAGTTTGAGTTGAAATATATTTTGCAAATATTGCTTTTGATAGCTTAAAATGTAGTGAATTTAGTGAACAGAAAACTGTCTCACTTGCTGAGAGAAATATCTTAAGTATGCCAGTTAAAATATCTTTTTTTTCTTTTCTTTAGTGAAGCATTCCTAAATATCTTGAGCAAAGCCTGTCTAAGGCAAAGTCAAACGGGTCAGCTGTTCTATGTCCCTTATAAGTAGGGCCCCCAAAATTAGTAAATAAGACTATAGTAAAAATGTGTAAACTGCATGCGCATTACACATATATGATCAGTATACACAAAAACAATATTTTATGTATGTGTGAATATATGTTATTATCAGTATAAAAGAAACCCCCATAAGTGATATTTGCAGGGTTCGCACGGTCATTAAAAGTCATTAAAAACTAATTAATTTTGATCAGTCATCAAAATAGGGCCCTTACAGTCATTAATTTTAACTTTACAGTCATACATTTTAAAAATTTTTGTATGAAATTTTGTAAAAATCACCAAAAGCGGGATAAGTTGCCAAATGTGGCAGGCTACTCTAAAAACCTGTCACGGGAAGCTTTTCACTTGCTGAGGAAAGAGCAAGAAGCTACTAGAAAACACGTCACCCTTCCTCCGTAGGCGGGGCTACGCGAAGCGTGTCTGCTCCTTTCGCCAGTGCTTCCCCCCCTCCTCCTCCCCTTCCTTTTTCTATGAGTACCGTTCCAGCTACCGGACTGTCTTGTTCGGCTTTATATAAGGGTTATCAGAAAGAGTAGATCGTTTCTCGCCAAATATTTCTCAACAGAATTGCATTGCATCTGAATTCTCGGAAGTCATTAGGAGTGTAGTGTGTATTGTAGTATCCTCAGTCAGAACAAGTGAGCATGTGCTTTTCTACGTGCGGCTTGCCCATGAGCAGTGGTGGATTATTGAAAGTTTGTCGGGGTTGGGGGGGGGGCTTAGTTAGAAGATTGACATATACATCCATTTTATGGAAGTGAAATAGGATCTTTTACATTAATTTCTTTTTTCCTTAGATATAATTAATAACAATAGTATAATTCTATGCTTTTTTCTCGGACCCCTTCAATCCGCCCTTGCCCGTGAGGTACTCCTCCGAAGAGTAAACAGAGCGAAAGCATTGCGCATTCAGTTCTGCGCATCTTACTCCTCTCCAATCCACGCGGAGGAGGAATGTGCAAGATTCTATGCCTGCGTCATTTCTCGTATGTTTATTTTGTATATACTTTTGCTTTCGGGTGCGGAGGGAGGCTTTTCTTAATACGTTCCTTTTTTTGAACCAGAGTTGCATTTCAAAAATTTGATTTCAAGGCTATGCGTCTGGATAGTTTTCTTCATCAATATTTGTCAGAACAATATAAAAATGCGTGGAAGATCATACAAATCGCAATGTTGCTTTCCATGGACAAGCCTCGGTAGAGAGAGGATTCTCCATCAATAAATGTATGGAGGTAGAAAATTTAAATGAAATTTCATATGTATCAAAAAGGCTTGTGTACGATTTTGTTAAAAAATTTAATAACATTCATTCAATACCTATCAATGATGAAATGAGGAAGGCAACGTTATCCTCTAGGATGAAATACCAACAATTCTTAGATGATCAGAAAAAAGAAGCACTATCTTCTGCATTAGTAAATAAAAGAAAACTAATTCATGATGATTTAGAATTTGTAAAAAAAAAAAGAAAAGTTTCTTGGAGCAGGAAATAGCTAACTTGGACAGATCTGCTGACGAACTTGCCGAAAAGGTGAGAACTCCAGTGACATAACTCTCTTTGTAAAATCAAATAAATACAGAAAGCTTGCTAAAGAAAAAAGCAGTTAGCTTGTTTCTTTGCAAAAGCAAATTGATGAGAAAAAAACACATGCTAAATCTAATAGAAAAGCTTGTATACATAAATGTTGTTATTTCCTTATCATTTGTGTTCATGTCATTTATTTATTTTGTCTCTTCTTTCTTTTTTTTATGTTCTAACATTAAAAATTATAGCATATTTTTATGAAATAAACTCGTGATTTTGCAACTTACGTTGAGCAGTAAGTAGTTATTCAGAATTCATAGGGTCATTAAAAAGTCATTAATTTCTGTTTCCTACAAGCTGTATGAACCCTGGTTTGACTTGGACCTCATGTTCCCTTAGTTAGACTCTGACCCTAACTTATGTCTTTATTCTGTGATTTATATTATTTGTACATTTATATTCTTTTCTGGATTTCAGGTTAGCAGCCCAGAAGCCAGTGATAATGAAGATGATCAGATGGATACCAGCTCAAATAAGGAGGCTGGGGCAGAGAGAGATGAAAATGCAAGTAGCGATCGAGAAGATAAGCCAGCTAATGATGATGAATCCGATGCTGAAGAAAATATACCAGAGATAAATATTGAAAGTGCTGATGAAGATGATAAAAAATCAGAAAAAAATAATGATTCCGATAATGAAGCTCAGAGCGATTCTGAGAATAAGAAAGGTACGATTATTTTTGTCAGTCATTTTACAGCAGTGCTCTGTATATATACAGTGGTGGCCAAAATTGTGGACACTTATGGAAATGTTTAGGTTTCTAACTTTGCTTGCTTATAGGAAGTACTACGTTTCACAAAATGCAAACTGATATATCATTTTAAAGAAAATTTAATACTGATTTCAATACACAAAACTAAATTTAAATGTGTGCAATAGAATAAAAGTTAAAACTACTTTAATCTGATAACCAAATTCAGTGATGTAGGGGATTGTAATTTCTAACTTTCCAGATCAATCTCTGTTATTTTTCAGAGCTTAAAACTCTCGTCAGCTCAATGGAACATTGATATGAAGCTGTAATAAAAATTTAAGGCTATCCTACAAACTAGTGATAACTCACTGCAATTTTTAATAACTAATGCATCTCATAATTATTGCCGTTTAATATTTTTATATTGGAAATATTTTAATTTTGCTTTTTGTATTGAAATCAGTATTAAATTACCTTTAAAATGATGTAAAAGAGTTTGCATTTTGTGAAACGTAACATTTTTTTATATGCATACGAACTTGGAAAAGAAAAAAAATGTTTCCAAAAGTGTCCACAATTTTGGCCACCACTGTATATATATATATATATATATATATATATATATATTTCACTTTATCATTGGATTATCTTGGGATTTCACTTTACGTAAGTAAGCTATTATATATATATATATATATATATAATCTCATTTTTCTCTTCATTTAGTATCAACACATTTTCTGTTACATTCTAGGAAAGAAATCTAAAAGAAAGGCTGTTATACAGGATGACAGTGAGAGTGAAGAGGAAGTGAATGCTGTAAAAGAAAAAGATAAGTCTAGTTCAACATCCAATAGTCCAGAAAGATCTTCGCCTGTGCCTGATAAAACTAAAGAACCAACATCTGATGATGAAGATGCAAAAGAACCATCAAAATCGTAAGTCATATTTTTAATTATTTATCTGTTTTATAAAATTTTAGTTTTAACTGTATCACAGCAGATGTAGTATTATGTATAAAATAAGGGTAATTTTTATGCTTAGTTGTTAAACAATTCTGTAAATAAAAATATCAAGTTTATTTAAGAACTTAGCTTTTTTTTTTTTTTTAATTCAAAAACTAAAAGAATGTTAAACAAATTTTTAAATCTGTGATTTATTTTTTATTGTAATTATGAAAAAGTTATGAAGTTCTCCTGAAATCAGTAAATACAGTACTTGCTGCTTAATAATATCACATAACTGCCAACTCTTCCTGTTTTCCAGGAAGACTTCCTGATTTTGAACTTTTCTTCTGTCTTCCTTCAGGAAGACTTCATAAATCTTCCCTTTTTTACTTTCCTACCATTTCCCCATGCATAGGGCTAAAATTTAAAAAATAACAAATAGGATATAAGTAAGAAGTGTGACGATTTCAATTAACTTCACATTTTGAACACAACTTTTCTCAACTGTAACGGACAGTTAGCTGTCCTTATCTCGCCCCTAGGCGTAGGCCTTTTAGAAAAAGCTTTTCTTTCCATTTTTCCGCTCCATTTCCCCTATACACTCTTTCATTTGCTCATTCAGCAGTACATACGCCAGGCTAGTAGCATCAAGCAGCTCTAATACACATCTGCTGATTTGTTAAGCACCAAGAAAAGTATAAGATACGAAAAATGCAAGTTGTTGTAAAATTTAAAATTACTTCTCAACTATTTTTGACACCAGTTAAGTACCTAGTGCTTATTTACAGAATTTTCATTAAAGTACAGTTTAACAGTAAGTGCTGCCGATCATGCAGGTCCATGATCTTTAGTTTCCTAATTCAGAATGATGAAAAAACATATAAATGTGCGGGAATTAAATCATCATGAATCCTTGTGGTTGTTTTTGTGGGTGTGAAAAGAAAAAAATTATTTGCAAAATTTGTCATTAAACCTTTACTTGGGCCAAAACAAACCAGTGCTGCTTCTAACCAGCAAACTTCAGATTCTTTTATGCCTGTATAGTTTAAAAACTTCACTGGAAAAATCTTCCTGTTTTTCAGGAAATCTTCTTGTTTTTTTAGTCAGATCTTCCTGTTTTAAGGCAAGATAGGTTGGCAGCTATGAGCTTAATCTGATTAAATCGAAAAAACAGAATCAAATCATGTAAATGTGTACTAAAATTGCCACTTTATAAAATCAGCATCCCCACTTAAAATATGAGAAATTGGAACCTGTAAGCCTGATTCTTTTTTTTCCCCCTCTCTGAAACTTCTGAGAGACTTTCTAGTTTTGCTTGAAAGCACTTACAAGCAAGATGTCTAAGTGGAAGAATTTAACTGACTCCCAATATTACCCCTTTCCTAGAAACAATGAACATTTTATTGCTGTGCCCAAACATTGCAACTCTGATAATTTTTTGAAAAGCCTGTTATGTAAAATGCAAGTAAATTGTATGTGTTTGCAAGTTAATAAATTTTGAATGAATAATTAACTAATAATCAGCTAGAAATTAATTATATTTATTAGTTCTATTAATCATCTTATTTCATAATTTCACATAAAGTTTTGGGAGGTGGTAACAGATGACACAGATTTGAATAATATTAGTCACATTTTAAAATTAATATAGCTTGAAACAAATATGATTTTACAAGCAGTGGGTAGTTTTTTTTTTTTTTTTATTTAAAGGAAAAATATATTGAGGAAATTCTTAAATTTGTGATTGAATTTTTATTGCAATTATTACGAATAAAGTTTTCCTGGAAATAGTAAATGCCTTGATTTTGTGACACAATTTGTGTCTTAAAATCTCCTTACCCCCTTTTTTTATTGATGAAGTAAGTTTAATCAATTTAAATCTTAGCTATTAAGAAAAGGAATTTTTTTTCCCACCTTTCATTTTCTTAAGTCTACTGAGGCAGCTATGAAGATAGGCTGATTGATACTTCCTACCACTCTTGTTCAGGAGTAAGCATTTCTAAATCTCAAGAAGGGAAAAACCTCTTCACTTGTGTACTATTGTTTCCCTTCTTCCTCTCCCTTTTTATATTTAGTACAATCAATAGCAACTCACCTGTTACCTGAATTGGTGCTTTCAAAATATTTTGTTAGTTATGATACATTATTTTGCTTCTGAACAACTATGTGTTAACTGGAACATAAAAGATTCTCACCTTCAGGGGAAAGGCACTGCCCAATATTACTTTTTCAGTTTTTATTATTTTTAAATACTTTTTAAAAAACGTGCAGGGAAGTTAATAGGTTAAAAAATGTATGATCATTCATGGCTCGTATAATCATGTGCAAATGTGAAAGTTCTGTGATTTTTGAAGTTATATTTTTTCTCTAAGCTTTTCGTATTTACTTTTCTTTTGCTTACTTTTTTTAATTATTATTTTGCAGTAAAGCTGACAGTGATGCTGAATCAGGTAAGTCGTCTTGCTACATTGAAAATTACTATTAAAGTTGCTTAAATTAAATTGAGTAGTATTTTCAAAGCCAAATGATATTTGAATTTGCAATATATTTTTATTTGCCCGTGTCTGGGGATTTATGTAGGAAAAAAAAAGTATATCATAATAGATCATATGTTATAAACTTGTTTATTTACTTATTGACATATATGAAAGATTCAATTCCTAAACATAAAATGCAAAATATAATTCATTAGACTTTTCCATTTTTATTTTATTTTATTTTCATGGAGTGGTGGTGGGGTATGGTGTGATGTACGGGATGAAGTTAACCATCATTTGCAGTAGCTGAAAAATTGATATTTTAAAAACAATAATAAACATGATATTGAAGAAGTTATTTTAAAGAAAATTAATGAATATAATTGAGATGGATACATTTTTTTACATAGTTAAAATAAAATTAAAAGGTTTGTAATAGTAAAGGATAGTTATTTCCTATGTAATATTATTGTTATTATTTTAATTATATTTTTAAGGAAGTCTTCTTGGATTAGGACAACTATTTGTGCATGCTGTATGCTCATTTTTGTTAGAAACAAAAAGCTTTCTTTTATTTTTTTTTATGAGGGCACTGTTTAAAAAAAAAAAAATTCTCTGCATTTATTATGACCTTCTACATTTATTGCATATACCTTTCTTCTTTTCGAAGGTTGTTAACATGTGCTTGTGTCTGTTACAGCAGGTGCAGTACTAACTTAAGAACGAAAATATTCCAAACTTACAGCAATAACTTTTCTGATAAAGGTGCATCAGTATAACTATAAATTGATAATAGTAGCATAAAAATCAAGAAAAACTATTACACTAATAGATTACAATAATCTGCTTTACATATTTATTAGTGAACCTTCCTAGCTTTAGGATCCAAAAAAAGGGCTTTTATTAGTGTATCATAATTTACTGATGATGAATTATCATTTTTTATGCAAAAAAATTTGCAAGGTTATTGAGTCATTTTTGCAAAAGAGTAAACCTTTGGTAGGTTTAATTTAAAAGCAATAGGACGGACAGGATTAAAATCATTAAAAGCAGATAAAAACACATTAAATTTCGTCAGTAGCACTTTCGGTGGCAGCCACCACCTTCTTCAGCTCTGGTCTCAATGAAGAACTCCAATTTATTAAAACACATCTCCTCAATGAAGAACTCCAATTTATTAAAACACAACTTCCTCAATGAAGAACTCCAATTTATTAAAACACAATTTTGAATTGAGACCAGAGCTGAAGAAGGTGGTGGCTGCCACCGAAAGTGCTACTGACGGATTTTAATGTGTTTTTATCTGCTTTTAATGATACTACCGTTTTCAGAAAAGCCACCAATAATAATGAAATAGTACATTTTAATTCAAAAACTCCCTACAAATTCAAAATAGCCGCCATACGCTCATATGCCAATCGCGCAATTACAGTATGCTCAGACGAAAACCTCCTCAATGAAGAACTCCAATTTATTAAAACACAAGGTAAAAACGCAGGTTACCCAAAATCCATCGTCAAAAACCTTTTCAAAAAGAGAATTAGAAAGCTGGAACAAATTAACAACTATCAAAACCCGAGACCAAAATTTACCAACGCCATTCCCTACTGCAGGGGAGCCGCTCTAAAAATTACAAATGAAGCTGCCAAGAAAAATATTAAAATACCCATAAAACCTAATCAAAATATCTTCAAACACATTCGCAGTGATAAAGATACTATTACTCCTCATGAAACCGCCGGTATTTATAAAATAAACTTTACAGACAATAGTGTTAATAAACCAGGCTGCTATATTGGTATGACTAAACGGTAAATCAAAGACCGAAAAAAGGAACACCACAATGACATTAAATTCAATAAAACCACTACTGCCCTCTCAAAAATAGCCCAGGAACGCCCCATAGAAATCGACTTTAACAATAGCCAAAAACTCTCCAATTACAAAAATAATTATTATGCCCTAAACATGGAGGCTTTACAGATTATAACGACAAATGGCGTTATAAATGACATGACACATGTGCAGATAGATCCTGGATGGAACGCCATACTGAGGAAGAGAGCAAGGCATTTTGAATTGAGACCAGAGCTGAAAAAGGTGGTGGCTGCCACCGAAAGTGCTACTGACAGATTTTAATGTGTTTTTATCTGCTTTTAATGACTTAGGTAGGTTTATTTTAATTTTGAAATCTTTGCTCCGCTGACACTCAGACATTGGTACTGTCAGAAGCAGCGTGAGAAATTGGGAGCAAAAATCTAGGCGTCAATGGCACCTAACTTTTTTTCCCCAGTTGCCAAAGCGTCTCGTTCAGGTGCAGTTTCGAAAACCTTTGTTTTGTTTACATGCATAAACTATAAACAGGTAGGCTTAATGATTATGTACAGTGATAATAAAGAAGATCAGAACTATTAAAATGAAGATATTAATAATAAGTAAATATAAAATCAATTTTTATAGCTTTCCACCTATGCATCCAGAATAAAATATTGTGATACATTTTACAAGAACATGGTCTTTAGTTTTAGTTTAGAAGTATTTTATAAATTGTTGCTATATAACACCTGATCAACCACCACTGTAAGCAAACAGGTAGAACATGTTAAAATTGTGGAAATATGTATTTGTATTCTCAGTGAGTTGAAAACTGAAGTTGGGAGAGGGTCTATGAAAGCTTTCAATGTCACCAAGAAGGATTTATTATTTTACATATTAGCTATTTTATGTTACTAAAAATTATTTTTAATTAAATTACTTAAAACATATTTTATTAAAAACTGTATCTTAATTATTAAAATTTTTATATTTCAATAAAAAGTTTTTTTTAATGTTTTCAAATAACTAATTCAATTTATGTTTTTTTTAAATTTTAAATTTACATTATCTCATAAAGGAGTTTTATTTAAAAAAGATAAATTTTATTAAGTTTAAACCATCAAATAACATTTTTATTCAAATAATATTTTTTATTTGAATTATCGTAATTTAGGCCAGAAGTCCGAAATTTAGATTTTCCCCAAATCCAGACGTTTTGCTAATGTTACCCCCCCCCACGCACACACACAAATAAATAAATCTTTTGTTTTTTCATGAAATTGCATTAATTAATTGCAGTCAATCCATGTATTGTTTTCAGTCACTAACTGCTGCACTTAACCAGCCGTTATTGCGGCGCTGCAATGCGCCGTGGCAAATAAAATCCAAGGTGGCGTCCGGACCGTAAACCTGTACTCTCTTGCGATAAATAATTATATTTGATTAATGAATATTAACTACTAATCCAATTAACTTTTACACTGCCTTATTTAAAAGAATCTCGTGCGTTCATCAATATTGATATCAAGTATTATCATCGCATCTTCCTACACAGCTGTGTCATACGAGCCGAGCTACCGCTAAAACACTCATTTGCAGAAAGAATCCAATATGGCAAACGCGAGCTCTTAGTTTTCTCCGATCAACTTCATTAATATACATGGAGTTAAAAAATTATGGCTAAATTTCTTTAAGTTCCTCTATTTGTTTACATTAAAAAAGGTGCGATTTAAATGATTACACATCCGCAGAAGACAAGAAAGTGGTCTTCCGAGCGTTTTTCAACCACAGAAGACTGTTTGCAGAGGATCGATCTCTTTCTGCCACGGAGCGGTGCTTACGAAAGCAAAAAAGTTTTTTTCACGGAAATTTACATTTATATTTTTTCATCACATTTTGAAAAATAGTCGTCTAGACAGTAAAAAAGTCCCCAGAATTCGTAAAATATTCGTTTTTCGCAGTATTTTTGTTTAAAAAGTCTCCGGAGTCGGCCGATACTGAAATAGTCACTTTTTATTCATCTGTCTCGGGCAAAATGTTAGGCGTCAAAAATGACGACTGGTTCTTAAATCTCGGTCGTCAAAACAAAAATTACAGTTGCAAAATACGACTAACGACCGCTAATTTCGCGCCCTGGTCAGAAGTATTCAAGAAGCAGCCCACACTACCTTTATCTTTAGATTTGTAGCAGTTACTACATCAAAAGATATTAATTAGCTTTAAAAATAAATTTCAATTAAGTATTTATTTCGTTAACATATCGCATTTTTTTGTAACCATTGTTGTTCTAAAAACTAACCATATATCTTTTTGTTGTTGTTGCCATTAGGTATTTACATAAATTTATTTAAACAAAGATAATAATTTTTTTCCTAGAGGTTACACTACTCACACTACTCCCCTTCCAAGCAACATAGTTGCGATACAGAAGAAAAATAAATGTTACTTAAAATGAACTAATATAAGCTAACAACTTAAAATGAACTAATTACATAAATGCTATTTACAACAGATTTAAAATATAAGCTTGTTTCAAACGATCGACGGAAACAGTAATGTCCTTTTCTTTCATTCTTACGGTATAATCTTTCTTGTTTCTGGCAATCACGGGAAAAGGTCCTTCATAAGGGGGGTTCTAAAGCTTTTTTAACACGGTCTACTCTGACAAACACATGGGAACACATTTCTAAATCTTTGTGAAAAAATATTTTCTGACTTCTTTTACGTCGGCTTTTAATTGGTCTTAATTTTTCCATTTGCTTTCGCAGTTCACCAGTGAAAGTATCTGGCGCCACTTTGGTTTGGGGTTCTTGAAAGAATTCTCCTGGTAGCTTCAGTGATTTACCATAAACCATTTCTGCAATGGAGCAGTTGGTATCATCACGCAGAGATGCCCGTATTCCAAGGAGTATTGTTGGTATAGTTTCAGTCCATTTGACTGAATTGTGAGCTCTAACGGCTGCTTTTAAAATTCTGTGTTGTCTTTATATTTTTCCATTGCTTTGTGGGTGGTACAACGTCATTGTTTGCATTTTAATTCCACAAATAACACCCAAACTTCTGAAAAGTTGTGATCTGAATTGAGTTCCCCTGTCTGTGATCACACTATATGGAACACCAAAGCGACAAATCCAGTTTGCATAAAATGCTTTTGTGATTATTTGCATGGTGATATTTTCTAATGGTATAACTTCCATCCAGCAAGTAAAACGATCGATGCAAGTTAAGCAATATTTATTCCCATTCGATGGTGGATAGGGGCCAATTATATCTATATGAATTATGCTAAACCTTTCATCAGGTTCTTCAAATGAGGAGAATTTAGAATGTGTGTGCCTAACAATTTTATATTTCTGGCAGGCAATGCAAGTTTTAGCCCATTCTTTAATATTCTTCCAAATGAAACTTGATGCAACTTGTTTCATCGATGATTTGATGCCAGGATGATTCAAGTCATGTATTTTATGGAATACATTCATTCGAAATGCTTGTGGTATGAACGGTCGAATATTTGAAGTTGATACATCATACCAAATTATTTTTCCAGAGGGCAATGGATATTGTTTAAAATTTAAATTTTTGCTACTATTTAGTAATTCTTTTAATTCTTCATTATTGATTTGTTCATCTGCTATTTTGTTATAATCGATGTCCGAAACTGATTCAATTCTAGACATAGAGTCTGCCACAATATTATCTTTCCCGGTTATGTATTTTATATTTGTTGAAAACTGAGAAATATATTGCAGATGTCTTAATTGTCTCGGTGATGCTTTATCATTTTTCTGTTTAAATGCAAATGTGATTGGCTTGTGATCTGTGAATATTGTGAATTCTCGTCCTTCTAGCATGTGTTTAAACTGTTTGATTGAAAGATATATACTTAAAAGTTCCCGATCATATGTGCTATAAGCTTTTTGAGTGTCATTTAACTTTTTGGAATAAAATGCTATTGGTTTCCAGTATCTGTCTCCATATTGCTGTAGAACAGATCCAATTGCGAAATTAGAGGCATCTGTACATAAAGCTAATGGCAGATCTGGATTAGGAAAGGTTAATAAAGCAGCATTGGCTAAATCTTCTTTGCATTTTTCAAAGGATTTTTTTGCTTCTTCTGTCCAAGGAATTTTCCTCGATCTTTCTTTGTTGAACCTTTTAAGTATTCATTTAAGGGAGCTTGAATTTTAGCTGCATCTTTTAAGTATCGTCTATAAAAGTTAATCATTCCTAAAAATTTACGAAGCTCGTAAATAGTTTCATGAAGTTTAAAATTTGTTATGGCTTGTACTTTTTCTGGAAGAGGTTTTGAGCCGCTTGGTGTTATCAAATAACCCAAAAATTCTAATTTCTCTACTCCCATTACTGATTTCGATAGGTTGATACGTAGACCATAGTGTTGAATTCTAGTAAATACTTCCGTAAGATGCTTCTTGTGCTGTTCCTCAGTTTCCGATGCTATTAAGATATCATCCAAGTATGGGAAAATAAAATCCAGTCAAAAAAAAACTTCATTAATGAATCTTTGAAAAGTTGAGGGAGCGTTTCTCAATCCAAAACTCATTACGTACGTTGAACTCAAAGAGTCCAAATGGTGTTATTATGGCTGTTTTCTGTTTACCATCTTCTGCTATTGGAATTTTGTAATACGCTTTAAGCAAATCAAGTTTGGAAAATATATTTTTGCCTTTCAAAATATGATTAAAGGGTAGCGATCTGGTACTGTAATATCATTCAAGCGGCGATAATCTCCGCATGGCCTCAGAGTGCCGTCTTTTTTTCGCAACTAAATGAAGTGGGCTTGCCCATGGTGATTTTGATGGTCTTCGCTTTATGCAATGGGCGCGTTCGAGAATTCATCGGTTGTGCACCGGTGTTACCGGTACACGACCAGAGCGTTCGAAAAGGCGGAGCGTGGGGCGGAGCTCTAGAAGTAACCGCGTTCGAAAACGTTTCGGTCATGTAGCGGTTGTCTGTTCAGCGTGACCAGAGCACAACCAGAATGACCCTGCTAGCGAGGTGGGTTATTCCGGTTATTATCGTAGTGTTGCCAGCGTTTATTTTTGTTTTCTCGGCTTAGAATCCGATGTGGTGAGGATGACCGAAACCGGTTGACAACCGTGACGTCACTTAACCGGAGAATGACCGCGACCGGTAGCACCGGTGCATAACCAACCGGTGAATTCTCGAACGGGCCCAATGTGATGCGATGCGATGTGTATATGATGGTTCGCTTTTATGCTTGAAAACGATATATTTCAAGCATAAAAGCAAATTCTTGTTTGGCTATTTCTAATCTTTTAGGATCTAATTGTCTTTCTTTAGAATAAATTGGTTTTCCATTAGTAGTTATATAATGCTCAACATCCCCAACACAGAACATGCCGAAATCGGCGACGTGCGTCGCAGAACAAAGAGCTCCGCTGCAGAACAATTACGGATGAGGACTGAAAAGGGAGAGAGAGGGGAGAAATCAATCACTTTAAACAGAAAGTCAAACTCAAAAGCCAGACAGCAATCTGGAGGGATACCATTTCATCTCCTGCATCCAGGCATAGAAAGAATATATTCCTTTGTGGGGGAGATGACACGGCGGCAATTAGTCAAAAGTGAATTATCTCCCAAAAGGCGCCTGATCATCTCCTTCTGGGAGAGCGCCACCTTTTTGGACCCCACATGTGGAGAACGGACAGCGCTTATCACTTGCAATATCATTCACATTCATTTTCTAGCTACGTTTCCCCCCCCCCCCCCCCCCGGTAAATATGTCTGCTCGAGACAAAGTCTCTTGCTTTGAGTGTAATACTCCTATAATTTTTAAAAATTATAGGAACATATAAAACTGAGAATTGTTATGTGCGACCCCTTTAAAAAAATTGGATTAAAACGGCTCCTTTACAAAAATACAATCGATTAAAATGGCCACTTCAAAATTACAAGTAGTAAAATTAGACCTTCATACATGCAATCCGTTAAAATGCATTTTTGCAAATAATTTACCCTCTTCTGAATATGATGTTTATTAAATAGCTTTATTATTTCATCTTTTGTGACCTATGAGCTGACCTTAAAGGTGCCTCTCCGATGTTTGTTTTCTGCTGACACAACAATAAACGCGATCAGGATTTTCAAACAAATATGCGCGCATACTTAGAAAGGGAAAGGGAGATTAAGCAATTCCGCCTGTCGATCTTGATACTGCAATGTCAGAAGTTATGTTTAGTAACTACACGGTTGCAAATTATTTAATAAATATTCATAATTTCAGATTTTACCGCCGTAGCAAAAGCAGTTAGTAACGATGCTCCAGATGTTTCGCGCTCTTGCAAGTTTATGCTGTGAACGATTGTTTTGTTAAACTGGTCTTCCTATTACAGTTTATTCATAATTATTATAGATAATACTATGCTTTAAGTAATTATGGATGCATTTAGAAATGCAAAACTGCTATACGAAAATTTGCCGAAAATTTACGCGATTTCGGAACATCGGTCTGAAAATCTTGAGAATTGCGACATTTTGCGAATGCAACATTTGAATATTTTATGGTTTTTGTTGCAATTAAGAATATTTAGCCTTACTTATATAAAAATTAACATCGATAGTGTATGATAAATTTAAATTATTGGCCCGATTATATTTTCTAATTATCTCTTCTGAAAAATCGAAAAATTCAATATATTTTATTAAAAACTGTACAGAATTCTGCAAGTTCTTTTTCTCCATACTCATTTAACTCCCCAGAAAAAGATGGAAAGAAAGCTGTATATAAAATGTCAGCAGTGCAAACACATATCAACTTTCCAGGCCCATCTTCACCAAAGAAACGACTCAGGGTCTGTTACACTGCTTGTGTACTTAAGTGCACCAGACTTCTGAGCATTTGGTTGTAGGGAGGGGGGGGGGTAAGATTATAAAGAAAGAGAAAAGATTTTAAATATGAAATACCCAGAAGTCTTAAGGAACAAAAGTCTTTTTATTGAGAAAATTATTTTACTTTTATTTTCATTCTCTATTTTGCAAAGTTCAAACAATTAAAATATTATAGTTAATGCATAAAAATATTAATAACTCTTCTGTTCAAAATAACCCTATAATGGTATAAATATCTATTCCAGTTATTCAATATTTATTCCACTACAAATTCCAGTTCTTAATTAATTATTTTTTAATGGACAACAATAGCTAAAAAATTTTTCAGGATTATCATGCAGCCACAATAAATATCCCGTTGATATTAACAATCAGCTGGTCATCTATTTAAGTGGTAATATTGAAATAGCCGGAAAGGAGATAAGAACATTTGCCTCCCCGTCTAGCTCACTAAGAAAACCACAAAGCATTCTGTAACTCCAAGCCACAAAGTAAGAAAGGGGAAAGAAATTATGTTTTGACAATAAATTTCTAACTTTTGAACAAATTAAGATGTCTTTCTAAAATTTAGACTCTGAATCAATTTTTGCATTTAAAAGTGATCCCTAAATTTTCAAACAAATCGGTCCATTAATAAAAAAATTATAGATGAATTAGTTTTTACACAGTTGATTTCCATCCCCTTCTCATCAAGGTCCGCTACTACCCGGACTGGGCCTCCCGAGTGCTTCCGGGAGGGGGAAAGAGGGCGGGAGAGTTCTATTACCATAGCAGTTGTGCAAATTCCTCCTTTTCATTTGACAAGTATCATTAACACATTAGGTGTAAGCAAACAAATAACAGTTAAACAAATAAAAGGGCTAAAGAAACTTTCTTAGAGATTAAAAAGAACTTCGCTGGCAAAAGAGGGTGTCTAGTTTTTCATCATCGGGGCGCTAACGAATTTTTTTTTTAAAGGGCATCGGGGCGCGGCGCACCACTGACCTCGCCTAGAATGAGCTCAGCAGATTATAAATATCAAAATTAGCAATATAATACACAAATGATTTTGATAACAATAGAATTTAATAATATTTGATTCTTTATCCCATTAAATATTTAGCTGCTTCATCAAAATTGAACAACCCTGCACACAGGAAAAGCCCGCTACTTTTTTTTGTTTGTTTGTTTGTTTGTTTTGAGGGGGATTCTGTGTGGCATTGCAAGAATCGCGCAATCCCTCAGTCTAGTGTGAAACCTGAGTTAACAAACGATAGAATTCGTCTGGCCAGTAGTCAGAAAGTCGTAAATCGCCAGTTTTTTAAGTTTAATCGCCACCTGGCGACTGGCGACCGGGAATTTTAAGCTTTAGTTCGAAATATTTTCTCTACATATATATATCTGTTCGGTTAATGTTTCATTTCCTTGTTACTTTGATAATTACACAAAGTTTCTCTAAATTCATTTAATATTTTAGATATAGGTTATGCTTACTAATATCCTAACATAATAGCCCTCTGTATATTAAGGTATATTTCCTGCAGAACATTTTTGGCTAGTTGAGAGAGCGTTGCAGAACATTGCAAAACATTCTGCTTTGGGGCTCAACATCGTGTTTTGTTTTAGAAATTAGTAAATCAGGTTTTGTTATTTCTGGAAACTGTGCCAAAATATCAAAAAAATTATTATTTTTGTTTAAGGTGCTTACAGTTGATTCATCGGCTGATGATGTAATTTCACCAATAATGCTCAGTTTAGTTACACCATCAATTAATTTTTTGTTTTTAATATCAATCAATAAATTATACCGGTTAAGAAAATCTGCACCTAAAATGCCTTTATTGACTTTGGCTATAATAAACGGCCACTGAAAATCGCTATGAAGTCCCAAATCAAGTGTTAAAATCTTGTGCCCAAAGCACGGGATTTCAGTACCATTTGCAGCATAAAGTTTAAAATCCTAACTTACCTTGTCATTACATGCAGCCGGAATTAAAGTTACATCTGCACCATTATCAACTAAAAATTTTATCCCGGTTTTCTTGTCCATAATGAAAAGTCTATAATTGAATTCACGGCAATTCTTTAAATCTTCAGCAGCAGAACCGGCTGCTACTTCTGATTCTGCTGCACCATCAAGTTTTCCTGGTTTTTCCAGCTGCATGGCGGTTTGCATTTTTCCGGAAGGCATCTTGATCCGAAAGTAAAGTGGTAATAACACAGTTTACCGTCCGAGTTGTAACGCCTCCGACTTCTGCTTCTGCCTCCATACAATGATCTGTAATTTCTATTTTTACTACGACTTCTCTCATTTGACTGATAATGGAAATGGAGCTCTTCAATTCGCTGTTCCAACGAAGATATCTTCTCTAGTAATTGTGAAATGGTATTTGGCGACGCGCTCGAACTCTTAACTTCGGTTGAATTAGCCTCATATATTTCCTCATATATTCCTCTAACCATCAGTTTAGGAATGTATGTCAAAAATCTTATCGGCCATTATCGCCAGTTTATCAATCCCTTCATCACTAACCACTAATATATGTTTAATATGATGCGGTAATTTTTCCATCCACAACGTTTTCAATATTATGTCAGAAACATCATTGGTCGCCAAGGATTTTATTTTAAGCAATAAATGGCTTGGTTTCATGTCGCCAATTTCAATTTCCGTGAAAAGGCGTTTGATTCTTTTGTTTTCACTTTTTTTGAATACATTTAATAAATGCTCTTTCGCCAATGAATATTTATTTTCAGCTTCATCAGTTATTATGTCCCAAACAGTGTCGATATACTTAGGTTCGTTTGTGACACAATGTAATTAAACTCAGTATCTGCATTAGTTATGGAATTAATTTTAAACTGAGCTTCTATCTGATAAAACCAAATTTCTGGTTTGTCTACCCAGAAAGGTGGGATTTTCACACTAACCTTCATAGTTTCCGAAGAATTAGCACCATTCGACAGGTTTTCTGAGTCCTCGGTATTAGCCATTTCCTTACAAACTCAGGGTCACCAAAAGAAATGTAGCGGTTACATCAAAAGATATTAATTAGCTTTAAAAATAAATTTCAACTACATAATTCATCAATTAAGTATTTATTTCGCTAACATATCACATTTTTTTGTAACCATTGTTGTTCTAAAAACTAACCATATATCTTTTTGTTGTTGTTGCCATTAGGTATTTACATAAATTTGTTTAAACAAAGATAATTATTTTTTTCCAAGAGGTGAAACTACTCACAGATTCAAGGTCTGTACTGTCAACTAAAAAGGCGAATTCAGCTACTAATTTAAAAATAAAGTGACTTTGGAGACTTCTTTGAATAAAAATTATCATTTTTGTACCATTTTCAAGCTTTTGGCTACTTGTATCTTACTTCAGGTGACTAATTTGAAAATCAGATACCGGGTTTATCAACTCTTTTCTTTTCAGAGTTGCAATTAATTATCTGCCAAACATTTTAATCTGTTTTTTCAATCATACTATAAAAATGAATGCACTATATGTTCTGTTACATAACATATGAAGTTTTTTAAATTTATCATTTTATTCATTCCTTCTCATAGCTGCCATACCTCCCGATTTTTCCGGGAGACTCCCGAATTTCAGAACGATCTCCCGAACTCCCGAAAAGTTTATAAATCTCCCGAATTTTTCCAAATTATTCCCATGTTTTATGTACTTATCAATTTTTGAAAAAAATTTACAGAACTTGTTAAATGCTAACGACAGAAACTGAAGAAACTTCGCTAATACTACTTAAAAGTATGGTTACCATAAAAGAACAAAAAAGCAAGGGAAAACAACAGTGATTACCGAACCTAAAGCAAAACATGTCCTAAATCTACGACGTTCTTAGCGTACATAGCAGAGCAACAAGAGGACGATAATGCGCGCCTGGGATGTACGTTTTCACTGCATCTCGCACTGTGCCTAGACTAAAGTCAGCGACAAAGAGTGCAATGTTACTGATTTCCGAGTTCGTAAATTCAAAACTTAGTTCAGTGGGGCAAATTCTTATTTTAGATCCTCGATGTTTTGAAAGGCATCTGATACATAATTATGTACTTGGCAAACTACTACACAACAATAATTATCTATAGAGACCTTTCGCCACTGGAAAACCGTTGTCGATGAGGTATTGTTACTCGCGACGTGTTTTTATTGCTGTTTTGCGCACTTGATGAATCTATAAATTTTTTCCACAGACACGTACCAGCTTAACTGACACTTCTATTGTGGATTATTGAGAAAATGGCAGGTGTTAGCGAATATATTAGAAAACGTGGATGGAAAACGAAATGTTTGTGGTCATTTTTGGATAAAAAAATTTGCTTGGTTTTGGAAAAATCGTCGGCCGAACGAGAACTTCCAGACATTTTATGAATGCTAAACTGGAATTTTTGTTTAAATAAAGCAAACTGACTGTCTGCACGGCAAATAAAACTTATATAAAAGTGCAGCTTTTAGTAATGGTATTTAAAATATAAATCTTGTCGTATTCCTTTAGGTCTTCAACATGCAAAAGAAGTAAAACAATTTATGGTAGTTTAAATATACTTTATTTCTTAAATAAATAAATTATTAATAATAATTCCAATAAATAAATACTTCGATATTTATAGCTATTAAAACTACACATCTTAATTTTATGCTGAATAAACAAGTAATGCTTTTTTAAAATGTGAGTTAATGTTAAGAAATCTGTAAGAAAAAGAAAACCAAAATTTTCTGAGGTTTTTTTTTTCATTTTCTTTTTAAAACAGTTACGTGGATTTTATTAAAAATATATACCGTAACTTCGTGAAAAAGTTAACTAATGGTAAGACCACGGACGGATTAAAGGGGTTGGGGGGCGATTACTCCTCCGCTACAGGAAAAATAAATTCTATTTTACTTCCATAAAATAGACAAATTTTAACTAACCGCCCATAAAATTGCATTAATCCGTCCTTAGGCAAGACGTATTGCCCCCTTAAATAAATAAAAAGATTACTTTTATTAATCCTTTATGAAAATGTACATAACCAAGCAAAAAAAAAAAAAAAAAAAAAAAAAAAAAAAAAAAAAAGAAGAAGAAAAGATCATTATTAATTCTCATGGGTCAAGCCACATAATACTTAATTTTAAACAACATTCAATTGATACTCTCTCTGGGTTAAAAGTAACAAAATATAAAATTTAAAAATGCTTTTTATTAAAAATTTGCGCTCACAATTGAAAAAAAAGAAAGAAATTGAGGCGACACAAGTCATGTTTTAACATCTCAGTAGAATTCGTTCTCTTGCTTTTTATTAGCCAGCTCGCCGTGTGAAGACAAAACAATAACAACCTTCGCGATGACGACGCGGCTTCGGTATCTCGGTTTGTGAAGGCCCGTTTTCCCCCGTATTACATAAATTATTTTTTTTAAAAAGCACATTCAAAATTTGGTTCTTCTGCATATCGGACTGAAATATTTCTAAAATGGTTTCACGAAGCTTGTGCGCACCTGTAATTACGTCGATGCTTTAAATGACATAATGGGGGGGGGGGGGAATTCAAATGGTCGCTGCATGCCGACGTGCTGTCACTTGAAGTGCATCTATGTGCTTTATTTTCTACAGAAACAAATTTGTTAGCATCGGTTTCACCGGAGCTTGCGCGCTAATTACAGACCAAAAAGCAAGATCAATATACTAAATTTTTTTGCATAAGAAATTTATTTCAGCCAGATAGTCCGTGTCCTGGAAAAAAATCTCTTTTTGAAATGCATAGTCCGCGGACTATACTCGCTAAATTATGGTAACTAACTATCCCCGATCTCCGGGTTCCATATTTGCCAACTGAACTTCAATCTTTTTGCAGCCTTTCGGTAAATGAATAATTTTAAAAACAAGATGTAAAAGAGTTTTTAATACTCTATTGTTAAATTAAAATTTAAGGCATTTTAGTAACTCAACAGAAAAGTATTATTTTCTCCATAATACGTTTATTGATTTCTGAATCATTTTCCCTTCAATTTTAAAATCAGGAAAATCGCTATTTCGTTTTATTCTCATGTGCAGATTTTTCTTTGGTAATTATTTTTACAGTTAATTTTAAAAAGCATAATCTTGTGAGTTGGTATTTTGCAGCTAATATAGGAAGGAGCAGAACATATGTCCCTTTCATAAGTTCCACTTCTGTGTGCTGATGTGCTGCAAGACTGCTAAGATTCTAAAATTTTACCTGAGAAAATATTTAGACATTTACTAAAGAATTATTCTTTTTCCAATAAAACAAGAAAACTTCACTTTTATTCTATCATTTGAATGCTTATTTTAGAAAATGCCAATGCCATATATATAATTTTTCATTCCATTTCTGATCAAAATTAAAAAAAAAAGATAGGTCTTAAAATATTTTTTTTTTTTTTTTTTTGAGAATCAATTTTTAATTTTATTTTCATATCAAATGAATAGTCTGAAATTTGGATGTTAGACTTATGATTTGTTTTGATCTAGGATTTTACGATATTACTTAAGATAATTATTTTAAATAATTTTAGCCTGCTTTCTTTTAATAAATATTGTATATCCAAAACTGATTATTAAACATTTACAGTGCATAGTTATTTTCTTCAGGATCACAGTCAATTTGTTTGTTGTTGAAATTTAAATGGTAGAAATTGTTTAGTACACCATTTAGTTTAACAGTGGCTGAATTTAAACTCACACATTATTCCCTAGTTCCATTTTTTTTTGCATTATAAACCTTGTTATATATGCCTGAAAATACGTGCATGTAAATTTTTCAATTTTTTGCTGGAAAATATGTCCACGTGTATTTCCTCTTTTTTGCTCTTCAGCTGTTTTCATGCCTGCAAAAATCCAGGGGGGGCACCCCCTTGCCCTATGCTGCTGGCGCCCATGAATGCAAATAGTTCAAAAGTATTTACTGTTTAAAAAATTGTTTATTTCTGTAAAAAAGTATCGCATTTTAAAATTGGCTGTTTTAATAAATGTTTTAAACTATACATTTTTCTTGGTTACTGATATATTACGTATGTGTACATGGAGTTTTTTCATCGATAACAAGGGTTTTTTAAAGTCTCCCTAATTTTTTAAAAATCTCCCTAATTTTCATTCTCCAAGGTTGGCAGCTATGCGCTTCTTAAATGAAGCTGAATGACATATATTTATTTCTTTACTACAAAATCATCCAAAAATGTTACTATTTTGACAACTAAAATTACGAAAATGGCTACTAAACTGGTGACTTTTTCATGTTGGTGAGGCTATTAATGATACTATTTTTGCCTCCTGACATCGGTGGACACTCTGTAGTTTACTTCAAAGCAACACTCTTTGTGGAACAAATATATTCATATGGCTAATCTGCATTCAAAATTACATACAAATTTTAATTTTTACTGTATCTGTATTATATATATATATTTATTATTAATTTTCACCCCTCTCAAAATCTCATGTTTGTGATTGCACATGTCCGACATGCCTTTCATCTCAGTTAACATGGAACCTTGAACAAGTGGGTTCTCAAATAATCTTGGATATTGTATAATCAAATACTAATGTAATAAATAACATTTTTATGCTTATGAAATTTTAAAATTAACCTCTTGGATACATTTGATGTCTTCGTGGCATCGTGTACATGCTTTGCTTAAGTAACAGATTACAAGTATGTTTTTTCATTCTAACTAAAACAAAATTAAACATGCACATTCTTGTTCAGTGCAAGAGATTTGTACCAGTTGTAGGTGGGCATTTCTTCCAGTCAGGGTTGTGAATTTATCCACTCTGTGGTACATCTGGCCATGATATCCATTCCAGATTTTGCCAAATGCAAGAATTTCTTCAAATAAATACCTACTGTGACGATGCTTAGTCACCTCTCCCATAGATTATATCAGTTCAGGAATTTCTACATCAGATGGTAATTACTCATGATTTCCTCTAGAAAGTATAAAGCCGGCACGTGCAAATAAATGACTCTAATCAATTATATAATTAACACGTGAATATTGAGTGGATTAGGCGGAGAAGTTGGCTTATCTTAACGTGGCTCCCACATGCAGGGTTCAAAGTAAAAGATTAAGATTAGTATATATAGTTAATACCTAATCAGCTAGAACATTGGTATTGAGAGTGGTAGTTGTTGTGTGGAGTGCTATTACGATAAACTGGGATCACCTCATCTGGACCCCCCGATGGCAGCCTTTCGGAATAGTGGTAAGCATAGCTAAATCTCCATCTTCCTTTAAATTTTAGTAATTAATTGATCACGCAGCCAAATGATACAATCATACTTTGTAATGTTAAATAAATAGTTTGACTGTATTTTATCTGTCTCTCATGTCTTTAACTACGAACGTCGTAACACTACCCAAGGGGTTAATGAATAAAAATTTTCTATTAAATGGAAATTCTAAATTTTTTATGCAAAAATTATTCAGTTTCTCCTTTTCCCCTGTCATTCTACTGTAGTTTTTTTAAATTCTTGTTTTAGGATGCATTTTTCCACTATGCATTTATTGTTGCTACATTTATATTTAAAATGAATACTAATTACTGATGTTTTTTATTATTTTACAGATAGTGATGCTGAAAGTGAAGAGTAAGTTATAATTTCTAGGTTTATATCATTAGATTGTAACTTTAGAAATATGCAGTTGTATTAAAGGAAATTGTTTATTTGATATGTGTGAAATGCTGTATTTAACCAATAAAAAATGTTTAATGGTATTAATTCAAAATACTAATCACACCCAGATAATATACAAGGATGCGAACATTTGCAGAAAGATTGCAAACAGTTTATATACATATATATATTTTGCAAATTCTTTTTATTATTAAGTTTTGCGTTTTTTATTATTATTAAACTTTAATTTAGAAGTAATGGTAATGCATGAGAATAGATTGTAATACTTATGTTTAGAGGCACAGAATTTTAATTTTTAAGAAATAGACGCGAATTTTTCATATAATTGCAAATAGATGCAAAATATAAGCAATATGTGAATAGATACGAATTTATGTGAAAATTTCTTATTTTTGTAAATAGATGCAAAATATAGCTTTATTTTAAGAAAGAGAATTACGTTAAAGAATTTTTCAAATGTACATTCAAGAATCAAGTGTAAGCTTCATATCTGAGCTTTGCCCGAAATAAATTAATGAACGAATTAGAAGATTCAAGTTACCCATTTGCTCATAGTTTGTGGAACAAATTACAAGACTCAAAAGCAATTCTTGAACGACAAAATCAGGGGATTTGAATATGAATACAATGCTAAAAGCCGCATCTGAAAAAACTTTCAGTGAACTTTCTTTGCAAATGAAATTAAATACAACATATGAAGCCTATTTTCACACTGGCCAATTACCTAGTATTTTTCACAATGTCAAGATTTATGAATAAAATATTAATCTTATTTTAATATGAATTTTTTAAAAATTTAAGTTCCAAAAGTTATCTATCTAAATTGAAATGTGAGTACGGTGGTACTTGATAATGGAATACTCCATTTCAATTTTCCACTCCATCTCCACTTCATTGCTTGGGTTCGTAAAGTTAGGCTTAAGCCCACGTGATCTCACCTGGCTTGTTTTCCCACTTCTCTTTAGCTCTATAGCTCTGTTTTTACAATATTTATAACTTCTGGATTATCAATTATTATTTCATGGTTTCAGTATTATTTTTATTATGTGTTATCACTTAATGTTTTATTTGGGATTCCATATTACGTAAGTTTAGCTATTTTATATTATATATATATGTGTGTGTGTAGTGGTTTTTCGTAGTCGGGCGATGCTGGGCAGAAAGACGGCATAGTTTCATCGTCGGGTTAAGCACAGCACCAGGGTCTCATGGTCAGAGGACCACTGCTGTAGTCCACCGGGCACAGATGTAGGACGGTTTACTCGGGCTGGGGCTGTTGTATGGAAAAACACTCCGGGATTACAATGACATATTTTTATTTAGTTTCACAGTGTTTTACATGGCAACTGAAGTCACGAAAAAGTCCAGCTCCAAGCTGCGTTTCAAATTATATAACCTCGTATCACATGTTCTATACAGTATCATATGTACCAAACGAGATGCATTTATTGGTTATTAATATGCCCGGGTCTGCTAGCCTTAGGAAATTATTGCGAGGTGTGGCGACAGCAGACCGTGGGAAAGAGGGAAGATATATTACTTGCGTTTAAATTAGATTTAGATCCTGATACAAATCCTTTGTTTAAAATGAAAGTCACTACGTCCTGAAGAATTTTGAAGCAAGCAAATAGAAATTTTGAATTTTGAGAGGATGTTTAATTTTATGTTAATATATAATATATATATATATACACACACACACATATACACACAGGTTGTTGCATAACTGTTGGTACAAAATTTAAAGGGAGATGGGGCACATATAAGGAATCAGAATCACATAGCAATATGGGGTCAAAAACGCCGTTTTCACTTACCTGTTAATAATCAATTCGGGAAAAATGTTGAAGGGTTCATCAAGTTTCTTAATCAAATTTCATAAACAATGGGATGTAACGAGTAGTTATTTAACTGAATACCAAATATTTGGCCAATAGCTTAGGCTGAATACCGAATATTCAGTGGCCAATTATTAAATTTTTAAAAATTTTATTTTAATTATAAATAAAATATTTTTTTCAAATTTGAAATTAAATAAAGACTAATTAAAATTCATTTTATATTATTTGTAGGTACTTAAAAACACATGATAGTATATTATCTGTAAAACTAAAAAAATCTTGGTCATGAAAAATATCTTCTACAAAGTTAAGCACTAATAACAAGATAATTATATTTGAGATATTCATAATTTAATAACTATGCTATGGTAAATGGGGATTAATCTGGTAGTTATGCTTAATCACATCATGCTTTGGGTTTTACAGTCTCAGAAAAATATATTTAACAGCTTTTCAAAATTGTTTGTAATTCAGGATCTTAAAAGATTCTTCCTACTCCCACCCCATAAAGAAAAGTAGAAAACCAATTCAAGTAGTATCACCAAGTAGAAAAGTCTCCATTTCAGTAATATTATTAAATACATTAGATTGCGTTTCATTCAGCTTAAAATTCAATGAATTGCTCTAAGATATTTTGCAATTTGAAATTAACATATTTAAGTATATCTAAGCAACAATATGATTTGTAAATACACTTAAAAATACATGTTAAAAATATTTTCCTCTCTTTCTTCTGAAATCATTCAGCTGAATATCTAGCAGTATTTGGCCAAAACTATTCGGCTGAATACCTGTTCAGTATTTGGCTTATCAAATATTTGGCCTACCGAATATTTGGCAAAATAGCCAAATAGGCCGAATACTGAATAGCGGCCCAATGGCCCAATACTCATTACATCTCTCTCATATATATATATATATATATATATATATATATAAATAATTCAGTTTTGATTTACTAGTGCCATTAAAGACTGACTATCTTTATAATAATTCTGTCATAAATAATTAGTCGTTATTCATTATAATACATTTTAGGTTATTGTATTCAAATGAATTTATTATATATCTAAGTAATTCATTTGGTTTATAAATTTAAAAACAAAATTTTAGTGATATAACTGATATTTTTTAGTCATTTCTAGCAAATATTATTTTTCTGTAGAGTTTGTTTTCTTTTGAATGTGATATTATATGTAATTTTGGTGATAATTAAATCAGTTTTTAACATTTCAAAAAGGAGGAGGTTGTCAATTGGTTGGATTGTGTTTTTTTTTATGTATGTTCAGCAACAATTTTTTTACCACATACGTAAATTTCAATAATTCTTTTTTATGTGAAAGGAAGTGCTTTATGTGTGGTTCCATATTAATTTGGTTAAGATCTGATGATACTTTCATTAAGAAAATTTTGGGGGTGGGGTGGAACATGCTTTTAAACCATTGCCTAAACACTTGCCGATAAAGAGGCTGTAAGTGTGCATCAAAAGTTGCCAAGGTTGGCTACTGTTGGCAACTTATTGACAAGTTTCGCTCCAAAAAAAAAAAAAAAAAAGAAATTCCCAAAACTAAATTCGAAATCTTCTATATTTGGCAAGAATTTACTAAGCCTTACTATTTTAATATGGAAATTATGTTATTCGAAAATTGAAAAAAAATCATGTTTATGAAAATTGCCTTAATGATTGCCCATTGCAGCATTCATAACAATATGCCGAAATTAGCCAAGTTTGGCACCAAAAATTAAGTTTCCAAAACTCAATCCAACTTGACAGTATCTACTATTTTTGGCAAAAAATTGCTAAAGTCAACTTTTTTTACAATGGGAATAATTTTTGTTTATGGTGAGTGAATGTGGTTTACTTAAAAAAAAAATCTGATGTGTCCAACACATGACTTCCTTGAACGTCCATTAGATCAAAAATATTTTCGACGCACTTCCTCTACATTTATTTGTTTGAAAGAGATAAAATATCAATAATAGTAAGGTTTAGCGAATTCTAGCCAAATATTTCGATATCGCCAAGCTGAGTTCAATTTGAAAGATTTCCTTCTGACACTTTATTTGGCGATATTTCACCAAAAGCCGACAAACTTGAGATAGTCAGCGAGATTTTGGGGATAGCCAAAGTAGTCATTGACCACAGACTTTCAATGAGTTGAATGCATCTATACACCTCAATGTATTCAAAGTCATTTGGCTCACCATGTAAATAAATTCTCAGTCGATTGCTGTCAAAAAAGATATTGAAAACAGTTAGGTATTACAATAGTTCTAAATACAAAGTTAAAAAATCTACGGGTTAAAGTTTTAGAGTTATACAAAATAGGAAATAATTTTTGGCGCCAAATTTGGCGATATTTTGGCGAAACTCGTCAACGTCGACGACATTTGGCGATATTTTAAGCATGAACCAAACAATGACAGATTATCGCCAAATTTGGCGATATTTCGCCAAAAATTGCCAAGAACGATGACAAATGGCGATACTTTGGGCATGGACCAAATGACTGACTATCGCCAAATTTGGCGATATTTCGCTAAAACTCGCCAAGGTCGAGGACAGATGGCGAGATTTTGGGCATGTACCAAACAATGACTGTCTACAGTTGTATTATAATGAAGATGTCCATAGACATTAAGGTACTGAAATTCTTTTCGGTGGTCCTGTAAATAAACTCTCCAGTAGATTGGAACCAAAAATCGAGATGCACAACTAGGTGTTACAACATTCTTATATATGAAATTTCATAATAGTTTTTGAGATTTGAGAGTTAAATATGCACACACGTACACCAAAAGTCGCCAAGCTTGGCGACTTTTGGCACAGTTCTTGAGGGAGGCACGTGACCGTGGTCGGACCATTACATAACTTATGTGGTAGGACGGTATTGTGCTGGAAATGGATGAATGCCCCTAAAATTGCTATTGGCCGTAATGTATTGGAAATCTTTTGAGTGTTCCTGTAGCAGAACTATAAATGATAACGACACTTTTTTTTTAATGGAGAAATTCATTTTCTAACTCTTTACAGCATATATCACTTCTGAGTCGTTTGAAATATCCCAATACCTCTAAAAAACGCTTTGATGAATTTCGGCCCATAGAGCGTAATGTATTTCGAATCTTTTGGGCGGTCCTGTAGATAAACTATTCAGTCGAATGGAACCGAAAGGGGAGGTGCACAACTAGGTGTTACAACTATCCAAAATATGAAGTTACGACATTCTACGCCTAATAGCTTTTGAGTTAGGCGAGTTTAATGAATTTCGGCCCATAGAGCGTAATGTATTTCGAATCTTTTGGGCGGTCCTGTACATAAACTATCCATTCGATTGCCACCAAAAGGGGAGGTGCACAACTAGATCATAGAACAATCCTAAATATCAAATCTCAACATTCTACGACCAATAGTTTTTGAGATATGCGAGTTACATACATACGTACGTATGTACGTACGTACATACGTTTGACGTACAGACGGCATGGAAAAACTGGCCACAGTAGACTCGCCACTGGTCAAAATGAGTTGCAGACGCGTTAATATGATCGTGCATGCTAGCCTACGATGAGATGCATCGAAAAAATTTTTTAAATTAAATTTAGAGGTAGTCAAAATCGGTTTTTATGTCGAAATTTGGCCCCCAAAATTTTTCGGGATCACATTACTTCCTTATACTACGTACAAGGAAGTAAAAAAAAAAAAAAAAAAAAAAAAAAAAAATCATATATCTTTTATAGGTCAGAAGTTGGTGATCTTATTGCTAATATATTTGGAGAAAGTGAAGATGAAGGTGAATTTGAAGTAAGTTTGCTTATGTTATTTTATTATTTATTTATTAAAATACAGAGTGATTTAACACTGTAGATAAATGCTAGCTGATATTAAGAAATCTGCAAGTGCAGTTAGAGGTTTATGAATGGTACAATTGTACAATTGCAGCTTTTACACATTAGGTACAAAAGTAAAATGTTTTCACGATTGCTCCCCCCCCCCCTTTAATGGTTATATGCAGTGATAAATGCTTTATCCATGGTTTGCATTCTCCTCCTGTCCCTCTCTGAAATATAAAAGGCTAAAAGAAGTTAAATGTATGTTACCCATAAAATGTAATAATGATGGCAATCTAAATGATGCTATAACCCACAGTATGAATTTTAGATATAAATTTAGAAAACAATATAGAAATATTTAAATAAGGTATGGTAATATCTGGGTGTTTGATGGGTGATATTAACAAATTTTAGTTTCTAATCAACATATATATAGCGCCTACTCAATATATAATTTATGGTGGGTATAATGATATTTCAGGTTTATTTAAACAACGCATTTATTAACCATTTGATATAAAGTGTGTATTTCCTCTCCTCTTCCCCCAAACTTTTGTTTTAGAACTGTAGATTAATATACTTCACGATTTCATATGCGCTAAATGCATTTTTTTATTTTTGTTTTTTTAATGTTGAGTTTTGTTCTTAGGGATTTGATGCTGAGGATGAAGGAGCTGGAAAAACCGAGCCTGTCAAGACATCAGCAGAAAAGAAAAAACGTGCTAGAGGTATGCTTTTTATTATTGATAATTCTACTAAAATTATTAACTTAAAATTTATTTTATTATCTTCGAAGTTAAAGCCACCTTTTAGCTTTATTGTTTCTAACATAAAAATGTATGTTGTATAAAAATTAAAAATTATTTATCTCATTAGGGTTACATAAAAATCATGGCACATTTTTATCAATTTAAATAGCAGCATGCTAAATAATTATGTGATATGCTGTTCTTTCTTGATTCCAGATGAAATTGATACAGCTGCAGGCTTTCATTTTCATTCTAATTAAATTTTCCCAAAAAGACCCACAATTTTCAATAGAAAGGTAACCCATACATCAACAACAGATGATTAAAATCTGAAAATAAACAGAAATCTCTACAAAATGCTACAATAGTGAATAGACTTAAACAATGTCTGTTTATCATTGATCAAAGGGGGTAGATACAGTTTTAACATGTTACTTAATACATTATTTACACCTTACTTACACTTGCTACATTTTTATTACAAGTTCTATAAAGAAATAAACAAAAAAGTTAAAGCATTTTTAAAAAGTACATAGAAAAAAAAATCAAGACAGTTACTCTATACTTATGAATAACAGATTTATCAATACTAATTTCCTCTTCTGCATCTTGCTCAATTTGATTGGAACCTTTTTGACCACACGGGTTTCGGTTTTTGTATACTATCTTGCTTATTACAAAAATATGTAGTCTCATGATTGTTCATTCATTATTTAATTATTTGTTATTACCTTTAATATATTATATTTGAATGAAAAAAAAAGAGTAAAATTATTTTTTCTTGATTACCAAAACTGAGGCATAAAATTAACCATATTAAGTAATTATTCCCCCCCCCCCCACATTTTCTGTTTAGTTATGTCTGACTCTGAAGATGAGGAAGAAAAAGAAGAGAAAGAAGAAAAAGTGAATGAAAATGATGAGGATGCAGCATTAAATGAAGGGTTAGACATTATAGAAGATGTCCCAGTTCCTGGACATGATGAAGAGGAAGATGTAGTTACAAAGGAAAAACCAAAAAAGAAGAAAAAAGTTGATTCAGATGATTCTGACAATGAAGGTGATCGAAAGATGAGGTACGGTGATGAGATTTCAATACATATTTTTTTTATATGTATTTAAAACTTTCTTACGATACATTAGATTGCATCTTTCTAATTAACTGGAGTACAATATAACTTGTGTATAAAAAGTTTGCTGTTAGTTTCAAATAAAAATAATGTGCTCTAAATTTTTTCATTCACATTCAGTTTTGGCAAGACTTTTCAGATATTTTTACAGTTTAAAAATTTAAATAAATAAGCTGTTTTCTTTAATTCAACTTGTTTTATTAGAAGTCGGAAAAACTTTGCAAAAAATAACCATGTTACTTATTTAATAATGTTTTGTAGAGTTTGAAATTTCCAGTAAAATAGAACATTTTGACATGATGTTTCTTGCCCATCATTTGACTGAGAACATATGTGCAAATTTTGCCATTGCTCTTCTGTTTTATTAAACTCAGTAAAAAGGTGTGAATCATAATGTTTAACTCTAAAATGAAAGTGGAAGCTTTACTTCACAAATTCAGTTCTTTAAAATTTCCCAACAACTTGAATTCAGTACCAATTTTCAGTGCTCAAAATGAAGTTTCTCTCATTGAAATGTAGTCACAAACCTTGCAAATACCTTGAAAATTTTGATTTAAGTTTGGAATTATTCTCGCTTTGCAGTTTCAAGAGTATGGAAGTATTTGAGTTTAGTAATAGTAAGTTATCACCAAAAAATATTTTATGAGTGCAGCATAGAAATATTTGTATTTACCGGTGCAATGAAAATTTAATTCTCAACTGAATTGAAAGCTGTAGATTGAAGGTGTTGATTTAAAATTGTATTTTGGCTCAATCTATTTAATAGTCCATTTAATTGACAATCCTGTAGTTTTTGCCAAAACTTTGCATCAATATGGGTTAGAACCCCTTATAGAGATCTCCACGGGGGGCACCCTTCCTCGTCCTAGATAATTGGCCGCATTCCGAAATCAAATCAATCAATCAGCTGATGATTCTCTATACATAGCTGCAACTTGTCCTGATGTTGAACTTTTATTACTGTCTTCTTTACTGCAGGATGATTAAGTCTTCCTTTTTTTTTCTTTCCTGCCATTTTCTCATACATTCTGCTAGAATTTAAGGAATAACAAAGCATATTTTTAAAGTAAGAATCATGTGGATTTTTATTTAATTCACATTTTGAACACAGCGTTTCTGAAGTGTCATAGCCCTACCCAACTTATTCTGAGGTTAGGGCTTTTGATAGAAAGAGCACTTCTTTCCATTTTTCTCTCACTCTTTCAATCTACCTGTCACGTTGACACATGCATATTTTTTATGAAAAATTATTAGTACAAATAATTACTATTGTCTAAATTTTAACTAATAATCTATTCTAAATTTAATTAATTATAAGTTTTTAACAGTAACTAATTTTAAGGCTTTCAAATTTTTTTCAACCATTTTATTTGTAAGACAATAACATACTTTTAATAATTTCGACTTCCTGCCTTCAGCTATGCTAATCAAGCTTGCAGCTACAATCTGTTTTATTTATTTTTTTCTTCCCATCTACGTATCGCACTTATTCATATGAAAGTCTAACTTACAGTATTGCACTGCTCTCACACCGCAGTGTTTTGTTTTGGTTCTCTGTGTGCATATGTACGCATCGAATGTTCTAGAAATGTCTTGAATTCCTTTTTTTTTTTTTTCTCTTACATGCGTAATAGCTTAATGGCAAAATTTGTCCTCTTGACATACCCCCCCTGTGCATCTTGGAATGTAGCAGTCAGTAGTAAGTTAGCGACCTATGCAGAGCTTATTACCTATGCATTACCTATGCAGAGCTGCGTTGGTGGTTCGGGCAAGCACTTTCCCCTTGGGGATACATATCTTGCATGTTGATGATCGTCATTTTTCCTTCAATTAAGTGTTTACTTCATGCCCAAGAATTCTGGGTGTGTGTGTAAAAAAAAAAAAAAAAAAAAAGGAAAATACGTAAAAAGAGGAAACCCTGTGTTTGATGAATTTATCAAATATATTCCATCATCGATAACATGAGCCACAATTACTAATTCTCTACGGTTCTGCTTCTGGATTTATTTTACAAACATACCTGTTCATCAAATATGTTAAAAATTAAACCACACAAATATTAATTCTTCAGTGCACTACCCTTTCCTTTTCTCATTTGTCATTACCTATGCATATGCCAGGCTTGTGCCATCAAACAACTTTAACATGGATTGGCTAATGAAACTGTGTGGAAGTCCGGAAGTAAAAAACAGCTAAGTTTTATTTTGAGTTTTATATTGGTTTGCTCACCCGCTCTCTGTGTTAGTTGTATGGTGTTCTTAAATTATGATTACAAGAAACAGTATCTTCTCACACCTGGAGATTTTTTTATTACTGAATTTTTGTTTATTCTCAAATCTTTTAAGGACCAAAGTATGTCATTTTAAAGATATGTTATACAGATATTAAGATCTGGCATGGTAGGAGAACATCAATATTAGACCGCATAAAGATTGCTAAGCATCTAGAAAAGTCTAAAGTACTAGAAAAGTAAGCTGGTAATAAAATTTAAAATTGCTTTTTAACTGATTTGAAACACCTGTTACAAATACTGAGTGCTTATTTACTGAATTCTTAAGAGCATGATTTACCAATCAGTGTTGCTGATCATGCGGGCTCATTATTTAGAAAGATGATTCCCAATTTAGAATCTTGAGAAATATAAATATGCCTAAAGTAAATCTTCTGGAATCATACACGTTTTTATGGATGAAAAGAAATTTATTTTGTTTGTTTATTTGGAAAATTTGCCGTTAATGCTGCAAATCCTTACCTGGGCCAAAACGAGATGCTGCTTATAACCTGCTATTCACAAAAATGAGCAAATGGAGTAAATTTCAGATTCTTTCTTGTTTGGAAAAAAATCTTTGTTTTGCAGGAAATCTTTTTTTTTTTTTTTTTTTTTTTTTTAAATCCTAATTTTCTTGTTTTGAGGCAAGATAGGTTGGCAACTATGCATACATAAAAATGTGTTACAAAAAGTATTTGTTATGCAGATACAGTTACCCTACCGGCTGCTAGGTTCATCAGAATATTCTGTTAAAAATTTAAAGAATTTTTGTTAAGGCTGTTTATTCTCCAATTGATTATGATGTGTTTATTGTACATACATAACTATTTATTTTGTAGGGAGGATTTTGTTTCCGATTTTGATCTAATGATGGCAAAAAAGAAAGAAGAGAGTTCAAAGAGACGAAAGAGGAAAGATGTTGATTTAATTAGCGATAGTGATGATCTTATTGCTGATATAATTGCACAAATGCGAATAGCAGCTGAGGTAATTTTTTATTTCTTAATTTCATTACAATTCTTGTATTGACATAAAATGTAACCAGGAGCTGCACGTTTAATTTATTCTTGCAATATGATTTTTTCTCGTCAATATACTTGACACTGGTTTATCCAAAATTAATAATTAAGGTTAATATTTAGGCCTTAACTTCAGTGCAATCACTCACTCCCATCGACTACATGTTGTTTGCTAAAAGAGAATAATTTTTAATGGGATTACTTGTTTCTGAGGTGGAAGTTGTAAATATTTTGATGTGAAACTAGAAAAAAAAAAAAAAAAAATGCTAATACAGTAGAACCTCGATCTATCGTTTTTCAAGGGGTGCGTAGTAAAAAACGATGCATACGGGAAAACGACGAATGCGGATTAAAGTCAAAATATGAAGAAAACAGTATTTATGAATGCACACAATGTATACAGTATATCAAAAATACTAAATTTGTTACCAAACTGTAAAAGAAACAAATTGAAGTTCTGTAGAAATTAAGTCATACTTATTTTTAAAAAATCAGTAATTTTATACTGGGTTTTCTCTTATTCTTTTAATTAAACAAAATTTTCAAGATTTGCATATTTTTTGTGTTTTTATGTGTATTCATTTTTGTATATAAAAGTCATACAATTTCAAATACCGTTGTTGCGTAGGATAAACTAGGCACTAGTGTTGGCTCGGTCTCATGTGCATGAATATTATTCTCAGCCTCTTCGCGATTATTTTCATTTCTTGAGTCGCATTTCTTTCAATCTTTGGATACTGCACGTTGCTACTTCTAAATCAATGGAAATATATAATCACTACATTTCACATCATACTCATCCCTACTAGATGTAAGAACTCTTCACCTATACCATCATCAACCCAAGATATCATACCAGGAAGTTATTAGATTTGTTAGCCATATTGATCCACTTCATCATCAATTTCATTTCTGCCAGAAGAAACATTTTACAACGATGAATGCGGGAAAGCGAATTTTTGACAACGATACATGCAGGTTTTGTTAACGTTATTTGAATACAGTTTGTGCAGGGACCACAGAAATAAAACGACCAATACGGGAAAACGATGAATGCGGGAATGATAGATCGGGGTTCCACTGTATTTAAAAAGAAAATAATGATTTTTTCTTAAAAAAATTAATTTTAGTGAATTATATATCAAGAAATATATTTCATGGGATATTACAAAATCAATGATTAATTTATCTCATGTGTTGCAATTTTTTAAATATGTACTAGATTTTTATTTTCATCATCCCCCCCCCCCTCCATAAAAAAGTAATGCTTTATGTAGGATATACATAGGAATTAATAATTGATAATATTGCACCGGTTTCTTAAATTTGTATCTTAGGAATTTGTAAGAATAAATATATGGCAGAGACTTTCAAGTCTAACCTTTCTGTTTGTGAAGAAGGTGGAAGATGGGAAAAGTAAAATATTTTTTTTTTTTTACCCCTATTTTGTTTGTTTACTATCGAACACTTTTTTATTTATAAAGAAATTTCATGCTCTTAAATTGCTCAATACTAATGTCAGATTTTAATCTTAAAATGCTTTTAAATTAGTCTTCGAATGTAACTAAATAAATTTAACAAAACTAGTTTCATTTTTCTGCCAGTTTGGAAAATTGTTTGGTGTGTTTTTAGCACATTTGTTTAGATATATTCTTCTAAGTGAGGAGTGTAAAATTATAGTAGGCTCCTGTGTAATTAGGTATGGCTGTACGACCCCCCCCCCCAAAAAAAAAAAAAAAAAAATTGTGTGTCATAAAAACTCAAAATAAAGAATTTTCATGAAAGCCAGAATATTGCAGGGAAATATAATATTCCCGCAAAAGTCATTTACATTTTTAATTTTTCAAGGGAAAATTTATGCATGCATTTGATGTTTCACAGGCATGAAAGACTTCTGAGAAAATGCAAAATTCTGCTTGTTTTAGTTAAATTGCACAGAAAATTATGCTCAAGCAAGCTTATTTCAAGCTTTTTCCATCCTTGTGAATGCCTCCCCCCCTCCCCCCTTCTAGCATTTCTTAATTTAAATCTCCAATGCTGTAGGATGATTAAATTAGACTCCTATTTTGCATTTATATTTTTAATTATTTTACAGTTAGAGGTGTTTTTTAAGGTCAGATGCACCTGAAGATCTGTATGTGTTTGTGAAACATTTATCGGCAATAGTTAGTGAAAATTATTCCATATTTTTTCTCTTATATAAAAATATCGATAGATGCTGTGTTATATAGCAATATATAATATAGCGGAGTTAGATGAAACAATTTTAATATTATTAATCAACATTAATAAGTGCATTTACATACCTTTTAATGATAGCTAAATTGTGCAAGTTAACAAAATTCTTCTCTCATTCCCCTCAGTACTCAGTTTTAATGCTACGCTAAGTTCAGTTTTTTGTGTGTTTCGGTACTTTCAAGCTTCAATTTCAGTAAATGTGAAAGTACCTACTAACAGTTTTAGTATATGTATCCTGAAACTTTTTTTATTTACATCAAGCCTTAATCATGCTAATTAAAGCTATTTCATTTGCACCATTGGCTGCTGTTATTGTGCTGTGTCATGTATCTCCTATATCCCCTTTTGATCATGGAAAGGACAAGGAAAATACTGGGGATTTCAATTTACTATTTGAGTAGCAACTCTGGGAAGGTTAGATCTTTTGCATCACCCAAAACAACCGTATTGCAGTTTCTTTTTTTAATGTGTGTTATTTTATACAAAGTTTTAAATTAATTTTATGAATAAGTTTTAAAAAAGTAGGCCCTGGGACAGGGATTTGAAATAAAAAAAGTTCTTTTTTGGGGAAAAAAATGGCTAAATATGGACTTATGCATCAGCATGGTCTCCAATACATAAGTTCAAGCTATAAAATATACTATATATATTTTTTATTGATATGGTTTTTATCCTGTTTTATGCCTGTAAATTCTGTTTTACAATGCAGGAGGATAAAGAATTGAACAAACAAAAAAAGACTGCCACAAAGAAACTGAAAATTTTATCTATGGTAATGTCTCAATTGAAGAAGCAAGACTTGAAAATGGCATTCTTAGATCAAGGTATATTAAATGTTATTGCAGAGTGGCTAACTCCATTACCAGATCGTAGTTTGCCTCATCTAAATATAAGAGAAGGAATGTTGAAACAGCTGCTGGATGTAAGTACAGACTTTTGGAATTATTAATTTTTTCATGCTACAATGATAGCCATTTGCACACATACTTTCTAGGTATTACTAAAACAATAGTCTGAATAGCGTTTGTTTATTATAAAGTTATGCTTTAGTTTTATGCTTGCATGTATCACTGAAAGAAATCACTTTCTGCAAAATGCAGTTAGAATATAAACAAATTACACAAAAGAAAGAATTGATATTGTGTTAAAGGGATCTTTATAGTGACTTTTTAAGTATGCATTTTATGTAATTTTCTGATAGTATACCAGTTTATGAAATATTTGCTCAATAGTAGAAAACACAAATGTTTCTGAGCTCAGTTTATTAAAGTTATAAAAATTGAAACTAATTGTAGTGATTTATGTGCAGCTACAAACTAACTTCTGCTCATATATGAATTTAAAAAAGTATTAAAATATGAGAAATAGCACAAAATCAATTAACTCTGATCAGAGTTATATTTTTATCAATCTCAGTTAAGTTAGTGGCTTTAAAATTCCAAGTAATTATTCAGTAATTCTGTTGAAAGTCAATCAAACTTAGTTAAATCCAAAAATTCAAATTATTTTTTTAAATTGAGTATACTTTATAACACACTAAGACTGTTAACATGGTTCCTTCAAAAACCATGAAAGTTGAAAAAACAGAGTCCCCGAAAACTGTTATAGGGTTCTTGAAGAAAAGTCCTTGACTTTTGCAAATGACAATGAAGTAACTTTTCATTGTTATTGTCAATAATTGTTGTATGTTATTTAATTTGTTGTTCTTTTACAGTTACCTTCATTTGATCAAAGCCTTCTGAAATCCAGTGGCATTGGAAGGGCTTTGATGTATTTATTTAAACACCCAAAAGAAACAAAGGAGAACAGAGAAAGAGCTGGAAGGCTTATCACTGAGTGGGCACGACCCATTTTCAATGTCACTACAGATTATCATTCTTTGACTAAAGAAGAGCGAGAGCAAAGAGATTATGACCACGTTCCAAAGAGACGTAAAATGCGGTATTCACTTTCATTTTCATATTGGTGTATATTTTTTACTTCCTTTTTATTAAATTAAAAACAAATGATAGCAACTAGTGAATTTAGTTTTGAAAATTGATAAATGCTAAAGCAGTTTTAAAAATGTATCTTAATAACTTTTTGGTAAAATATGCCATAGATGATTGTTTCTGATGGTACTAAAGTTCCATCCTTCCTCAGCAACATTTGAAAGAAATTATACATGTTATTTTATAATTTTAAGCAAGTTTTTTTTGGGGGGGGAGGGGGATGTTCTTTATACTTGTTGTTGTATAACAGGGAAAAATTGTAATTCTAGAAATTTCAAAGCTTATACAAGAAATAGGAAAACACTGTCTGCAATTGGAAAATTTCAAGACAAGTGGGGAAAGACAAAAACTGCTTGAATATTTTTATTTTTAAGCCAATACAAGTACCTATCATCAATGGCATATGTTAGGTGCCAAAGGTGGGCTATCTCACTCCAGTAATAACAGAATCCATTGAAATGAAAGGAAATTTTTTGCAGACCCCCCCCCCCCCCCCCCCCCCCCCGCAAAGATCTTGTTTTCTCTTATTTCAATGATTGAAATGTGTCAGTTCCACAATGCTAGGCTAATGCTTTTATGGATACTAATTTGTTATGTCGTAAAGAATACATAAAATTTAGACTAAGTGGGAAATCAACAGGTTTTCTTGTATTAAAAGTTCTGCTGTGGAAAAATGAAAATAATTAAAGAAGGTTATATTTAAAATAATTTTGCCCAGAGAAATTAAGTTCTTTCATGATGGGTTACACATATGTTGAAAACTACTTTTAATGATTATGATAATTAATTTTGTATTTAATAAATTTTGTGTTTGTGGTGGCTGACAAATCTTTTTTTTTTATAACGATCTGTTTTAGTTCCCTTAAATAATATATTAACATTAATAAATTTTAACATTTCTAATCCTTTACTAAACTTATAAAACGGTATAAATATCTTGCTTGAGTTAATTTAAATCTTATTAAACATGAGTAGGAGATAATTGTTAAAATGCAATTTAATCAAGATATTGTTAAAATATAGAATTATTTAGTAGATGAAAAGAGATTTAAAATCTTATGATTTCGAGCAGGTGTCTGCTTATGTTGTTAAATAATTGCTGGTTTGTGTTGTTGTAAAAGGATATTGTTGTATTATGATAATAAACAAGTTATTTTTATATTAAGTGTATTTTCTTTTTCACTCGGACTTCATAGGGTTTTTGCAAACTTTTAGGAAATGCCACAACGGTTATGTATCATCTTTTAAATCTATACAATCACTAAGCCTTAAGATGCTTATTTTAGTTGCTTTATCGATTTTATTTGTATTTTAGAAAAATAATGGATGGTTTATTTAAAGGCACCATTTTTAGATACTGGATCAACAGAATTTTTAAATCCTAATCTACAAAAACAGAGTTTAAATCCTAATTTACTAAAACTCAAAAATTTAATCCCAACAAATTTTTGTTGGGCTGTACAGTTAACCTAGTTAGTTCAATAGACTATTCTTCTGGTACTTATCATTATTTCATAGTACAGCTTTAAAATAAAAATCTATATGCCCTTTAAAAACAACTGATGTGATGAAAAGAAACAGGTCTTAGGCCTCTGAGTTTTTATACTGTAGAGAAAAAGAAAGGATCACTTTGATTACAGCTAGTTATATTAATTAAAATGGACTATCTGATTGATGTTTGAAGTATTGTGCAAGTTTAAGGAACTTAGAAAATTGAAAGGTACTTATACCTATCTGATTGATGTTTGAAGTATTGTGCAAGTTTAAGGAACTTAGAAAATTGAAAGGTACTTATACTAGCAGAAAAGGTAGTGATTGTGTACTTTATTGCAAAAGGGGTCATTGTGCAATTACTCACAGCAAAGGAAAAATATAATCTAGGTTAATACAATAATTATCAGGAATTTATGTTAAATTAAAGGGAAAATGAAGGTTTCTTAAATGGTAGTATGTAGAAAATATGGTATGTGTAATACATAATTTTTCCATATTGTGATAAACATATTATGTATATCATAATATGGAAAAACAGTTGAAAATTATGGAGTGAATTTGTTTTATTAATTTTGTAATACTTTTGTTTAAACATGTCATATTCATTCTCCAATAAGGTTACATTATGTCATTTCTGATAGATATAATCAGTGAAGATTTAACATCAAATGTGTGTAAATATTTGTGTGTGTGACAAAGCCTATTAAAAATTAATTTTTATAATGTATTTGAAATGCAATTGTTTTCTTATTGTTTTTTTTTCTCTTTTCTCTATAGAGATCAAGATGCTGATGAAGAGTCAGCAGAGCCTAAGAAAGATATTGAAAAAGAACTTGCTGGCGAGCAAAAGTGAGTGCAAGATACTCTTTTTGGGTGAAAATGAGCTTTGAGCTTTTTACCATTTTAATCTCACATTTTAATCATTAAATATCTGGAAGATAAAGTAATAAAGTTCATTACTTCATCATCTGAAACTCAAGTTCTCAAAATTGTAAAATATAATTCCTGTAATTTAATTAAAAAAAATCATATTTGCATATGTTTTGTATTTAATAAAAACTGTTTTCAAAACAGATTTTTATGAAAAATCTTGCACTGTTGTGGTTTTAAAATACTTTTGTGCGATTTATAAAATACAGAATGTGTAGTAATGCAGTAAAATCTACGTACAGTGAACTCGCAAACATTCCAGATTAACAAATAAAATATTTCTTTAAAAAAAAAAAAAAAAAAAAAAAAAAAAATAGTATAAACTCAGTCAATGAAATTTCTTTTGATAATTTTTTTCAAAATTATGAATTTGATATTCTCTCCTTTGAAACAGGCATGCTACTTTCTTGCAGATTTCTCGCTTTTTTTTTTTTTTTTTTTTTTTAAACCACATATACGATCACTCCCAAGATTCATGCAAATTCAGTTTCCCCTCCCCCCCTTTTTTAAGCAAACTTTTATTAAAACTTCCAAGTATATAGTATTACAGGGTGTCTACCGCTACGGAAAGTCTGGAAAAAGCCGGGAAATTGGAAAATGGGTCCGGAAAGTCAGGAAAAAACCGGGAAATTGGATAATGGGTCCGGAAAATTCACCAAAAGAATCAACCTTTTTTACACTCTCTAATTGTTAGACTGGAAACTGAAAGCAACTGCAACGCATTTTTCGGACCGCGAAAGCGTCAAGCGATGTGTTTGTATAAGGAGGGAAAAATGGGGGCTCATCCATCGTGACGGGAGGGTATAAGGCAAATTAGCTTACTTGGTAACTTATGGCTTAGGACTGTATTTCCAAAAACAGTTAATTAATTCTATCAGAAAGTGCGACAACTTCTGTTTCTCAATGGATGAAAGCTTAACCCTATACTTCAGTTAAAATTGATTGTTGTACAAAACATGCAAATGTAAAGACAAGGGATGGGGCATTGTGCAATTTTCCAAAGTAAAATGCACTGGTCAGGAATTTTTTCCCCGGGACCTCCCAAAAGTCAGGAAATTGACTTTCAGAAATTTGGTAGACACCCTGTATTACAAATTAACTGTTATTTTATTTTGTTTCTTTATTTTTACAAATTTGTATTGCTAGTTATGTTTTTTTTTTTTTTTTTTTTCCCAAGCTTCTCTGGCTCCAACCTAGAAAAGGAAATGAAACGTAAAGAAAATAATAATAAAAGTTATCAATGATGTGGTATATGTGTCACGTGCTTGCTTACAACTTAGTTTTCGAATTTAAAATAACTTATCTGCATTGACATATATGTGTGCATATTTTGGTCATTCGTAATTAACTCCTATATGTGAAGTTTAGCTTTTTTACAAAATAGCTGTAGCATGTTTGCTTGAAATTCCCTATTCCAATATTTTATTTTATGTAGAAAAGTACTATAACTTCCTTTTCTGAATTTCAAATACATATAGGAATTAAAAATTATTACTGTAATTTAATCATGATAATAATAACAATAAATTCACTTTAGCATAAATACTGTACTGAATAAAAACTGCACAGAAACAGAAAATTATGCAAAATCACTTACATTGCTGTGGTTTTAAATAGAGTATAAAATGGATATTTTCCTTAAACCTACATGATAATAAAAAGGAGAAATAGAATATTGCTTTAATAGTGAATCAAAGAGTATGGAAATATCAATAATTAATGTCATAGCATATTTTGTAAAATGGATATAGAACTTTGTTTTATGATGGGGCAAAAATGGTTTGAATAGGAGAAGTAAAAGGACTTTGCCACAGGCACTAAAACTCAGACTTCGCACTTGCCATAGCTAATATACCTATAATACAACTTTAAATTCAATTAAATAATATCAAGTACATAATTATACAATATTTGTAAATGACTACTATAATTTTGAAAGCTCTGATTATCAGAAGTTTGCTTCTGTGCTGAGTATTTTTTTTCTTCCTTAAAAAAAAAAAAAAAAAATGTTCTTGAATCATATGATTAATTTCCTGAAATATTAGGAGCTAAGTTTTACTGTAATAATGTAAGATTTAATTTAATGTGTGCATACAGTGAAACTTCTTGGGAGTGATTACCCTCCGTTCTGCAAAAAATCTGTTGTTAAAACAAGTGGTCATTCAAAGATGTACATAAACATTTGATAGGCAAGGGAAACATGCTAAAGATATATTTTGTTTTGTTATTTATGTAATTGTATGTAATACATAAGTCCCAGGGCTCTTACAAGTCTTTAATTTGCTAAAATTCCAAACTTTTGAAAAACTGTCCTACTCTTTGAGATACTTGAGAGAACATCTTTCTGTATTTTATTTAAATAAATAAATAAAATAACCCCCCCCCCCCCATAAAAAAAGGGACTATTTTTAAAATATCAGAGGATTATACAACAATATTTCAGAAGTTTGAAATTTCAGCAAATCCAGGATTTGTATGAACCCGGACTTCTCTCTCAACTTTATTTCTTACATCTGACAAAAGAACATATATCCTGATTTCTTTATTCATTCTGAATTTGCCATAATAAAATCTATTTCCCTTAAAATTTGCTTTTTGTGTTTCGCACAATCAAAAGTAACCACCAACTTGTTTTCTGAAATTCCTTTTTACTGTGACTTAATCACATCAATGCACTGCTCCATCAGTAAATCACTCTTAGACATGTCTCTTCTCTAACCTACAAGATTTGTACGTGATATGTACATATACTTGCAACTGCTGCCCATTTGTAATAAAGTGACCTGTTTGGAATATGGTATTTGCTTATTTAGTTCTGGAAAAATGCAAGAAAATTTTCAGACAGGGAACTGGGATTGGTGGCTTATAGAGGGTTGTGTGGACTCTTTTAGAGGACCTTTTAATATTAAGTAGATAGAGCACAAAAGGGGTGCTTTAAAAAATTGGTTGCCAGATGAGGGGTCTCTTAAGGGAGGTGGTCGCTCATGGAAGTTTCACTGTATATATGTATATTCAAGCAATGTACTGTAAGTTATCATTGAGTTTTGTTGTAGCTTAAAGTGATAGAAATGCTTATTTTGTTGATCATATTAACTATATTTAATTTGTATTGAAATGTTTGTTATCTAATTTTAAATTTGTTAGTGCTGCTTTTATGTTTATTGTGAAAAATGTCCATTTAAGCATTATTTCAAAAGCTTATACCTTAGGGAATCGCTTTAAAGTTTTTAGGAATAAAATAAAGTGGTATGAAGCTATAGTACTCAATAAATTAATACATCATTTCCTGATACTATTAAATTTAAAGATTGCATAAATAAAAATTTAATTAGTACAAGTCTACTTTGCTTATATTTAAAGGTTGGAAATTTAAATATGTATATACTAAAGAATTTTTGTATGAATTTCTAGAGATATGGGAAAAGGAAAAAAAATTGTAAATTTCTAGAAATTGTATTTAAGTAATCTGCTTATCAGCTATTCTTTTCATATAATTAATTTTTTATTTTTGAATTTTCTGTGCATTGTCATTATTGTTTTAAAAGTTACACAGTAAATTCAATTATTACTTCTAAATCAAGCTTTTGTATGCAAATAATTTATATGTATATAGCTAAGAAATGAGAAATTCAAATAGCCATCTCAACCCATATGTTTACTCATTTTAGAAATAACACAATTAAATTCAATAACACTTTATTAATGTAATTGTGCTTTCTTGTAGAGCTCTCAGACCCGGTGATAAAGGCTGGATTGGCCGAGCTAGAGTGCCTATGCCTTCTACAAAAGACTATGTTAATAGACCCAAATGGAATGTAGAAACTGAATTTAGCAGAGTAAGTATAACTTAAGATTCCTATTCAAGAATAAAAATGATTGTATGTGATTAAAAAAAATTCTGTATTTCCTCTTAAGCTTATAATGACTTGTCAGAAAATATACTACTAATAATTTACTGTATTGATTGATATCTCTTGCTATTTTTATCTCTGAGAAACACCATAATGTCATTGGAATCTGCATTTAAGCGATGTTCTAATGATAGTATGCACATATTTTTAAATTTCAAAATAGAAATGTAAGGTAAATGTACATACCAGTGCCTGACACTTTAAGGATATTTTTTCCTTTTCTGTTTGCATAGCTCAGTACAAGGAAGCAAAAATATACTAAAATAAATAATAATGATGGATAGGTTTCTTTATGTAAAAATTAATTTATGAAAGAAAAAAAAACATTGTACTTTGATAAAGTAAATAAAAAACTTTGTAAAAAACACACATAAGATGTGTTTTACAAAGTTTTTTTTTACTTTATTGTTTAACACCAGTATTTTGAGTGTTTTTTCCATTGTACTTTGATATTAAAAATAATCAAAAATACGGAATTATAAAAATTTTGGTATAACATCAATTTTATCTCTTGAGTGAGATATCCAAAACATCTTTAAACCCTGTTTCCATTTTTTGGATTTATTGTAAATTTAAGCAAAAATTTGGTTTTGTTGTTATTGCTGACAGTTGGTCAGTGTTATTTTGAAAGCAAAAAGAAAATAAAAACAGAATCTAGCATAGTTAAAGAAATTGAAAGTAAGTTTTTTTCTTCCATGGAGATTTACGGTTAATGCTTTATTATGTTTTACAAAAAAATGTCACTGTAGATATTTATTTAAACTTTTTCTTTCTAAGGGTCCTTCAAAGAAGCCCCTGAATCGAATAGAGAAACACATGAGAATGCTTCAAGAGAAGAAGAAATTAAGTAAACTTCAAAGAGCTATAACTATTAGTATTGAAGGAAGAAAGATGGCTATCTAATTTAAAAAGAACTTATTCATATGTAAAGTGTGTTGTATATTTGAACTTGTATGGCATGGAATAAAATATTTGTATTATATTTCTAAAATTCACTGTCTAATTTAATAGTATTTGTATTTTGATTGTCTCATTTCAGGATGCCATTGTATATTTCACCACCATACACACTTTCAAGTTTATGACAGAAATAAATAAGTCACTGGAGGGTATAAGAAAAAAAATTAAACTAAAGTAATATGCTTTTAAAGGACATGAAAATGACATTTTCCTCTATAAAGTATTGACTCATCAATATAAAAAATGAGAGAAATATATAACTTACTCTAGCTGAACTGCCACCATTTGTCAAACATGATTTTTGAAAGTAGTGCTTTAGAGAGGAAGATGTTTGTCTTTTCTAAACTAGCAAATAATAATCATCTATTGTAATAAAGTGTGGCAATGATGAAAAAAATATATTAGTTATTATTCATTCTGTTGTGGTAGAAATAAACTTATCAATAACTTTAACTTGATAACAGATATTCAGGATGTCCATGCATCCTTGAAAACCTGGGATGCCCTTGAATTTACAAAAAAACAAATTCAAGGTCTGGAATGTCCTTGGATTTTGAAATAAGCCTGGAATGTCCTTAAATTTTACATTCCCTTTGCTGAAAGCTTCAGTCAGATCGAAAAATTGTTATTTTACTTTTGTTATGTTATAATAATCTAGTACATCTATGACTTTATGTGACTTATGTGATGGATATTTATAGAAGAATAGATATTGCCATAGGAAAAGAAAAGTCTGATACTAAAGAACTAGGGGGTAACAGAAGTATGCATGTTTGGTTGTGTTTTATAATCTGCTAATGCAAAAAGCAATTTTCTGGCTGTTAAATGATTCTTATTTGTATCAATGAATTACACGCTATGTATTTAATGTTCATCTCCTGAAAATTAGCAATTTCATATTCTATTTTTAACAATACTATAGTTTTTGTTGTAATGGAATTCATCGTTACCACTTCAATTTTAAATTCAACAATCAAATGAAACAACTCATTTCTACAGTTCTTAAGACATGAAAAATGGAAATACGTAAATGTGAAGCAAATAGAATATATATACAAAACAAATGGAAGCTGCTATTCTGGAATTGAAATGACTGCCTTTCTTTTACATAAACACATAAGTTTCCTATTTTACTGAACTAACTAAACTCTGGTGCAACAGCCCAAGTAGGGCCAAAACTGCATAGCCCATCCGTGCCTACAAGGTCAAGGGTTCTGGGTGCAGGAGCATATGTGGTCAGCATGATGGAGAACCCCTATTGTATTGTCCCCAAACAAGCTTGGTCTTCATTTTATCGACCCCCTCAAATCTAAAAGGCTGAGTCAAGTAAATATGTTCATTACATGTGTATGGATAAATTTGTCCTTGAATTAAACAAAAATTGTCTTTGAAAGTCGTTTAGTTCTTGAATTTTTTTCTCTGAAGGAGAGTGGCCACCCTGGATATTGGATATTGTTAATGTTCACTTAATTAAATGACAATAAAACTGTGAAAGATGCAGATTAGTTTCAGTAAAGTCACTATCTTCAGTGGTAGAATTTTCATACTTCTCACACTGAAGGGGAAAATTAGAATCCATCTGCTGTTCTCTCAATTTTACCAATGTAAGTAGTTAAGTTTATTTGAATTAAATTTATTTAAATTTAGTTAAGTTTAATTTGAAATAAAGTTAACTAAACAACACACAATGAATGAATTTCTAGATTCTGAATTACATAGGCATACTTGCCAACTTTTATGCTTTTGGCATAAAACTTATGCTTTTTAATGATTTTTATACCAAACCTCTGATTTTATACGCGTTTTAGTGAGTTTTGAAATTTACTTATTTTTTCTATTAAGTAAAAAAGAAAAAAAATTAAAAATAATCAAATTAATTTTTATAAAGAATAAGTAGCAACGATAACTTCAGAGTCAATTTGTAAATCTTGGACTGACCGATCACAATCGATGAGTACGCCAGTATGCATTAGTGTGCAGTGTTTCGGAACCGAAACAGCCACTTTGGATTGAATTATTTTCATTGATCTGTCGGAGGAGCAAAAATGTCGTAGAGTCGCTTGCCAGAGAAACTTAACGCTTTCTCTGGCAAGGAAGAAAAGAAATTCTTCCTCCACAGACTATCAGTCAATATGCAGTTGGAGAATTCTTGAGCAGGATTAGAAGAGAAGTATTTCGACCACTCATCTCTAAACTCAAGTGCTCGCCTGTTTTGCCCACGATGTGATCTGCTTTCTTTTGCTAATCAATGAACTTTCGATCTTCAATCAAATGTATTAATGTGTTTTTTAAAACTGTTATGGCGGAGAATAGAGGAAAACAACATTATTCTCAATCCTTTAAAGAAAATTATGCCAAAGAATTTCCTGGCATTAAAAAGTTGCCAAAAGGTGCTTTTTGTGAGTTTTGCCACTGCGATTTTACAATCTCGCATGGTGGCAAGTTTGATATTGCGCAGCATATTAAAAGAACTAAGCATGCTGACTTTGGGAAATCTAGCACTTGCAGTGCTAAATTGGATAACGTTTTCAACAATGACTTGCAATCGGAAGTTACGAAGGCAGAATTATTATTTACAGCCTCAAGAACAAAAACAACAGCTTTAGTTCATGACATGGCTGCTAACTGAATTTCAAGTTTAAAGTATTGCAAGATCACCTAGTGATCATTTTCTATTTCTTGTGATGGAAGTAATGACAGTGATTTTAAACTGTACCCTATTGTTGTGTTATATTATAGTGCAGCTGTAGGCTTAGTGCAAAATGAGCTGTTTTCGCTCTTTGATCTCACTGAGATGCAACTGACCAAAATATTACTAAATTGATAATTTCAGAAATGGAAAAATTTGATGTGCACCTTGAAAATTGCATTGCTTTATGGCTGATAATGCAGCAGTCATGCAAGGCCAAAAAAATGAAGTTGTGGCATTTTTAAAGGAAAACAACACTAATTTAATATGTATGAGTTGTTCTTGCCATTTGATTAATTTAGCATCAGAAAAGGGAGCTTCAACTTTGCCCACTAAAGCGGGGTATATGTTGATTGATATTTATTATTTAGATAAAAGTGAAAGAAAGAAAAAGAAGCTCTAAAAATGTTCCCGTTCTTGCGTGATAAAGACATGCAAAAAATTATGAAGCATGTATCTACACGCTGGCTGTCTTTAGGCAGGAGCTTGACACGTCTCCTAAATCAGTAGGATCTGTTACTCTGCTTCTTTAAAGAGCTTGTAAAATCTCAGAACTTGAAAGAATTGTCTCTTGTATGAGCATGTCATCATACAAGATACCAAAAAAGAAAGATTCTGATGATGCTCTTGAGTAAAAGGCTGTAAACACCAACAAGATTGTTAAAGGTAAAAGGAAATTAGTTTCAGAAAATGCCCCAACATGTTCAAAAAAATTGCAGGAAAAAAAGAAGACAGAGAAGCAGTAATATTAATTAGAGAAGAAAGAATATTTATGTTTTTGTCATCCCCTATAGAAAAGAGTTACTGCTTATTTCTGCAGAATGTAATACCAGTGTTTGAAAAAGCAAACATGGTATTACAGTCAAGGTATCCATTAATACATAAGCTGAGAAGTTCACATATTGATTTATTAAAGGAACTTTTATGTAGGCAGAGTTGGGCAGTATCGTTAATACATGTATTTTCAAAATACATTTGTAACTTGCATTTTGTATTTTCACTCTCGAAAAACAAAGTATTTTGAGAATGTATTTTAAAATACATTTTTATTGTATTTTGTATTTAAAAAAAAAAAATGAAAAAAAAAATGTATTCTGACATTAAATTAATCAAAACACCTCAGATAGCATGTGCAAATTAAAATCATAAAATTACTGATTTTTACTTTTCCCCTCTCTCGATCTAATTTATGAGCTGCACCAGAATTACATGTAGTATTGTCACTGAAGAAGCATTAGGATTTCTTGTAATCTTTAACTGAACAGGAAAGGTAAAGTGACCATTTTTTCTAAACTGAAAATCAGGACACTTCTAAACCACAGAGTCAGGAGGGGTAAAAATCCTATTCCGACCCCCCCCCCCCTTCTCAAGAATTTTTTTTTCTATCCATAATTTGATTTTCTACTTTTATGAGAAAAATAAGTTGAAAAAATATCGCAAACATACAAATAAAACAGGCCTATTATATACACTTAGGCTTTAAATAATTTTGCTAATCTTTGGAACTTAGTTTGTTTTACTAACAAAAACTATAGAATCACCATCCGTTAATTATAGGTATGCATTAATACATATTATAAAACAATCATTTTCATTGATTTAAAAAAAAAAAAAAAAAAAAAAAGAAGTTAAAACAAATCAAAGTTAGAACAAAGAACTTTGTAAATAACACAATCATTTTCATGTGAATTTATTCCCAATATATTTATTTATTTTTTATAAAGCAGGACAAGAATGGAAAAGCAGGACTTTTTAGGGTGCTGTGGGGACAGCGGGATATATAGGTGGAAATCAGGACTGTCCCGCCAAAAGCAGGACGTCTGGTTACTTTCAGGAAAGGGAAAGAAAAGCCTTTCATACTCCTGCTTAAAACAGAAACAGTGTATTTGGTCTAAGAATGTTTCTTGTAGATTCTCACTGTATATGAAACCAAAAATAGTAAAAACATTTTTGGGTAGTATTTATTATATTCTTTAAGGGAATTTTTGAGATGTGTTTCTAAGCTCTAGAAAAATAAGGCTGCCAGTATTTCTGCAGTAGTA
>JAWZYV010014625.1:0-93041 GCA_038373885.1 Cheiracanthium punctorium | reverse complement strand
GTCATGGAGAATAATTTTTGAATTTACAGTTATTCTTTTATTAACCCTAGTAGCACAATTAGTCCAAAAGACGTTTAAAACACGTTTTTTGACGTCAAAAAACGTATTTCCAACGTAATTTGAACGTTTTTTGAACTAGTTGTGCTACTAGGGAATTCTATTTTAAAGTGCGATAGCTAGAATAAACTACTTGAAAAACATAAGACTACTTGTTTATTATCTTCCTTTTTAAAGACCACCTTCTCTTCAAAACAGTCCCCGTTTTAAATCGCCTTTATCTTCTTTATCTCCCCCCCCCCCCGAAAAAAAGAGCTTTATTTAGTACATGAATTTAAACGTTCGGTGTAATAAATCTTTCAAAATATGACTGTATAGTTAGGCAAGGCGGAGTGTCCAGGCTGAGTAATTTTTTATTTTTTACCTACTATGCGAAAAACGATATTTCGCCAAGTATCGAATACATATGGAAAGCTGCTCTTTTGGCTCTTTGCGGCATATTGTGTGAATTTCCTAGGAAAGGTAGACTACATTTTTGAAATCAGGTTTGAGGTAAACAATGTACCATAAACATGGGAGAATTTCTCACGGGTGTACTGAGCCACGGCTATCTCGGACAATAGGGCTCTGGCGCGGTATTTGTGACGTCACGATAGCAGTGCTAGGGAAGGAAGAACCTGCTGACTTACGCACCTGTTAGTACCTGCTAGGTGCTAGAGTTGATAGGAGCATGCTTTTATCCACGTGGTCGCTAAAGTCTTGATTTTCGTTAAATATTATTATTTTACGTTTATATTTTGCTATTTTTTTAAAAGAATTGTGCAGTTTTGGATACCATTTGGAGGTAAGACTCAATTTTCAAAATGCCTAATATGTGTGTTGTTACTAACTGCACGTCGAAGTATCGGAGTAGCAAAGAAAGAGTATCGTGTTTCTCGTTTCCAAAGGACCCCATTTTAAGAGCAAAATGGTTAAAAAATATTCCCAGGAAAGATTATAATCCAGGAAAATGTGCCGTAGTTTGTGAAAAACATTTTGATCCAAATGATATAATTCGCATTGAGAGCATCAAAAAATATGATGGGACTATTCTGACATGCAAAAGGGAACGTCCAAAATTAAAGGAAGGAGCAGTGCCAATTATTTTCCCAAATTGCCCTAAATATTTATCGCATGAACCTCCGAAGCAGCGAAAAAATTTAGACGACCAAGAAGAGCGTTTGTTGAATATGGCTATTAATGAAAGTAAAAAAGCACATGAAATTTTTCTTAAAGAAAATACATTTGAAACTTTTGATCAGCTAAAAGATATGTTGCGAATGAAAATAAAATTGTTCGAAGAACAAAATTGGCAAGTTACATTTTCAGAAAATTATCTTTTAATTTCTCAAATCGTTGATACTCCTATACCCAGAATAAAAGCTTCATTGAAAATAGATACACAACTTTCTGCTACTGCTTATAATAATGACAGGATTGTTCGCCTTTCTACATTAAATAATATTTCCATTTTAAATTCTTTCTCCCAGATAAACAGCAGCTTAGATGAGCTTAAAACCATTTCAGATTCTCCTGAGAGCAGCGATACTCTGAAATATCTCCTTAATAATGTGTGCGACACTCTGAAATATATAGTTCAAGAAGAATTAATTTCCGATAACAAGATGAGAAAAATTACATTTATAATTGAGCAGTTACAGTTACTTATTCAAAAAAAGAATGCCTTTAGATACAGTAATCAAACACTGTTTTGGTGTTTGAAATTATTTATGCAGTCCTCATCAGCATATAAACAAATATATGATTATGATTTAATTAATATTCCCCATTTTAGGAATTTACAAAAAGTGATCAATCAAAGATCGATGAATGATATTCGTACAAACTCGTTAGAATATATTCAAATAAATTTAGCACACTTAAAAGAACTTAAGAAACTTGTTGTTTTACAAATGGATGAAATTCATATTAATCCAATGTTTACATACAAAGGAGGAAGTGTCACTGGAGGATCAGAAACAGATATTTGTCAGAAAGCTACGTCTGTTCATACATTATTAATAATATCCAGTCTGTTATCTTATCGAGATGTTGTAAGACTTATACCTGTGACAACGATTAATGCAGAGGCCTTATATGAAATTGTTTTGAAAACAATAATATCACTTGAAAATCTGGGTATAAAAGTGTTTGCTCTTATAACAGATAATAATTCAATAAATAGGAAAGTTTTCAAGCTTTTCTTTGATGGAAAAAATTTTGATATATCCGTTCCCAACCCTGCATGTCCTGAAAGACCTTTGTTTTTTATTTTAGACCCAGTTCACATTATAAAATCAGTGCGAAATAACTGGATAAATAAGAAAGATGATTTAGTTTCTTTTACTTTTCCTGACTTTGAAAATGTGTCAGAAACTGCTACTGCATATTTTAAAGTTCTTCGCTCTTTGTATGCCTCAGAAAACCAAAGTTTAGCTAAATGTGCTTACAAACTAACATTAAAAGCACTTTATCCATCTAATATCGAAAGACAAAACGTAACACTTGCTCTAAAAATATTTGATGAAACAAATGTGGCTGCTTTGCGTTTAAACAACGGCTGTGCTTCTAATACAGACTGGTCACTAAAACAGAAGACTTCAGATTTTATAGAACTTTGCGTTAAATGGTGGAAAATTTTTAATGTAAAATCTGCAAGCAAAGGTATAAGACTTAATGATAGTTGGCAATTGCCTTTTACTTCTTGTAATGATGAACGGTTAAAATTTTTGGAAGATTTTTGTAAATGGCTTCATGTATGGAGAAATACAGATAGTTTATCTGGTTTCACAAAAGAAACATTCACAGCCTTATTACAAACTACAAGTGCGATGATACAAATAATTCAATATTTATTGCAAACAGATATGTGTCCTTTCAAGTATGTATTACCTGGCAAATTTCAAAGTGATTTACTTGAACAACGATTTAGCCAATACAGACAAATGTCGGGAGGTAATTATCACATATCTTATCAACAAATTTTGGAATCCGAGAAAAAGCTTAGATTGTGCTCAACAATTAAAATTGGTGGAGAAAGTATTGACCTAAAAAAATTGATTGATACAGAGGTTTCAGTTCAACAAGAGAATATAGAAACCAACGCCATTCTAAATAATTTTGGGGATATATTAAATGACACAATCGATTTAATTAATTACGATGATAATGCTATTAAGGCCTTTGTGTATATAGCTGGATATATATCTTTCAAGATAAAGAGAAAATTTTCTTTTAGAAAGAGAAAAATTTTCTTTTGAAAATTGTTATTAATTTCATATTATATTAATTCCATATTACATTTGAAAAAAAAAAAAATAAAAATAAAATTTACGTCTTTCGTCAGAAAGCATGAGTTTACTGAAATAAAAGTACCCTTGATGTGTTGATTTATTGAAAGATATCACAGCAAAAAATTTTGTGTTTTTTCCTGATTTATTTCATCTTTTATGCCTTGAAGCATAATACATAATCATAAAAGTAACTATTAGTAATAACATATTTGCATTTCAATTTAAGTGTCTTAGTATTTCAATATTTGAATTTTAAGAGTTTTTCAATATAGCTATTAAAACATTATATATCTTCAAAAATATTTCTTGCATTCCTTTGTAGTATACAAATATTTTTTAATATTTTGTATGTTCTTCAATTTTTTCCCTACAGTCAAACACTTATTTATCTGTGATTAAAATGCTGAAATTTAAATTATTTGGTTCTACTCAATTAGAGTAATTTAAAAAATTCCAAATTCATCTTATAAAGTTTTGTGAAAGTTTTTCTAAGTATTTTTAAAGCGGTATATTTCGTATGAATCCCTCGTATTGTTACTGTTTTACACTTATATTTGATCCTTAGTAAAATATAGACGCAAAATATGTATATTTAATTAAAACTTAATAGACGCAATATTGCATTTTGTATACATGTAATGTTCTTTCGTGGAAGTCCAGATAAACCCGCACTGGTGCTGTGACGTAATTAGCTAAGAGCGGGAGGAGTGCCATAGCCTTTTAGTTCAGGTAGCCGTGACTGAGCCCGTTTAAAATATTTCAGGGAAATATTTCAGCCACAGCTCCCCTACTTTCTACGTCCGTGAATAGACCTACAATCTATGTATGTGAGCTGATGTATAATTTTGTGAATTAGTTTCTTCAATAATGAATTTCTTCAATTGACATGTTTCATGTTTGTATGATAATTGTATATAAATAATATTTTACAATTTCTACTTAATTAAAATTTGAACGGCATTTATTAATTTTTCTTTTCAGTATTATTCTTTGGATATATTTTGTATAAGAGTCCACTATATGCGGAGTTTGTGTGTATTTATTAGAGCTATGCTTTATTATAAAGGTTTTTAAAAGAGGAGACATATTTTTTAATGAATAGAATAAATATGAACATAGGACTAGAATTAGAACACCTGAATGTATTTTATTTAGTGTTAAGAAACAAAGAACTCCACCATCTCGAAAAGCGGTCGTTAACGATTAGAGGCTTACAGTTTTCCGTTAGTTCTTTCGTTTTTCTTATAAGAATGTATAAAAACTTATAACTAGCAATTTTATTACTATAATTGCATTTTTATAATAGCAAATGTTATTTGATTGATTTACATTACAGCGAAGAATTGAAATTTCTGCAAGACAAAAGTCTAACAGCTAACATTAAATTTATGCAAAAGTGTCGGGGGGGGATATCAATCCCTATATCCCCCTGGCAATACGCTGGCTTGCCAAAAGGGGGAGGCGGAGAATATAGGTATTCCCACTGATTATGCTCTTTCTGGGTGCCTGAGGGTAAAATTTCAAATGTTTTCTGTAAAGGTAAAATTCGTGAAACATTTCTTCCGGGGAAGAAAGAGATGAGTGCTGAGTGCCTGTCTGAGACGACCAGTCCTCCCCCCCCCCCTCTGCAAAAACTTATATGGGTGTCATTTACGGGGGCCCTGTGAACAGCAACATGATCATTTTAGGGGGTGTCTGATCCCCCCCTCACGAGTCCGAGTAATTTGGACCCCCCCTAAAAAAATTTCTGGCTGCGCTACTGGCTGCAAAAACAATGTGCTGATGTTAAAAATTTAGCTTGCCTCTTCAAAATCAGTACTGCGTACCTTGTAATACTTATTATAAAAATGTCTGAAAAAAAAAATGGTGAGAGAGAGACAAAGAGAGAACGTAAACAGGTAGGATAGATTTTTCTTAAGTTTACCAAAATATATCGCAAAACTGTTACCAAAATATATCGCAAAACTGTTACCAAAATATATGGCAGCCAAGAAATTTTCCAAAAGTTTTGTAACTGGCTTTCAGTGCTTATCGCTGTCAAGAGTAATGGTTTTCACAGCATTTCAGGATACAACATAAATATGGTTTCAAAGCATTTCGTATAAGTTTAGTTTGTTTTTAAATCTAATACTGATGATAGTACAAACTCATATAGTAAAAACTGATAATTACAGACTTTTACTTTGAGGTAATAAAAACGTTATTTAATTAAAAACAAAAAGTTTTGTAATGTCTTTGTATCACACAATTTCATAATTTTCGAAATATTTTAAGGATAAGAATGAAGTATAGAGGGTCAGGGGAAATAAATTAAGTGTTTTTAAGCATCAGTGTAAGTACAGTGAAAACTCCGTAAATTTGTTCCCTCAAAAAGTGACCAACTTGGGAAGTTCCAATGTACTTAAATTTCACAAATTGGCAGAATTTAAAGCCACTTATGTTTTTTTTCTTTTTCATGAACAGACCTCATTATTGCACTTTGAAAATATTGTCACAATTCACGTGATTTTGTTAAAATTTCTCTTGAAAACTCTTAATTAATAATTTTTTAAATGCATTTTTTTGCAGGACAGTGAAATATGTTCTGCATTCGACATGTTTGTGTAGTACCGTGTATCGTACAATTCAATGTAAGGAGGCACATGGATGAGGTGTAATTGATCACATCAAAGTTTATCTGCTAATACCTGTGGGAGGTGTCACCTGTCACAGGTGAGTACTTGACAATCGCCTTTAGTTAGTGGTTCCCATAGACAGGTTTCTGTCCAATCACGTACATTCAGTGTTGCCACTTTTTTTGAAAGAGGTTAGAAGTTAAATCTCTTTAGTCTCTATCTTCACGTGGACTTGTGAGCACGTGTAACTTCAACTTGGCAAAGATCTCTTCTTCTGTGTGAATAAAGTACTGGTGAAAATGGGTAAGCTTTTTTTTTTTTTTTTCTACTCAAAATTAATATTTTGTCTATAGTATTTTTACGGTTACATTTTCTGTAATTTCCATAATGATTGCTTTATTTTAACCCTTTGATGATGAATTCTGGCTAATAGCCGTCCGAGATTTCATAGCCATCGCTTCTATCCTTTCTGATTTTGTAGTCGTACAGATTTTCATGTCTAAAATATGGTTTTTGTCTATATTTTTGAGTTTTCGTGACTATCAAATCGATTTCAATCTTTTTCCATCTTTTAGATAAATGAGTATTTTTCCTTAAGTATTTCTTTATCTTCTTTTGCAATGCAGTTAAAAAAATATAATATCTTACTTCGATTTATGCTAATAACTTTATCGATTTTTAAATGCATATGAAAGTTTGTATGCAAAATTGAGCATTCATCACACTAATTCTGTGATTTAGAAAGGTAATTGTTTTGCTTTAGATTGATTTTGCGTTACTAAAAGAAATAAGATTCTGCTTTTATTTTATAATGATTCCAGTTTTAACATTTATTGTTAAAACAAAGCAAAACATTTTTGTTAATGCATTTATATAAATAATCACTAAAACATGTTTTTCGTATAGCATACTTGTTGATATCTGTATATCTGTATTTTACTTAAATCCTTTGAAACATTAATTTGGCTTGAATAGCTGTTGAAAAATCCCTTTTTTTTTTTTAGATATATACGATCCAGAAAAAATAGTGGGATCTGTATCTCTAGCACTGTGTTCAGATTTTTTTCGTGGAAGGTTAGCAAGTATGCATCATTGCTTTCGTCATGAGTTTAGAAATATTTACGATTGCTGTGAAAATTTACCGTGCATAATCTAGTAAATAAATATGAATATATCTGTTGGACTTTGACAAAAATTTATGTAAAATTTAAAAGAGCTTTCAGTTTTAATGTAGATACTAAGATACATGTAAAAAGTTCTACCATCTTGTCTATAACCATCGTTGTATAAGAGCAACTTCTCTCTCAAAGGGTTAAATTTATACCTACATATTTATTTATTTAAGTTACAAACAGATACAGATGTGTTTTGGGTATGCGTATTATTTAAAATAATTGTTTACATAATAATTTTCCAGGTTTTCTGTTTTTTTTTTTTTTTTTTTTTTTTTTTAATGCATAACAGATAGATAAAAACAGATATTTTTGTTTTGAACAAACTTGAAAGGTAGTTTACACAATACTGTAATGCATGCATATTACCTCTCTGAAATCAAATTATTTATTAAAAAGAAAAACTGAAAGAATATTTATTGTTTATCTTTTTTGACATCTAAACAATAAAGTGAGCTTAGTTATTGCCATATAACTCTCGCTGTGTTATTTCGTGTTTACTTATATATTATTGATTTATTATAAATATAATTTTGGTAGTTTATTGTCCAAATGTCTTGGTCATTGGTGTTTATTTTTTTCATATCTCGGATGGAGAACTTTTATTATCTTTGAATCTTGCTAGAGCACGTTGTAAATCCGAGTCTATTAAATTCAATGTTAAGGCAACAACATATTGTTTTACGGGAACAGTTAGATAACCTTTGTTTTAGACATGTGATTTTTTTTTACCCTAAAATTATATGAACTAAATTTAACTGAAATTTTATAGCAACTTCCTAAAATGATGATCGCGTTAGCTTTAAAATAATGATTATTACTGACAGATTTTAATATTTTAAATTTTAATAAGTTTCAATTATGGAAACATGTTAACTAAAAAAACAACTGAATAAGTGTCTGATATATGTAGAGTGTAGAGGTTGGAATTTAATTTTAAGATAATCACGTTTAAAATCACAAATAAGATGTTTGGTTTCATAATATTTAATCTAAATTTTATAGGATTTTTGATTCCCTTCGCTTTTGCGAATTTCACTTTATTTATATTTTAGAATAAATTCGCTTATTATACAGAACTGTATCTATAGTAATTGTTCACAATAAATAGATGAAATGTTGTTCATGATATAACACCTCCCCTCACTCCATTCCGAAATTTAGTATTTTGCTGAATTGTTCGAAACAGACAGTTTTCTGGCTTTTATTATTTCCCCAATTATTTAGCCTGCAGATTTAAAATTTTAAAACACTTTAATTATAATTCAAGAGTATTTTTATCTTGGATTTCTCATGCTTAAGCGTTTTTGCAATTTGAGCTGGTACTACGGAAATTTTTAATTTTTGTTAGCATATATTCTGATTGATAAGATTTGTGTGTCGTTAGAATGTCGGGAAATTTAGCTGTTACTCAATTTTTTTCCAAGTCTCAATGAATATTAACCAGTTAATTTTTTTTTCCTCTGTCGTACTATGCATTAATAAATTGAAATAAAAGTAATATATTCCAGAAATTAATTTCAATTTTTAACACTATATATTACTTTCTAAATAGTGCCATTTAGATTTTTCACAAAAAGTTTGGAATTATTGCAAAGCGAACTTACATTAATATAGCTAATAATCAGCAAAAATGACATTACTAGAATGATTCAGTCAAGTTTTTAAGATTTCAAGATTTTGGCACGGCACTTTCCATTAACTTCTCCCCACATCTTCATTGCCTGTTGACATCATTATTTTGTAGTCCCTGGAATTTAAAGACGGGGGGGGGGAAATAGTAGTAGACTTGTTCCGTGGTATCCATTATGGAAAAAGGGGTGGGGAATGCCTTATCAGTCCTGGGGGAATTATTTCACATTGCCACTCACACCAAGGAATTATAGCTTGAAAGAAAAAAAAGAAAGGATTTGACATTAGAGGTGATACAGAATATCTGCTTATTTCACTTAAATAATTTTAAAGTCTCTCTGAAATTCGTCTGAGAAAATTTTTATTTATTCAATTTCAGGAATGTAATTCAACATTGGGTTTTCCATTTGACTATGCTTGGGTCTTATCTCATAAACTGAATAGATAGTTAAAATTTATCTATAGAGGGCGTCCCGAAAATATAGGAGCAAACTATCAGGGGAGGTAGGATATATAATATGGTTTCCTAGTAACATATCATATTGTGGTTAATAATGATTTTTTCATGCACCCGTTTATAAGCTCTCCACAAAATATAATCAAGTGCTGGTGAAATTTCCTAGCTACTTGGCTAAATCTTAGTAATTATTTTTTATTTTTTCCTATAAATTAACTAAAATTGATCATTATAAAAATTTTATTTTAAAAACTGTAACTGTCCCTGTATAAACTTTCTGTTATAACGTTTGAGTAATGAGTGTGAACTAACGTGTGGCTGGAATATTTAACTAGAGTAGGAAAACATAACTTTTCACAGCACTGCTTGTTCTTCCGAAACATCATAGGATACCTCCCTACCTCCTTAAAAGTTCGTCACTACATTTCTAGGAGACTTTCTATACAAAAATTTAAATTAAATCTCCCTACACTTAAAATGTACGTTACATCCCAAAAGAAACACGTGATTATCACAAAATATGAAATTTAATCATTACATGCTTCTCTATCCGTTTTAACCTTATTTAATAATTTTGGCAATTCGACCATGTGACTGAACCTTATTTAATAAAGTTAGTTTTAAAAACCGAGGTGCAATTCGGATGTACAAAATTTGTTTATTGTCGATGGATTAGTTGAGAAATTTAGTTCAACTCTAATTTAATTTGAGGCAGATAGCGACAAGGATTGGCTTTGACATTTTTATGCCCAGGGCACTTCTCAAATTGTATGACCCTGTATATAGATGGTTGAAATTGGGCCCTTGTACATAGCTTTAAACCCAATATTTTAGGTGTGCTCAGGGCTCGTGCCCGTCCAATAATCAGGGCCTGCATAGATATTTAACTTTTGATTTTTTTAAGGGTCCACAAACGTATAAATTTTTCACCTTTAACATTTCAAGTAACTCTTGCTGTTGGATCATTCTATACTTGGGCTCTACTCCAAATATGAACCTTCACTGGCTTATTTTGAAAACAGAATTATATTGAGTGAATCATATTTTATCACTAATTAAGCTACTACCTAAATTTAATGTAAAATGTAGAATTTAGCGTCAGTTCCTTAATGTTCAATTTTCTAGAATTTAAGATACTTTTATTTCTTGTTTGATCAGAATTTTTTTTAAATACTAATTTCACTGAAAATGAAATCTATAATTAACTGCAGTACAGTTTAAAAATTTATAGTTAATATTAAAAAAGTCAGTTATCTCGGGATTTGTAGGAACTGTTTTGTGATTCTGTATTTGACTGTTTTGTGATCTCGGGATTTGTAGGAACTGTTTTGATTTTTTTAAGGGTCCGCAAACGTATAAATTTTTCACCTTTAACATTTCAAGTAACTCTTGCTGTTGGATCATTCTATACTTGAGCTTTACTCCAAATATGAACCTTCATTGGCTTATTTTGAAAACAGAATTATATTGAGTGAATCAAATTTTATCACTAATTAAGCTACACCTAAAATTAATGTAAAATGTAGGATTAAACGTCAGTTCCTTGGAATAGATAATGTACAGTAATGAAATAGATCCTCGATTTTAGGGGATACGTTTGAAGTTTTAAAAAGTTATTTGACCTATAAAATGGTAATTTGGAATGTCCCTTTGTAAAGATGGTTTTTGGCTTGAGAAATAAATGAACATTTGTATTTTAAAAAGTTTCAACAGTTTAAACTGTAATATCAAGTTAGAACCCAGCCGCCATTTATGATTTATTTATATAAGTGGGCCCTTAAAGGAAAAAAAAAATTCTATGTTGAAAAACGTAAAGCATTTTACTCTCTGTATTTAATCCATATGTTCCAAGACTTTTGGCATCGATTACAAATTTATTTATTTATTTTCTTTATTTATGAAGTGTAATACAGAGCAGCCATTCTCCCTTAAAAGTAAGTAAATATATAAATATGCTTAAAAAATCGAAACAAATATTCGTTTGTGAGAATTTTGAAACCCATCTTAATCGATTATTACCTCATTTTATTAATTTAATTTTTAGGGGATCGTCTGCAGATTGAATAAAATAAATCAAAACACAGGTTTTAAAAATTCTATAGTGAACTTAGCTTTACACTCATTAGTTCAGTACTCCATGTCAAATAAATAATTAAACAAGTTTCTGCATTTTTTGAAGGAACAGTATGTGATACACAAACCCTTGGAAAAGAAACCTTACTAAGATTAAAAAAAAAAAAAATTAAGAGTAATTTCGAATATACTGCGTTCATCTAAGGGATAAAATTCTGAAGATATTGCTTTCGTTTCGATATAAAACTCCCTCCATACATAATAGTTAGTGAATTTCATAACTTTTAGAAAATATATTTATTTATTGTTCAACAATTTTAGTTTTCTTTTTAATATCAGCTAGTGTAATTAAGATCTCACCTTGATAAGGGAGAAATTCAGATTATACCATTTTCCGCTTGTCACATTCATCAAACATGAATAGCTGAAACTGTCTTGATCAATTTTTATTCGTGAACACTAAAATTTGTTATCTGAGGTCAGTAACACTAAACAAAACCTTTAAGTCTTTAAAAATAATAAAAACGCTCAGCAAATCAGGTGTTGATGTCAGTTCAGTGAATGAATTCACTAAAAATTTACTATTACTATTAAAAAATTATTACAAGATCTCTTTAGTACATAAAAACACTTTCACAAAAGGGAAGCGATAACATCATTGCCAAACAATGGTCATTTTTTTAAACATGCAAATTAAATATCTTGTGAAGGTACTTGATTATAGATAGTTTTTTTAATCTTCTGAAATTTTCATAAGAATTTTTTTTTGTTGTTGTTTTAGTCAAGAAAGGTGAACATAAACGTAAACAAATTTACTGTGTTGGGGAATAATAAACGTAAATCAAACGGAATGAAAAGTTTTGTCAGACAAACGACAGCGTCCAAGCTTCAAATATCTGCGTTCTTCGGAAATATATATTTAAAAAAAAAAAAAAATCCTCAAATTGTATCAGAATTACCCCCTCCAGTTTTTCAGGTGGTACAGAAAGAGTAGAGGAAATGTTAATTTTTGAGTTTGATTTAAGTTAATACAAAATGAAATACTATAGGCTAATCTCTAATATAAGTATTATGATTTTAGCTCAAGCTATGACAGTTTATTTAAATTTCTTTTTTTTTTAATTTCATATTTATGTTTCACTAAAGTTTATTATAAAGTAGCCGTCTCCAGCGACCAGCTGGTTTGCCATTTTAATAAATCTTGCTCGGAGAGAATCCTGTTACTCCCCGGCTTCCTTGGCACTGCAATCTCTCAGATTCTCAATGGAATATATCTATATATAAATACGCTAAGGCAAACCTTTGTGCCCTTTTTGCTCCATTGTGCAAACAGAGGAGTGTGAAATTTGGCATAGTTATACCATATGTAGGTGATTGTGCGAAAGATAAATTTTTTTTATAATATGCTAATGTACCGTAAAAAAATAGAGAAGTAGTTTGGCACGCAGTATTTTGCGCCAAGTGAGTCTTTTATTGTGTGAATTTTGAAAGAATGATGTTAATATTATAACTTACAGCAGTACTATAGGGTTATTATAGAATTACAACAAAACTTGCAAAATAATGAAATTATTCCTCAGTTTGGTGAAACACCAATGACTAAAATTTGCTTTAGCCCTATGCTTGGAGAGTTTTTTTAGATGGTCGATAAAGGCGCGAAGTGTTGTAAATTCTATTTTTTAAAGCTGTGGAAAAACGAACCAAATAGGACAGGTAGCAATCCAAGAGACGCTTAACACAAACGAGCCAATTTGTCAATTTCTTCACAATCGTCCGCCATGCAGTACGCTAAAGCAAATTTTCACCGAAAATATTATTGAAGAAATACCTCATCAATTAATAGGGAATGAAAATAATATTATTAATGAAGTGTGTGGAAATATTTCCGAAAACATACTCTCATGTAACCTAGGAGGAGAGAGTAATTATTATTATTAATTCCTCGAAGCATGTAACATATTAAAGTCAATTATAATAGAACCTAAAAATGAGGATTGAACTTTTATTAATGCTGACTTAATCGAATATCTGATGAATAGAGAATTTATAATCATAGCTACGATAAAATAATTTGCCATGATGGTAATGGAATCAAAACAATCCCCTAGAGTATTTGAATTCTTTGACTATGAGTGGTTTGGATTTTTTTCCGTTTGCCGGGAGCAAGTGAAAAATTTCCAAATGATTGTGATCTGTGCCAAATGCTTACAAAACTAGAGCGATACATAGTTGTTTATCCCTTTCCATATTTTTGAAGTTTAATTTCGTATTTTAATTTAATTCCATATGTTTTCCCCAATTCTACATTAAGTAAACTAGTACCAGGTTACCGAGCCATGCTCAGAATCTAAAGGCTCCTTAAGTGTAAAATAATGAATACGTAAATGCCTGGGCACGTATGAATAATCTTCATGGTTGCCAAAGATTTTCATCGCTGTCGGATCACCCATACATTATCAGGTAAGCTTCGGTCGGCATTCAATGTTACAATGGCATATACTTTGTTTTGAAGAGGGATGCTAAACATTCGGTGGTCGGTGCCATAAGAGTTGAGCAAAAAGTAGTTTAACGTAAGGTGCCTCCTTTCCTTCTGTAGCAGATCAGCGAGGGTATCAGCAAAGATCTTGGGCGATGCATTCACTAACAGCGTCTTCATTACTTCAGAAATATATCTGACCATATTGAGGATGTTCAAATTCAGCATCAAGAATTTGAGTTGATTGAACTGTCAGATGAATGAGCTTATAAAAAAATTCATCAAGTCTGTTATACACTGTTCGCAACGTAGCAGTACGCACCAAAATCATTAATAGTTTCACTCGTCATATACTGTGAACAAAGCATTGTAAAGTATGCTTTCAAATTTCGAATTCTTTGAAATGTGGGTGACATCGAAGAAACAACCACACCAATTCATTAGGAAATTCGGAATGTCCTACATCAATCTTACAGTCCCCAAAATGGTTTCGGTTAATTTTTGTTTTTACTCTTCAGAAAAATGCAAAGCTCCAGGGTGAATGCAATCCATGTTAAAAAGTTTTCAGCTATGATAATAAGTACCCACATTTGTGGCAGCTTTGTAGATACTTAGACTGTTTACCCGAAGTATTTGTCGACGTCTAGCTGTTCCATGTCGTTTTCCTTCCAAATACTAATAATCTGTTTCATCTGCTTGTGTTTGAACTGCACGTTCACATATTTGGGCCAAGTGCTGCTGCCGGTGATTATATGTTTCCACAGCTCGTTTTTGAGCTACACTTTCATGCATTTACGTCTTTATAATACATCTGATGATACATCTGATGATAATTCTTTACGATTGAAATTGTAAATTTCTCTATAGTGCTTCAATTCAAACATAAAATACTTATATTTTTCTAATTCAAAGAAAATACATCATGCATAAACAAATTCTACAAACGTAAATTCAATCATATAGATACATAAATATAGATGCCATAAAAGTATAATCTTACATAAATATGCTTTAAACATAATTTTATTTTATAAACTCACGCTTAAGAAAATAAAAAGTGTAACGCAATTTAAATTATTAGTACAAAAGTACACTTCGAAATCATGAAATCAAAAACAGAATAGATCAAAAATATTCTTTTACAATAACCCTAACAACTACTTAAACGTTGACAATAATAGAACAAACGGATAGACTAAAGAAAATGGACTTCTAACCTCGAATAAATCAAAAATAAATCGCTCCTATATAGTTACGCTGATCCCTGACTCTGTCACAATTCCAGTTCAACCACTCAAAATAAAACTTTTACATCATTAATCCAAACAGATTAAAAATGTATTGTCTAATAACTTAAAATTTACACGGTTCGTTGGTGCGATCAGCCTGAAAATTATCATAATTATGTAAAAAAAAAGGAAAGAAAAAGAAGAAAGAAAAAAAAAATCTGATAATTCACCCGTTCCCTGATTTTTAAGCTGTTTTTTTTTTGTATTTTTGCCCTATTTTATTTAAGAGAATAAAAAGCTAATCATTTGAGTGCCAGAATTATCTATTGCAAGTGACATTGACGTTCCATTGAAGTCACGGTTATCAGGCTTTGGAGGAAAAATTACGATTCCAATTCGCTTAAGATAGCTTTTCTAAATTAATACTCAGTTTAACTTTTTTTTCAAACATAAAACGGTTTTCTATGCATTAAGCATGGATATAGGAGAGGATGTTGATACCAAACGAAATGTTTCGAATATGAAATGTTTCTGCAGATTTTACAGTTCGAATTTCGATGTATAATAAAAATTGAATATGAAGTTATTTGATTTTAAGTGGGTAAATATCAAATATTCTGAGTGTAGACATTCTATCGCCCGCTGTAATTGTCTCCACAAAGGGCTTTATCCTTTAGTTTAATGACAGTACACAACACAAAACTACACAGTCTAATCCACGTCTAAATAAGAATTGAAAATTTATTAGAAAAAATCTTAGTAACCAGATTTCAGCCTCCCAATTTACTGCTTCCACATATGGACAACTCCCAGCCTGCGGCCGGATGGGGCCCGCCATGGCTTTTGGACCAGCCGGGGCCTTCGCAATTAATAGCGGGCCTGCGCGTGTATTTTGATGAGCCATCCAAAGAGGCCTACGGATGCTCGAGTCTCCACGTATACATCAGGCATTTCTTAAGCTTCCCAGTGCTTTCAAACGTTATTTAATGTAGTTTTAAGTAGTAATTGTGTTAGTAATTCAAGTACGAACTCATGATTAATTTGTTTGCTATGATACATATTTACATAAAGAAAATTGCATATAATTTGAAGGAAAAATAAAGCAGCGCTTACTCTCATGATTCACGATTGCTTATTTTAGTTTCAGAAGTGGATATTTAATACACTTTAAAATAACTAAATACACAAATGAGAAAGACATTTTTATAATGAATATTTCATGAACGTAGTCGTATTTCCTACGTTATTTTAAACAATTCAAGATTAATCTTTAACAAATTATGTATTAAAGCGCATTTCAGTGTTTTCTGGATATCCTGTATATTGGAGAAAATTGATAAAATACGCTCTATAGCGCGATCACCGAATTAATTATTCTTTAATAAAGACATTTCATGTAGTATATATTATTTTGTCGCTTTCTCAATCGAACTTAGGAATTGAGCAAGCATAATGAACGCTTGTACAAAATATTAACAACATTTGAAGTTTCTGTATAAACGGGCAAAAATCAATAATTTATAATTTACTGTATTTCTGCACTGTACCAGATGTAAGTCTTAATCACATAATCAAGGCATATATAACTGATAAATAACATTTTCAACTGACAAAATTAAATTGTCTAAATAGTATCACAACGTCACGCTTATTTACAAGAATAAAAACTACTCAAGTAATACGATTTCTGATTAAAATAATTTATTTATAAATAACACATGAGTAATAATTCACTAAACATAATTTACATACATATTTTTAGAATTTCTAAATACATTATAAGCGTTCACTTACCTTTACATTCAGAGCAAAATGTTCGAATTTTAGGATAAATTTTCATGAAAGAAAATGGCGCAAGATTGTCAAAACGATTACCTACATCTAAAGTTCTTTAGTACGACAAAAGTATAAAAAAATTCTTTTAAAATAATGAAATAATATAATATTTATAATACTTAGAATAATAAAATAGAATACTGTGACTGGGGAAAACAGGCCTCAATGATAAACTCATTTTTAGCGATGGCAACTCATAAGCAGGGCCATCGCTGGACCAGCCCTCAGAACAAGTCAAAACCCTGTATAAAACCTATATAAAACATTCAAACTTCCATATAAATCCGAATTATACGGCCCGCGATTTCGCTAACATCCTGAAGTCAGGCCCAGGTGGCCACTATCGTAAAGTTCTGCCGCAACTTTTAAAAGGTTGTCCATACGATGATAAAATAAATGAGTTGAAATCATCAACTGCAGTGATTGAAAACTAAACTGATGGCTGATCATCTGCAAAATTAATTTGAATATCGTCTGCGAGCCATATTTAGGAATCGATCGTATCATTTTTTCATCGGAGTTTCGAACATCGTTTCATTATAAACGGTTGAACCATTAAAAAAAAAAAAAAAAAAAAATCGTCAGGGTAACTACATTTAAATATTTGTCTTCAACTTGGCGGAATAAGGAAGTTAAAATAGAATTCAACCTAGTGCCGTTATTTAAAAAAAAATGGAATTTTCATGTTACGTCACAGGATCTTTTTTCTTACTGTGAATGGCTGAAAAGGGTGTCATTTTCATTTAAATTATTCGGCTAAGCTGAAACTTTTATGCACTTTTGAAATTCGCATCATATGGATCAATAAAATACATGAAAAATCTTTATTGTTTTAGTATATAAGCGAAAATACATTTAGCTTTATGTTAGTTACAAAAGGATAATTGTAATAAATTCAGGCAGTTTTTCACATAAGATTTACGAATAGTTTTGTATTAATAACTACGAATTAAGAATAATTAAATTATTTACGTATATTCCATCAAGGTGCTTGCGGGGATGGCAACGAAGACTCTTTTCTCTTTTTCTTTCGCTGGTTGCCAGGACGATATTTTGAAATAAAAATAACTTTTTAATTCTAAACAAATTAATGTAGCTGAATGGTGTAATATATCTAGTTACTAAAATATTTATTTGTCTGTGTACTGAATATCAAGTACCATTTTTTTTTTGTTTCTTTGCAAAATTAATTTTTACTATTATATATCGATGGCGTGTATTTTTTAATCCACCCCAAACTTATTTGAGCGTCCCTTTTAGAAAGATTGCATCAAGTGTGTTTTTCAAACGCTCAATAGATGGCGCTACCGTCCAAAAATTTTAAATTTTGAGCGTTTTAGAGTTTTTTCAATTAATTGACCTAGCTCAATCGTTTCAGGGGACCAAAAAACCCCCAGGTACGAAATTTAAAAAGAATCCTTAGAGCAGTTTTCGAGATCGTTCGGACATACACACACACCCACAAACATTCCTCGTTTAATATAAGAGCGGATAAGCCTGCAAATTTTATTTTAGTACATTGATATTTTAGTATGTATAAATAATATTTTGTATACATTCTCGGATTTGTTTTGGGGAACGACAGTGTTTCAGAAGTAGTCTTTAAACGTTTCCCAGAAGAAAAAAAAAACATTTGGCAGGATTTACGCCTGGCTAACCGAAAATTACCACAGTTTGCTACCACATAAGTTAGTATTGAAAGTTAATTGCAGCGTTATACTTATCAGAAACTTAAATGCACAGGAAGGATTAGACAATGGAACAAGAATATGCATCAAATATTTTACATATCGTAATGTTATTGATTGCAAAGTTTTAATTGGAACCGCAGGCAATAAAAGATTTTTAATTCTTATTATTCCTAATTCCCACTATTTTACCATATTCATTCAAAAACCGTAATTTCGAAATATACCTGCATTTGTGATGACAGTATCTCAAGGACAATCGTTCGAAAAAAGTGCAAATCTATTCAGACGCAGCAAGTTTTTATACATGGTCACTGTGGTACTCACCAAGTAGAGTTCAATGCATTCGACGGTTTGAGATTTCATAACTCCAAACATAAAGGGCTTTTAGCCAAGGACAGCTCCAGGTTGTATTGTCGGAGTGAGTTACTAGACTTTTTAGATAAGCCTAAACTGTTTAAGGCTGTTCGAAGAAAAAAAAACAACTCTGTTTTTAGTCTTGGTACACAAATTGAAATAAACTAATAGCACCACGGTCTCCAAAAAATTCCAGATGGTTCTTCATAAGCTGCTTTACACACTACAATAATCTAAAAAGCTGTGCCTTGTGTGAAATTTTCAGAAAAAATTCTTAAACATGGATCGGAGCTGCAGGATTTTTCGAAGAGTGACAAGTTTTGTGAAAATTTCCGATTTTTAAGAATTTTTTCTAAAATTTTTGAAACTGATACAGATGGATCGTTTATTTCAGTATGTAATACAGCTAGTAAAGAGACAGTTTCAAAATTTTGAAGTGCCAGACATAATTAGTTTATTTGTACTTATGTACCAAAATCACATGATTTTTTCGAACTACACCGTTAACGCGCAAACTGAATGTGAGATATCCTATGGGAACATGTGACATCCAAGATCGGCAGAGGGAGATCGGCCTGTAACCCATTCGCTGGAGCTGCCTCTGCATTTAGCAGAATATTGTTGAGTTTTCACAGACATCGTCTACACGCAAAAGCAGTGCCGTAACTTGGGTTTACGAGGCCCAGGGCGAGAGTGAATATGGGGGAGGGGGCTTTTAATCTTATATTTGATAAAAACGAAAATAGGTTAGTACGTACATACATTTGTATGTACGCAAAGACAGAATTAAACACTTTCGGATAATAATACATATGACATAATATAAGTATTGTAAAAGCGTGGTGATGGTTAAGTGAAATTGTACAAAACTGGTCACTATAGACAAATGGTCTCTTAACCAATGTGGTCACTTTAGTAGGTTCCACTGTATACGGAATGGTGAGACATACTTTTTGGCAGAAGAACTTTATTCACGCTCCAATTTTAAAAATTTAATGCTCTATGGTCGAATTTCGACCACTGGCAAACATCTAGTTTAACATTAATATGGTTAAAAAATAGGACTGTTTAATGATAAAAAACTTACAAAAAAAGTACAAATTATTTTCTTTCTATATGAATTCTGAAGAGCTTCTGTTATATTGGCCGTTCTTTCAGAATATCAAGAAACGATAAGAAGAAGAAAAGAAAAAGAAGTCATGAGGGATGTGCCTGTATGTTGTAACACACTCTCAGAAAAATTCGTCTTTATATGGCCTATTTATACCTTATTTTTAAACGAATAATTTCCGTGCTCCTTGGAAAAGTAATTCCGTAATTATTTCCGTGATTTCTTCCCGAAAATCTGAAGAAGAGAAAAAATTTTGTTAATTTTAAAAATGTTTCATGAATTGACAGGATTAAAAAGAAATGGGCATTCGTCAATTTACGGAAATATTCCGGCAGCACTGATTGCTGGAAATTTCCAGTGAATTGAAGAAATAAATTCTCAGAGAGAACACCTACTTGATATGATATCTGCGCGTGCTATAATTTGTTCGCAAACAAACACAGGCGCACACACACACACAGACCGACTATTTTAATGTAAAATATTTTATAAATACCATGAGTCTAAACTCACCATTCAAAATGACACCAATCTCACTTCCGATATCTAACTGGAAAATCACTGAAAGCGAAAAAGTAATAAATAGATAAATCTCTCCCATTTACTAACTAGCGGATAATGTGAATGTTCTTTATATAGCTCGTTGTATAATCGTTATGCTAAAGCCTGTTAACCGAGTTAATAATGTATTTTGAATCTCCCGACATCAGAATGATGTCAATGTCACTTGCTATCTAAAATTTTAATTACTGAAGGCAAATGAAGTAATAAAGGAAAATCACGCAATTCACTTTCACTGTATCGGATAATGTGGAAGCTTATTATTTCCCCTATCGTGTAATCTTATACGTGTAATTATCTCTACTGATTACTCTATATCGTGTAATTATGAAGGAATTAATACTAAAATTTTAGTAATGAAAGTTTGAGGTCATAAAAAGGGCGTCACTCTCACTTGCAACCCTTCACAAAAAGGAAGAAAAAGGGATGAGATTGGGCTGTTTATAAAGATTCCTATCGTATAACAGTAGTATTTGTCACGTTTTGGCTTCAAATACGAGGTGTATCCAGAAAGTAAGTTCCGTTTAAAAAAATATAAAAAAAAATTTAGTAAAAAAAATTTTTTAAGCCAATTTTGTTTTTACATGAAAGAGCATACCTTAAACTATTTTTCTATATAGTTTACGCCAATGTTCAAACACTTCATAGGAACTTCCCGCCAATGACGATAACCACGACTTTAAGAAAGCTACGGCATGCAATTCAAAACAAACGGAGAGGAATGCTCAGTAAAGGAATTATGCTTCTCCAGGACAATGATCTACCCCTTACTGCGGGTGATACTCAAACAATGATTCGGCAGTTCGTTCGGAGGAGTTCGATCACCCGCCATACAGCCCAGATCGTCCGACTACCGCTTGGCGCCGTCCGACTATCACTTGTTCCTGCACATGAAACGCGAGCTAGGCAGCAAGCGCTTTGGATCCGACAATAAGGTGAAAAATGCTGTGTAGTCGTGGTTATCATCGTTGGCGGGAAGTTTCTATGGAGAAGGGATAGAAAATCTGGTAACCCGCCACGACAAGTGGTTGAATATTGGCGAAAACTATGTAGAAAAATAGTTTAAGGTAGGCTCTTTCATGTAAAAATAAAATTGACTTGAAAAAAATTTGTTTACTATTTTTTTTTTTCAAAACGGAACTTACTTTCTGGATACGCCTCGTATAATGCGATAAACTAGAAAATTTCGAGAAAATCGCATAAAACGTCAAACATTTCTAATTCGGATCTCCAAAAAATCACTTGGAGGTACGTCAATTCGAATTTTCATACAAAATTTGGCAGGCTTACGATCATCCGTCTCGGAGCTACGCGACCGACAAACGACTAAGCACTTATTAGCATTTTATACTTTTTTTTTTTTTTATAGAAGACTACCTGAAGTACCCGCGTTCTTCACACGGAATGGATACTGTTAAACCAACATATATAAACAACATGTACATATGTTTTCTTGATATAGAAGATGTATGTAAAATAGTTATGCCGAAATTGGAATTTTGACTCATATTATTTGAGTGTTTGTGAAGTGCTATTATACGTTCATTGAACTCCGTACATAATGAAACACTCTCAGATATTCTTTCAATTTTTTTAAATATGAATATTCTATTTAGAAACTCATAAAATTTCATTTAGATGAAAAAATAAGTTGGTTAAAAGTGTGCATTAATTTTATTTTTGTGTATGCAAACTTGTGAACAGGAAAAAAAAAATAATAAAGTAGTAAATTTTGTTTCATTGTACCCCGACTTATCCTACTCTGCTGAACCCCGTAAAGTTATATTCTGAGTGCAAATCAGTGTTAACCATAATGCTAATTTTAAAAAGTATGATAGCTGATAAGTATCATTCAATGTTTCATACTTTGTTTTATTTTATGTAGGTCGTCGTACAAAGTCTTCTCCGACAAGATTTATTCGTTTCAGATTCGAAACGTTAGGGGACACCGCAGAGGTGCAGGTTCTATCTCCAGAACAGGGTAAGTGAATTATGAACTGTTCATCACTACTTTTCAAATGTTTTTTCTTCTTACTCTCTCTGCACCATCCTAACACTGCTGTTGTAGGCGCGAACTTTCCGAAATTCTGACATGGGAAAAAAAAAATCGCCTGTCATTGGGAAAGTACTATTGCTATAAGTATTGACTGTATGGAATATAGAAATCTGTAACTATATGGAATAACTAAAGCAATAAAACACCTGTAAAATATGCAAAGAAAAAAAGGAATGGATATATATATATATACGGGGTCTTTCTTACAGAAAAAAACTGGGTGAGAATTTTTCACCCTTTCCCCCAAACTGAGTGATATTTTTATAAAATGGGTGAGAATTTTTTTCTAATAGATTTGGGTTGGGTAAATATCCAGTGGGTAAGGTATTTATAAATGGATATTTATTCCTCTGTAAATGAAATACCCAAAATCAAGGTATTTTATGATTTTTTAGTTATTTTTAATGAGTGTAACTGGACCCCCAAGTCTAAATCAAGCACAGCTACATGCAATAGAAATAACCCAGTTAAGATCCCCTCAGGATCAGAATATTCCCAGGAACCCCCAAACCCCTTCTTTTTTTTCTTTCATAGACTTTAGTTCTTGAGAATCCACTTTTGCACTCAGTGTTTTTTTTTTTTTTTTTTTTTTTTTTGAGAAAGAGATTTGTAGGGTGCACGAATTTCTCGCAGTAATAATTTTTTTAATGCGAGAAAAAGAAAAAAAATGCGATATTCTCGCGTTCTCGCGCTCTAGTGAAAACACTGATATATATATATATATATATATATATATATATATATACAGTGGAACATCGTTTATACGACGTTTACATTTATACGACGTTTTAGTGTGGTCCCAATTCATTCCTATTCGTTGCAATGTAAAAATAAATCGACGACGCACAAAATCGGTTATACGTCGTTTTGCTCTAGTTACATGTTTATTTTTCTTGTGTATTTTAAGAACATACGGTTTTTTGTTTTTTTGTTTTTTTTTTCGGCGGTCGATTTGTGTTTTCAGGTGTTCCTAAAATTTTTTAATTCTAAGTAATGGACAGACAACTTTCGCGATATGGGAAGGGGGCTAATTATAACTCAACGCCAGTCATCACGTCAAACAACCATAGATAAATTTTTCTGTTAACATATGTAAAATTGTTAAATTTAAGAAAACAAATTTGGTACATAAAAAGAAAAAATAAAGGTATGTACATTTAAATGGCTTAGTATACTTTTTTCCTTTTTATTATTTGTTTGTTTTGATTTGTTTAATATATAAGTTTATCTAAAGCAACACATTAAACATTAAAATTAATTTAAAAAATAGTTCTAGTTTTAAAAGTGAAAATCGATTATACGACGTTATCGTTTATACGACGTTTTTCGATAGTCCCTTCGGCGTCGTATAAACGATGCTCCACTGTATATTGTAATTTTATTTATGGGGTGGTTCATCTCAGGCCTACTTGTCTTAGTGAAAAAAATCGTGCCTGTCACTCTTTTAAGTTAATAAATATCTTTGCAGAATGAAACCTCGGTGAAAATATTTTTTAACGATTATTTCAGGTGTAGAAAAGCCTTTTCATTTTTCTGTAGAATATGCTGCAAAGGGGTACAAATCTTTACAGATGATGAGGGGCGATCATTCCGTACCACTTTAAGCGTTCTTACTATAATATCTTAACGTGCGCAATTTACAAAGGTCCATTAATTTCACCATCTGAACTCCCCCCCATTTATGTGTGTGTGTGTGTTTGTTCTTATTAAGAATATTGCTTTTGTAGTATTTGTTTTATTTAAAAAATCTATAAAATATGCGTGTATTACAGAATTCGTCTTATTTTCTTTTCAGAATTTCCTAAAATTATTCTGCAGAGGTCAAAGCTCGACCTCCTACCAGAGGATGATGAGAACGTAAAACTTGGTGAGTGAATACAACCTCTTTATTTGTGTTATTGTTAAATATTTTAACTTCTACACAAAGGTACAACACAGTTATTTGTACCAATGAGATTGAGGGTGATGCAAACAAATTCCGAGTAAAAAAAAGGGCTTGCGGTTCTAATTGGCTTTTATGGAAATAGAAATGGATGAGAGGCGAGGCGAGACAAGGATTTGCAGTTGTTATTTTAGACGAGACACTATTTCTCGTCTCTCAAACATATGACTACGCGCCTAATAAAAAGTTGACTTTCTAAAATAGCCTTTATAGTCCCGCGTTCTTCGCTTTGACTAAAGGAAATTTTTACGCATCCAAACACAGACCGATTTTTAATAGTTTACTGATATCATCAATTTTTTACGTGAAAACTGAGTTTAGATTTAAAAAAAAAAAACTTCGAAAAAATAAACTTGAATTATTATTTTCACCCTTATTTTCAAATAAAAGTGGCATTACTGAAAAAACATTCAAAATACTGGTGTTAAACGATAAAGTAATTAAAAAACTTTGTAAAAAACACACATAAGAAGTAAAAGGAAAGAGGATACGCACGTTTCGTTCAAAAATTGTTTTGAACTTCTTCAGTCCAAGCCCTTCGTCGTAAAGAACACAGGGAAGAGTTCCCTGTGTTCTGTGTGTTTTTTACAAAGTTTTTTAATTACTTTAAAGTGGCATTAGTACAAGCCCATGAAAAATGACTCTTGTAATGTTACAGTAATTACTTTAAAACTTTTTTCATAACCCCTAAAATACTTTTTTTTTTGGGGGGGGGGGTTGTCAACTTGACGCTCGGGGCGCGAGCCCCGCTTGAACCCAGTTAGTTTCAGTTCTGCTTATATTGAAACATATTCCGGTGTTCTTTCAAACTTTCGAGCAATAGAAAATTTTGCTTCAATCAAAAATGATGATAAGTTGTACGGAAAAGCAACAAACAATATTATTATTTTGCAAACAGATAAATGCTGCCTTTAAAATTCTGATTTTTAAATGTAAATTGAAATAATGAGATGTAGTGAAGCTAAAATAACGTATTTGCGTCTCTGTTATGTACTTTGTTTATTTTGAATGTTTTAAGTATTAAAACTGCGAACAATAACCACCTCCAAAAGACGGCCAGCATTGGATAGCCCCACAGATGCCGTCATTCGTAGGTTCGCTGTATTTCATGTAAATATAGTTTCCAATTTAAAAAATATACATAGTTATCAAGTCATCGTGATCATCATTATAAGATCCACCATGGCTGTTTAGGCAAAACAATGAACATTGTTGATAGCTGAAGAGTAAAGGTTTTGCTCTCTGGTCCACCTAACACTGTTGGTACCACCAAGCACTGTAGGTTGGTTCCACCTAACACTGTAGGTTGGTAACCTTGTCGGCTACCAACCTAATGGTCTGGAGTTTAGCTCGGTTTTCTGCATAAGTAAAGTGAATATTTGTAAAATAACTTTATAAAGTCCTTACGCCAAGTCACCTTACTTTAACAGGCAGATAGCTCTTTCGTAACTTTGCCTTAACGCAACACAAGCTTCCAGCACCTTCATTATAAACAGAGGCTCTTAAACACGTTTCCTTTTCATTAGTAGACTATAGAACCCACTGAAGTAGATTTTATTTCATTTCGCAATTGCTGCTCAGTTTGGAAAATATCACCAAATACAAGCAAAATTGAAAATTGACGGACCACGTGTTACATTCTTTACCATTTTTCCGCTTAGATGAAACTTAGATTTCTAGAAAAGTAGCGAATTACAGCTTTACAAGATGCAGTAATTCTTTTTGTTTTGGGGGGGGGGGGTAAACGATGCAGGAGGAATGCATTCAGCAAGTGAAAGCTGTGATCGATTTCGGTAGGAAGTACGGGCAAAAATAAGTATTTCGGTGGATCCAAAGTATGATAGATGAGATTTATCACTCAATGTTCCATACCATGTTTTGTTTCATGTAATCAATAGTCCGTGTAAAGTTCTATTTAAAGACATTTTTTTCTGCTTCTTAAACTTGCTACTTTGTGTAATCGTAACTTTCCAATTTATAGATCATCCATTACAAATTGAGCATAAATTCAACGAGGACGATGTTGATGACGACGACTGTTGGAAATTACTCAATTCTAGGAGTGTAAATAACAAGATCTGGCAGATCGTTGCAGGAAACCCCAAGAAGGGTGAGTGGATCATGAACCATTACTACTTTTCAAGTTTTTATTTTACTCTATGTGCACTGCACGCTGGTTCCTTTCGCTGCAGATACTTTAACCGTTTGAAACGCATGTGGTAATGCACGGTTGTGGCATGAAACTACCTTATTTCAGCGCTTTCACGGCTAATCGCAAAAAAGTATGGCTAAATCTTCCTAGCTCTGGAAAAGTACAGCTTAAAAGAGCCATCGTGAATACTAATTAGAACAATGAAATCATGAATACTGATTGACTACTTGGCACTTTTACTTTCTCTCCAGATAATAAATAAACTGGCAATGCCTGAACTATGCAATTTTTCAGAATATTTCCTCGGAAACTATACTGTGGACTACTGTAAATTTAAAAAAATAGTCATTTTTTATAGAAAGAAAAAAGAAAAAACATTGTTTTTTAGACTCAAATTAAATTGGCACACTAAAAAATTTTCTATTAGACGTAACTTTGAAATATGAATTTGGATCACATCATAATGCATTTAAGAATATTTTGGTCCCAAATTATAATACATTTCGTTTTATAAATTTTATAATTTTTAAACTCGTAATCGTTTATGAATCGTAATGTACATGACTTCTGACAAAAATTTAAAACAAAATTACAGTGGAAGAGCTATTGAAAAATTTATAATCTTTTTTCAAACTACTTTACGATATTTAATAAACTATTTATAAGAGCAATTTAATTTTTAAAAAAGTAAGTAAATAAATAAAAACTGTACGTATTTTAGGCGGGAATTGAAAGAATCTCAGCAGTTTTATCGCGTTTCATTGAAATTTCATTTCGAAAGATCAAATTGCGTTACTCTTTAATACTTAGTACAATATTTCACAGCAAGAAAAGTCCATTTTATCGTTTCAATTTTGGAGTTTTAATTTGATTTCTAAAATTTTCAACAGACCGTGACAGAAATAACTCCTAATTTTTGTACCAATTTACGAATAAAAATGGTGCGACATGTATTCTTAAACCGGAAAACCTCATGTTTTTATGCTTGTTCGACAGGTTCTGGGACGAGATTCGCTTTCACGTTAAACAGCCTTAAAAAAAAAAAAAAAAAAAAAAAAAAAAAAGGCAATGATTCTATTTTAGCGATTACGAGTGGCTGGCGAAAATTAAAGCCTCGCAAAAATAAGTGCTTTTGTAGTAATTTCAACATCTGTACCCCAAATTTTCTTTTTAACACTTTCCAACAAGGTTGAAAAGTGTTTATGATTTCGGTTTGTCTGTCCGTCCGTCCGTCCGTGCTCTAACTCCCGTAAATATGCACCGATTTCGACGAAAATTATATATGTTATTCTTACCCACTGTACCATGTACCCTATTGAAAATGGTCTATGTAGCATTTATAGTTTTCTACAGGAGCACTCAAAATATTTCCGATACATTGCGTTCTATGGGAAGTTATTTTTTAAAGCGTACCATCCTTACTATATATATACGCTGATCCCTGACTTCAAGATAAAACTTCTTCCGCCATTACTGCAAAAAAATTACAAAGTAAACACAAAAAACTTAATAGCATCTACACTGTTTGTACGATCCCCTTGAAATTTTGCATGAATATGTATAATAATATAGTAAACAATCTGCGCTACTTTAAAAATCTGAAAATCCACCCGTTCCCTCATTTTTAAGCGATTTTTCGCTATTTTCAGCTCCATTTTATTCCCGAGAGTAAAAACGTTAATCATTTGCGTGACAAAAGTAGCTACTGCATGCGATAATTACTTCATATTGACGTCACACATAACAAGCTTTTTTCCAGATTTGAATGTTTATTTATTTGTTTTAATAAAATGATTTCCTCGCGTATGTTCACAGTGAAATTAAGTCGTTTGAATAGGAAAAGTTTCCGCACGTTCCCAGAACAGCATGAAAATCGATTTTAGTATACATAATAAAAATTGAATATGAAGTTATTTATTTTATTTAGGTGGGCGAAGATTAAATATATTAAGTGTGGAGACCCTTTCGTCAAACGTTTTTTTTTTTTTTTTTTTTTTTTTTTTTTTCTAGAGCCCGTTGCAATTGACTTCACAACGGGCTACGGCTGTAGTTTTAGAGATATTCTGCTAGTTGAAATGAAACAAAATTGAAATATGTTGTTAAGGATTAGAAGATGAAGCTTTCCATCGAAACTAGTTAAGTAGTTCTTCTACAAGAGCACTCAAAATAATTCCGATACAATATGGTCAATGGCAATTTAGATAAAGTCGAAAGTTTAGAGAAAAGTCGCCATCTTTGAAAAATGAACCGAGATTGGTGATATTTTCATTATTTGGCGATAAATCAAAAAATATCTAATGTGATAATATTAAGCTATGACGATTTCTTTGGGAAATTTGAAAATTCGTTACTTGCGCTGTAATCAACTGATTTAGTGCATTATGTCTCGTTAAGGAATGGCTAAGGGATCTCTGCGTAGAAGTGGGAGTGGGGTTGCGTTAGTGGAATTTCTCCGACAGATGAAAATCCGTTAATGCGTTAAGAACCCAAAACGGGTTAACGGATTTACATGGAATAAAATTGAATTGGAATCTGTTTTACAGGGTCTCATAAAATTGCACTTATAGTGATAATACAAATTATTTTATCTACGAAATCTCGTCAGATTTTAAAAAAATACATCGCCAAATTTGGCGCAAAAATATTGATGTGTTGGAAAGTGCTTTATAATCAAGTAATCAAGTATGTGTGTTTTGTAGTATCTGTTTTATGTTCTTTTATAAATGTTCGCGTGTATTATAGAAATCTTTCTTTTTTCTTTGTAGAATTTCCTAAAACTATGATGGAGAAGTCAGGCCTTGACAACCCACCAGGCTGTGACGAGAACATGATTGCCACGCAGGAATGTTCTGACGAGGAGATAAGAGCAGGCAAGTGATTACATCTATAAATGCATTTATACTTCACAAATAAACCTTTTATTAGTGTTATTGTTAGTGATTGTATTATTTACACATATGTACAACACCCTTATTCCCAGCAATAGGAATGAGGGTGATACAGATAAATTCGAGTAAAAATGCGGTTGTGGTTCTTTATAATAAATTTTTAATAGAACTAGAGACGAATGCGAGACGAGACGATGCGAGATTTACAGTCGTTATTCTAGACGAACTGCTCTATTTCTCGTCTCGTAGACATCTGTATGCACAAAATAAATGTTGTCTTTGATAAGTATCCCTTATAATCGTGTGTTGTACTATTTTAGTACTGTGTGTACTATGTACAATAATTTCAATATCTGAACCCCAACTCTTTTTTTTTTATCATCTTATTAAATATGTATGTTTTGTAGCATCGGTTTTATGTTCTTTTTTATATGTTCGCGTGTATAACAGAATTTTTTTTTCTTTGTAGAGTTTCCTAAAACTATGTTGGAGAAGTCAGAGCTTGACGACCCGCCAGACTCTGACGAGAACATGATTGCCACGGAGGAATGTTCTCACAAGGAGATAAGAACAGGCAAGTGATTACATCTATAAATGCATTTATACATCATTAATAAACCTTTTATTAGTGTTATTGTTAGGAGGCGCGAATCCAAGGGGGGCGGTGGGGGTGATCGCCCCCTCCTAGGCGGTTGTCCAAAACTCTATTATAATCTGTTAAAATATATTATGAAAGTATAATGAAAATTAAGTAGCCTTTTTCTTAGGGGTGTATGACGGGTACTACTCGCTGCACTTTTTAATCATAGTTCATATATAGATTTTAATAATAATATAATCAATTACATTAATTGTTATAATTAATTATATTCTTTAATTATAAAAGGATTTTGCGCATTCTACCCCCCTGTTTCAGGTACAAAATCGCCCCCTCCTTGAAAAATTTCTGGATCCGCCCCTGATTGCTAGTGATTGTATTATTTACACGTATGTACAACACTCTTATTCCACCAATAGGAATGAGGGTGATACAGAAAAATTTGATTAAAAATGGGGTTGTGGTTCTTTATAATTAATTTTTAATAGAACTAGAGAAGAATGCGAGACGAGGCGATGCAAATATTTTCAGTCGTTATTCTAGGCGAACTGCTCTATTTCTCGTCTCGTAGACATCTGCATGCGCCAGACAGCACAGCAAACTTGCAGCAAGCTTGATTTATCAAGTCAATAAACAGGAATTAAGCTTGAAAATTTCAAGCGTGTAAGCTTAATGCAAGCTTGAATCAAGTGTTCAAGTTTACACTTGCCCAGCTTGCATTAAGCTTGACATAGCAAGCTTAATTTCAAGCTTGCTATGAAATCTTCTATGAGAAATCTTCTATGAAAAAAATCTTCCGAAAAAAAGATTTCCTAAATATACGGGGCGCCCGTCGGTGAACTCGCCTCACGTATTTTATTTTTCCACACATTTTTAGACCATGGGACGCTCGCCCAATAAACACATGGAATTTAAATTCCGTTTGCCATAACTTGGGACTGCACAAATTTGTTATTAAGACCTTCTATTTGGTGCAATTTATTATTAATTGCAATGTTCCCACACTTAATCTTGCACATTGTTTTAAAATAAGTCAAATATACCTGGAACTATATTTCTGTCCTATTTTCAACTAATCTTAGAAATCACCACGAGATGGCGCATCGATAATCTCATTATTTTTTTTTTAATGCTGCTAACTAATAATATACTTCTTTTTATTTCATATTATGTCAAAAAAAGCATTAATATGCCAATAAATACAGTTCGTATTTTCATTTCGGTTTTATTTCATCACCAATAAATGGCCATTGTAACCTTCCGCTGTTTGTTTACATTTCGACCGGCGGTTGAGCAGACGAACGTAAACAGACATCTTACGAAGTCCTACGTCCTACGTTTTAATTTTGAAAATTTCCAATTTTTTTTTTTTTTTAGAATATTGATCTTGAAATATACATATTAATATTTTTATATTTTCACTAGTATAAATTTTTTTAGGAAGTTGAAAAAATTAATAATATTTAATTTACTTACAAAAATATTACTAGATTTATTAAGGATTCATATCTGAATCTAAGTGACAAATATTTTGATTAGTACTAGTTGCCCAACAGGGATTCTACGGCATACCGAATTTTTAATTAGTATTTTTTTTATTTTACACGCACTTCTTCATTTTTCATATTTATTTGCATTAAAAAAATAAAAAGAAACTTTTCTAAAGATTTTTAAACTATGAATTAAATTCAAACACCTAAAAATAAATTTTACACTCTAGGTAGAGTTTTTTTTTTTCAAATAATTGTTGCACATAATGTTTTAGTTACTTATAAAATTCATATGCTGTATTTATATATTTTTCTTTATTAAATCATATTCGTCCTGTCTTGTTGGAAGTACTCCACCACAAGTTCAGTATAGGCACATGGTGTGTACATAAAAAAAAAAAAACTATTTTTTTTCCCCACAACTTTGCTTCTACAAAAATATATATAATGTACACTTTCAACCAGCTATTTTCTTCATTTAAATTAATCTTCATAGCATTTATTTTCAATAGAAAATGACAGAAGGTAAACACCTGACAGTGTTTCATTTTACCCCACATATCAGGAAAACAATAACACTCTAGGAACAAATAATATGGGACAGAAAGCAAATTTCAGCAAATGTGTTTTATTTACATTAATAACGAACACCAATGTCAGAGAAATATGAAATGTAAATTGGAAAAAGTAATTTAAATAAAAAAATACTACTACATAAGCAATACTAGCTACAAGTTGTCATAAATCAATAAAAATACTACACTAGGGGCATACCTAAAAGTATAACAGTACTTTTTTTTTCTATTTCTAATGGCACAGATAAAAAGACAAATACAGCAAAGAATAGATATGAAAAAATACAGAGAACAGCTGTATAGAATAGTCTATGTATCCAGAAGACCCCCTAGCCTCCCATATATGTCCACAAGAGAACGTTTGGATAAAGCTTGGCAGTGAGCGAGGTGGTAACCCGTCCAAGATCAGAGACTGCAGACATAGCACTTTAAAGGACATATTTTTTCAATTAAAATGCTATACGAAAAAGTATTACTTACATTAGGGAATGCAATCCCGCTTTTGCGGGATTACAATATCATGGCTATAATTTTCATATTTATATGTAAGGTATTGTTTTAGTTATGAATTAAGATAAAGTATTAAACCTGACTGTGCTTATAAACTTACTTTTTCCCACTTTTCTCTATTAAAATTAAGTTTTATTTGAATGAAATGTCAATCCCGCGGGATCCCGCAATCTCGTGCGGGATTGACATTTCATTCAAATAAAAATTAATTTTAATAGAGAAAAGTACGAAAAAGTAAGTTTATAAGCACTATCAGGATTAATACTTTATCTTAATTCATAATTAAAACAATACCTTACATAAATATGAAACTTATAGCCATGACATTCTAATCCCGCAAAAGCGGGATTGCATTCCGTAACTTACATTAATTTATTCTGAACATTCGCTTAAATCATCAATACAATCTAAAACGCATCTTTCATTGTTAGAGTTTTAACAGTTACTCTCATAAGAGCAAAACTCTGAACATGCTGAATTATTCAACTTGCAAGTACATTTCTTTGACATACATGCAGTTTTAAGGCATACACATGAGATGTGTTTCAGCAAGAAATCTGCTGCAATAGGCAAGTTACCCCACTGAACAGAAATGCAGTCATTTATAATCCATCCATGTTCAGGTAGGCTTGGAGCATTAATACAATTTTCCAAACACCTACGATAAATATTACATTGATAATTACATCGTTTCAGCCCATTTTCCGAAGTTCTAATCGTCCTTGAAACCTTTTAAAGCGTTTAAATGCTCAAACATTTCTTTTTCTTTGCCATCAAGAAACAACCCCCACTGTCTTAATTTTTCAAAGCTTTTGTCCGATAAAAGAATTAGATCATCATTTATATCTTCGAAAAGATGAATGCAGCAAAATGGGGCGGCAGTAGCACCCATTTCAACGAGCGTTACTATTACGGTGAACGTTACTAAGAACGATAGGATGTCAACAAACGAATGCACACAAACAAAAGTCGGAGTGATACGCAGAAAGAAATGCGGTATAAATAAAATAAAGATGTGTAATTTTACTATATTTACCTAGTATTAATTATTTTAATGACATGAAATGAATTAAAAACTAGCATTTTGAGTTTACAATGTTATTTATTTAATTTAGTAAAAAAATTTGCACACGCCATCTGGTGGCTATTCCATGTATGGCTGCAAACAAGACAAAAATATAGTTCGCGATAGAGTTGTTATTTTATATAAAACGTGCACCTTTAAGCGTGGGAACATTAAGATTTAAGATAAAATTTAACATTTAGAATAGTTTAATCATGCGTTTGCGTAGTCCCAAAGCATGGTAAACGAACTTGAAGAATATTAATGTTCGTCCCATAGTCTATTTCCCCTCTATTCTGAAATTTCAAGTTATTTTAATCTGTTTCCATGAAACGTCCGTGGCCGGGACAGAACTCGCGAATTAAGGGTTGGGAAGCCAGCGTGCTAACCGTTCAGCCAATCTACCTCGCGCCACATGACTAAAGTTTGAAGTGACTGTTATCTTTGTCACGCCGTTTTCTGGCGAGATCGATGAGCGGCCGATGCTGATCTGTTTCTTTCATTTTCCATGGGATGAATCAAAATTAAAATAATGTTTTGTGTGATTTATAAACTCTACTAATAGGGAAATAAGCATAATATAATCTTTAAAGCAGCATACGTTTTAAAACTTTCAATATCGCGACAATCATGTTGGGCAATACTGGCCAAAATCGAGACAAACGACTGATTTTGAAATCAATTTCGTAGTTTAATTGTATTTTATTTTGAAGAATTTCCATATTTGGAAATATAGAATCTTTTTTTTAAATTCTATGGTCAAGTACATTTATGACTGATGATAAATTATTTGTTATGTGGATGTGGCTTTCCAAATCAAGCAGTAATCAAGTTGTATTCAAGCCTGACAGTTCAAATGACTTCTCCAAGCTTGCTGCAAGCTTAAAATGAATTGAACTGTCGCGCTTGTATTAATACGTCAAATTCAAAGAAATGTCAAGCTTGATTTAAGCTTATGTGCTGTCTGGGGCACAAAATAAATGTTGTCTTTGATATATGTATCCCTTATAATCGTGGGTTGTACTATTTTAGTACTGTGTGTACTATGTACACTAATTTCAACAATTAACCCCAATTTTTTTTTTCTCTTGGTCATATTAAGTTTATGTGTTTTGTAGTATCTGTTGTATGTTCTTTTATAAATGTTCGCATGTATTACAGAGATATTTCTTTTTTCTTTGTAGAATTTCCTAAAACTATGTTGGAGAAGTCAGGGCTTGACGACTGGCCAGACTCTGACGAGAACATGATTGCCACGGAGGAATGTTCTGACAAGGAGATAAGAACAGGCAAGTGATTACATCTATAAATGCATTTATACATCATTAATAAACCTTTTATTAGTATTATTGTTAGCAGGCACGGATCCAAGGGGAGGGCGGTGGGAGCAGAGTCAAAAACTCTGTTATAATCTGTTAAAATGTATTATGAAAGGAAAATGAAAATTAAGTAGCCTTTTTCTAAAGAGTTTATGGCGGGTACTACTCCCTGTCCTTTTTAATCATAGTTTGCATACACAGATTTTAATAATAATATAATCAATTACATTAATTGTTATAATTAATTATATTCATTAATTATAAAATGATTTTGCGCATTCTACCGCCCTGTTTCAGGTAGAAAATCGCCCCCTCCTTGAAAAATTTCTGGATCCGCCCCTGATTGCTAGTGATTGTATTATTTACTCATATGTACAACACCCTTATTCCCACCAATTGGAATGAGGGTGATACAGAGAAATTCAACTAAAAATGGGGTTGTGGTTCTTTATAATTAATTTTTAATAGAACTAGAGAAGAATGCGAGACGAGACGATGCAAATATTTACAGTCGTTATTCTAGACGAACTGCTCTATTTCTCGTCTCGGAGACATCTGTATGCACAAAATAAATGTTATCTTTCATAAGTATCCCTATGTACAGTAATTTCAAAATCTTAACCCCAATTTTTTTTTTTTTTTTTTTTTTTTTTGTCTTATTAAGTATATGTGTTTTGTAGTATCTATTGTATGTTCCTTTATAAATATTTTCGTGTATTACAGAAATATTTCTTTTTTCTTTGTAGAATTTCCTAAAACTATGTTGGAGAAGTCAGGGCTTGACGACCCGCCAGACTCTGACCAGACCATGATTGAAACGCCAGAATGTTCTGACGAGGAGATAAGAACTGGCAAGTGATTTCATCTAATATAAATGCATTTATACTTCATTAATAAGCCTTTTATTAGAGTTATTGTTAGTGATCGTATTATTTGCACCTATGTACAACACCCTTATTTCATCCAATAGGAATGAGGGTGATACAGACAAATTCGAGTAAAAATGGGGTTGTGGCTCTTTATAATTAATTTTTAATAGAACTAGAGACGAATGCGAGACGAGACGATGCGAGATTTACAGTCGTTATTCTAGACGAACTGCTCTATTTCACGTCTCGTAGACATCTGTATGCATAAAATACATGTTGTCTTAGATAAGTATCCCTTATAAACGTTTGTTGTACCATTCTAGTACTGTATGTACTATGTACAGTAATTTCAACATATGAACCCCAAATTTTCTTTTTTTTCTATATGTATATATTTTTTTTTGTTGGTCTTATTAAGTATGTGTGTTTTGTTGTATCTGTTTTATGTTCTTTCATAAATGTTCGCGTGTATTACAGAAATCTTTCTTTTTTCTTTGTAGAATTTCCTAAAACTATGTTGGAGAAGTCAGGGCTTGACGACACAACAGACTCTGACGAGAACATGATTGCCACACCGGAATGTTCTGACAAGGAGATAAGAACTGGCAAGTGATTACATCTAATATAAATGCATTTATACTTCATTAATAAGCCTTTTATTAGAGTTATTGTTAGTGATCGTATTATTTGCACATATGTACAACACCCTTATTCCATCCAATAGGAATGAGGGTGATACAGATTAATTCGAGTAAAAATGGGGGTTTGGTTCTTTATAATTAATTTTTAAAAGAACTAGAGAAGAAGGCGAGACGATACGATGAAGATTTACGGTCGTTATCCTAGACGAACTGCTCTATTTCTCGTCTCGTAGACACCTGTATGCATAAAATAAATGTTGTCTTTGATAAGTATCCCTTATAATCGTGTGTTGTACTATTTTAGTACTGTGTGTACTATGTACAGTAATTTCAACATCTGAAACCCAATTTTTTTTTTTTCGTTTTTCTTTTCTTTTTTTTTTTTTTTTTTTTTTTTTTTTTTTTTTTTTTGTTGGTCTTATTAAATATCTGCGTTTTGTAGTATCTGTTTTATGTTCTTTTATATATGTTCGCGTGTATTACAGAAATCTTTCTTTTTCCTTTGTAGAATTTCCTAAAACTATGTTGGAGAAGTCAGGATTTGACGACCCGCCAGGCTGTGACGAGAACATGATTACCACGCAGGAATGTTCTGACAAGGAGATAGGAGCGGGCAAGTGATTACATCTATAATTGCATTTATACTTCATTAATAAACCTTTTATTAGAGTTATTGTTACGCAGGCGATCATCCAAGGGGAGGGCGGTGGGGGTGCAGACATCTGTATGCACAAAATATAGGTTGGCTTTGATAAGTATCCCTTATAATCGTGTGTTGTACTATTTTTCTAAAGAGAATTTTGACACATTTAAACTCAGCCTGATTTTTAGTAATTTACTGTTATCTTCAATTTTTTCCTGATGATTAAAATATTTGATGATGAATTATTTTTTGAAGGAACATGAAATAGTATAATCTGATGGAAAACAACTTTTCTTATGTTAAAATTTATTAAATTATTATAAATTATTTTAAAACTTGTTTCATAACTTAAGTAGTAAACTACTCGATGCATTTCATGACACTTGGTTTAACCCATTATCGCCCGACTTTTTCCAGCACACTTTCTAATTTATGTTGATGCTAGCACTGATAAATAAATTTCCCACATTTGTGGGAAATGAAGAATGTATTTCTTTTTATTAAACTAGTAATAAAAAAATCATGAATAATTAATATTTTACTTTGTTATCACTGAGTACCTTATGGAAATGAGATTTGTATTCGAGAAATGGAAATAGGAAAAATAGTGAATGCTTAAATACTTTTGCGACTTACGGTTTTTGTGACAGTCTAAAATAGATTGCTGAGTGTTAGTGGATGAAATAAAGAAAAATGCTAACTTAAGGGCTGTTTTAGAATACATTTTTGCACGTTAATTATGCGATACTACATTACTAGATCATAGATGCAAAAGCATAGATTTTATCGTCACTTAAAACTCAAACCATTAAAAAAAAATCTTCGATTTTCATTCGAGCGGCCAGAAATTAATGTACTGGAATACAAAACTAAAATCAAAAAACCACCAGTCTAACAGTAGATTCCACAATTTGCATATTACCGAGTGTTGATTTCAAATACAAAAATTAAACACGAACATCTAATTTATGCAACCATATACGATGATAAAGCAAGGAAACCTCTAAAGCAATTGCATGCATTCGATACTGCAAAGATAAACAATAAACGAACATATAGTTATCCTCTGAAAATGTTAAATTTTTTACTTTGAAAGATAGAAAACATTAAAACATAAAAATACATGTAAACAGTTCTCTTTTATTTGTTTGTATGTTCCGATCAGTTTTTGTTTGTTTGTTTAATGGGAAAGCAGATTAGACTAAATAATCTTGAAAGTATTTTTTTAATTTTACTATAATGCTGGTTTTTTTTCGACTTTAATAAAATTTCACATGTTTATTATACCGCTCAAATTTGTAGGTAAATTTTTTTTAAAAAGGCAGTACTTTCTTGGGGAGAGTAAATTTAAATGAATTAGATTTTGAATCTTACTCTGAGATCAAAATGTAAAGTTGTCATTATAAAATAGATTTCACTTGCTTCAACATCTTAATTCTGGTGATCCGATTTTAATTAAATTGCTTCGAGAGCTAGTGTAAAACTCATCAGTTATTTTTTAACATCTTCAACATTTTAGTACGTGCATATTGATTATGCAAAGCTAAAAAAGAGCTATATGCCTAGGGCGGTTGTCTTGAGAGAAGGACTTTTCAAAAGTTTATAACATGCATTCACGTTACAGCTGGAGGAAACAGCCCAAAACTCTAGACCGGGAGATCGGCAGACGTGCGGATGGCCAGAGCACAGGACATTCACACTGCAACTCCCTACCAATGCTCCCTACCACAGTTGGTGGGCTAAGTTTAGTGCTGTATGCCCCATTGAACAGTATTTGGATAAACTTTACCACCTACATTTCGAGTGGCGGGTAATAAAATGTCTTTCAGGGGTTCCGGGACGTAAATCGAACATCAGTTCAGAACTGCATGAAATATATATTTATGATCAGATATGTTTCCCAAGTTGGGTGGTGGTGGGATACGCGCTTGTCCCTTTTTTCATAATATAATATAGTATTCATTTATTTTATTGGTATATACCAATAAAATACATGGAACTCAATCTATCGTGGAACTCAATATACATGGAACTCAATCTATCGGTTCAAGAAGCAAAATTGAATTTAAAAAAAATTACCTTGTCATGTCACAAAAATACCTGGCTACTGCTACGTGGATTTTTAAAAAATGTAATAAACTTTAATACAAACAAACACATCATTAACAAACTCTTTTGAAAAGGGAAAAAAAGTTTGGTTTCCAAAGCGTGAAATTTCATTTAGTTCCGAAGGTATTCACTGCACGCTAGAAAAACAAGAAAAGTTTCATGTATTATTATTCATATTTGTGTTATCTCCTTTTCACTGTTTTTGTCCGGTTTCGTTGTTTCTAGAAGTTTCCTACTGTTAAAATGTTTGTTAATGTTAAAATGCAATGGTTTGAACAAAGTCTGCATAAAAGCCTTTGAATATTTATTTTAATTTTATATATATTTTTTTATAGGAAAATCTAAGAGAGAAATGTGGACAAGAAAAAGAAAAAATGGTAAGTAAATTCTTCATTAACATGATTATTAATAAGTTGAGTGGAATTTTTCTTCTTCCGTATTCATCTTTATCTTTTATCCTATTCATCTGTATGTTTCCAACTTCCGTTTTTTACAAGAACTAGCATATGTATACGTGCAGAAAGTTACAAAGCATTACACTTGATTAGAATACACGATTTTTGAAAAAAAATTACTTTCCCTTAAATTTTAGTGAATATTAGAGCAAAAGAATCATATTTTTTATTATAAATTTGGCATTATAAGTAGATGCAAGACTACACCCTTTTTCCCGATCAATAAATTAAAAAAAATACACTTAATTTAGAAGAGGAATACTTCAAAATTGGAGTCACACCGGCGGGAAAAAGAGAGAAACGGAAGCACTTTTATTGAGCAGAAAATTTTTCTGGGAGATATTAAAACTGAATTCAGAATATTTGATTTCCAATGTTTCCATTGAAAAATAATAGTTTCCAATTTTTACACTGAAAAATGATAGGCAGTTCTTTCTGCTCTCAACGCAAATCAGTGGTCTGACTCACTGATGTTATACTAACTAACTACTATTATAAATGCGAGAGGTAGTTTGTGTGTTTCTTTGTTACGCTTTCACTCCTAAACCGCTGGATCGATTATGATGAAATTTGGTATAGACATAGATGGGACCCTGGAGACGACTCCAGGCTACTTAGAATATTAGGTTTTTAATTACTTTTTTAATTATTAATTAAAATCCGTTTTTACATTGCCATGCTTGGCCAGTTTCGCTCGTATAAAATGATTCTTGTTTTGAGCTAACAGAAATGCTATTACTTCAGTGACGAATCGCGTGCATTTGAAAACCATGAAATGGCATGGAAATGACGTTTTTATCTTACTTCACTAAGGACCAAAACCCCTTGACTCGCTACGTTCGCATTTCGTATAAGGCATTCGGCACCTAATAAGGCTTATTCGTAAAAAAAGCATAATTGACATAACCCAAAGATTGGATCTGATAGAATGTTACCGGGCTACACATTCCTTGGTTCTTACATGTTCCTTAGAAGAACTTCACACTATGTTTAATTGTGTAAAACCTATGGAACACCTTGCGTCTTTGCCATCCATGGCGATTTTTCATAACTTGGCCACTTCCGTGTACGTATACTTAATACTTATTTCTAAGAAAGCAGTGATTCATATATAAATATATTTAATAAAAACTACGGTACAGCTATTATATCTTGCTTCTAAAGGCGACTTTTCATTATTTGACGATTTACACATGGCCAGAACCGATAATTACTGCTCATGTAAGATTACCGGGAAAACCGTAATCCATATATACATCTACATAATCCTTTGCAAATTGGCTTATTTAGCACCGCGAAATATGTCATCGCGCCGCGCGGGCAAATATCCAAGCTGTACTTGCTATGCATAATTAACGCCACCAAATATTTCTACGGGTGGAAAATACCCAAGCTGAACTTAACCAGCATTACTATAATATGCTTTTGAATTATTTTTCATTTTCAAGCTACTCGGTGCTAATATTTTGAAACGCACGCAGTACTTTGATTCACACCACATGATATAGCTTTTTTCCAAATCGTACCTGATATCAAAAGGGCGCTTTTTAAATGTTACAATTATTATAAAAAAAGTATTAGAAAAACGAATTAACGTCAAATTTAAACTCCTATCATCTAATAGATTTTACTATTTGAAAATTGCGAACTTTGTGCAACACACTTTGACTTTTTTATTTCACTTACTTTTTACTTTGGCGTAAAAATGGTGTTATTCCACTTCATGTCTCTTAATTTCCCGCAGGAATTTCTTTGTTGCAAAGGCATGAATGATTTTATGCATTCAAAAATTGCCAAGCCGGGGAATCACTAAGCTTATTCTTTCAGATTTTTTTATTAGTATCTTCTAAAGTAATTGGAATTTCGAAATTTAAGTCAACTCACCGTCTTCCCCGGAATTTTCCGAATCCATGGACCCCCTTCGTCGAAACTCAAGTCCCTATATGGTTTCGGAGGAGAAGGCAGAAGAAGCTTTTGACAGCGGTAGGGACGGCCGTTACTTTTGTTTAGAATAGAGAGATATTAAAAAGCATAAGAAAGAAAAGTACAAATGTTTTTCTAAAGGTTCATAAATTTCCAAAACATACGGGCAACCTTTCATGCATATAGCATAAATAATTCTTTTACAAAGGCACACAAAATTATTCTAATACATTACGCTCTATGGCCATTTTGTAGCTAATGAACCAATTCTAGAACTTTTTTTAACATAAATATGTACGTTTGCGTGTTTGGATGTTTGTGACTGAATCACACAAAAATGGCTGAATAGATTTGGATAAAATTTGGATTAGTATAAAATATAGCGTATACCCTGGATTAACATACGGACAACCTTTCATGCATATAGCATAAATTATTCTTTTACAAAGGCACACAAAATTATTCTAATTCATTACGCTCTATGAGCATTTTGTAGCTACTGAACCAATTCTAGAACTTTTTTTATTGTTTGAAAGTTAGGCTATTCCTGAGTATTATTGTTTGTTTGATTATTTGAGTATTGAGAGATCATTGATGCAAAAGCATAGATTTTACCGTCACTTAAACCATTAAAAAAAATATGTTTGTTTTTTTCCATTCGAGCGGCCGGAAATTAATTTACTGGAATACAAAACTAAATCAAAAAACCGTCGGTCTAACACTAGATTCCACAATTTGCATATTACGGAGTGTTGATTTCACATACAAAAATTAGCATAAACATACATTTTATGCAACCATGTACGATAATAAAGCAAGGAAACCAGTAAAAGCAATTGCTTGAATTCGATATTGCAAAGATAAACAATAAACTAACATATAGTTATCCTCTGAAAATAATAAAGTTTTTACTTTGGAAGATAGAAAACATTAAAACATAAAAATACATGTAAACAGTTCTCTTTTTCTTGTTTGTATGTTCCAATCAGTTTTTGTTTGTTTGTTTAATGGGAAAGCAGATTAGACTAAATAATCTTGAAAGTATTTTTTAATTTTTACTATAATTCTGTTTTTTTTTTCGACTTAAAATTTTACATGTTTATTATACCGCTCAAATTTCTAGATGAATTCGTTTTAAAAAGGCAGTACTTTCTTGGGGAGAGTGAATTTATATGAATAAGATTTTGAATCTTAATCTGAGATCAAAATGGAAGTTTGTCAGTATAGAATAGATTTCACTTGCTTCAACATCTTAATTCTAGTGATTCAATTTTAATTAGATTGCTTAGAAAGCTTGTGTAAAACGTATCAGTTATTTTTTAACATCTTCGGTATTCTAGTATTATATGTGCATAGTGATAAGGCAAAGCTAAAAAAGGGCTATACATGCCTTACAGCGGTTGTCTTGAGAGGAGGTCTTTCAAAAGTTTATAACATGCATTCACGTTACAGCTGGAGGAAACAGCGCAATACTCTAGACCAGGAGATCGGCAGACGTGCGAATGGCCAGAGCACAGGACATTCACACTGCAGCTCCCTACAAATGCTCCCTACCACTGTTGGTGGGCTAGGTTGAGTGCTGTATGCCCCATTGAACATTATTTGGAAAAACTTTACCACCCACATTTCATGTGGCGGATAATAAAATATTTTTCAGAGGTTCCGGGGCGTAAATCGAACATGAGTTCAGAACTGCATTAAATATACATTTATGATCAGATATGTTTCCCAAGTTGGGTGGTGGTGGGATACGTGCTTGTCCCTTTTTTCATAATATAATTTAATATGATTCATTTCTTTTATTGGTATATACCAATGGAACTCAATCTATCGGTTCAAGAAGCAAAATTGAATTTAAAAAAATTACCTTGTCATGTCACAAAAATACCTGGCTACTGCTACGTGGATTTTTAAAAAATGTAGTAAACTTTAATACAAACAAACACTTCATTGACAAATTCTTTTGAAAAGGGAAAAACTTTGTAATCTGAAAAAATTATTGTAAAAAAATTGGAATCGGTATTGTATGACGTCACTTTCACTCTAACCAGGTAATACTGTCACGCAAATGATTCACTTTTTTGACTCTCCGAAATAAAATCGAGCTGAAAATAGTGAAAACGCACTTGAAAGTGAGGTAACGGGTGGATTATCAGATTTTTTAAAGTAGCGCAGATTGTTGATATTTTTATACATAATTATGAAAAATTTCAAACTGATCGAACAAACGGTGAAGAAGTTATTAGGCTTTATGTGCTTTGTAATCTTTTTGCAGTAATGGCGGAAAAAGTTTTATCTTGAAGTCAGGGATCAGCATAACTATATAGTGGGATGATACGCTTTAAAGAAAACCTTCCCATAGAGCGCAATGTATTGGGAATATTTTGAGCGCTCCTGTAGAAAAACTATGAATGCTATATAGACCATTTTCAATAGGGTACATGGTACAGTAGATAAGAATAACACATTTAAATTTCGTAGAAATCGATGCATATTTACGGAAGTTAGAGCACGGACGGACAGACAGACAAACCGAAATCATAAACACTTTTCAATCTTGTTGGAAAATGTTAAAAAAAGATTGGTTTCCAAAGCGTGAAATTCCATTTTGTACCGAAGGTATTCATCACACGCTAGAAAAACAAGAAAGGGTTCATGTATTATTAATCATATTTCTGATATCTCCTATTTCTGAATTACAATGATTTGAACTAAGTCTGGATAAAAGCCTTTGAATATTTATTTTTATTTATATATATATATTTTTAGGAAAATCTAAGAGAAAAATGTGGACAAGAAAAAGAAAAAATGGTAAGTAAATTCTTCATTAACATAATTATTAATACGTTGAGTAGAATTTTTCTTCTTCCGTATTCATCTTTATCTTTTATCCTATTCATCCGTATGTTTCCAACTTCCGTTTTTTTACAAGAACTAGCATATGTATACGTGCAGAAAGTTACAAAGCATTACACTTGATTAGAATACACGATTTTTGAAAAAAAAAATTACTTTCTCTTAAATTTTAGTGAATATTAGAGCAAAAAAATCATATTTTTTATTATAAATATGGCAAAGTAGATGCAGGACTGCATCCTTTTTCCCGACCAATAAATTTTTAAAAAATGCACTTAATTTAGAAGAGGAATACCTCAAAATTGGAGTCACACCGGCGGGCAAAAGAGAGAAACGGGAGCACTTTTATTGAGCAGAAAATCTTTCTGGGAGATATTAAAACTGAATTCAGAATATTTGATTAAAAATTTGTCCATTGAAAAATAATAGTTTCCAATTTTTACACTAAAAAATGATAGGCAGTTCTTTCTCCTCTCAACGCAAATCAGTGGTCTGACTCACTGATATTATACTAACTACTATTATAAATGCGAAAGTGAGTTTGTGTGTTTATTTGTTACACTTTCACTCCTAAACCGCTGAATCGATTATGATGAAATTTGGTATAGACATTGATGGGACCCTGGAGACGGCTACAGGCTACTTAGAATATTATAGTTTTAATTACTTTTTCATTATTAATTAAAAACCGTTTTTACATTGCCATGCTTGGCCAGTTTCGCTCGTATAAAATGATTCTTCTTTTTTGCTAACAGAAATGCTATTACTTCAGTGACGAATCGCGTACATTTGAAAAACATGAAATACCACGGAAATTATGCCAGTTTTACGACAAATGTATCTATCTATAATACTAAAAATGAATGATCTACTGACAAATGTAAATCACGCAGAGCTTTGAAATTTTGAACATATAAGCCCATGACTTTTTAATGCACACCTGAGACTCAGAATTTTGAAATTTTAATTACTTTTGAACTATTAATTAAAGACTGCTTTTAGGTGGTCATGCTTGGCGAATTTCGTCCACATAAAATGATTTATGCTCTTGAAATAAAGCAGAAGTTCTATTTGGAGAATCGCATGCATTTAAAAAACATGAAATAGCATGGAAATGACGTTAGTTTTTTTTTTCTTTTTTTTTTTTTTTTTGACGTCACTACCAGCGAAAGTCCCTTTACTCTCTGCGCTCTCATTTCGTATAAGGCATTCGGCCCCTAATAAAGCTTATTCCTAAAAAAGGCATAATTGACAAAACCGAAATATTGGATCTGATAGTATGTTACCGGGCTACACATCCCTTGGTTCTTACATGTTCCTTAGAACAACTTCACACTATGTTTATTTGTGTAAGAAAGCAGTGATTCATATATATATTTCTTTTATATATATAAAAGCTACGGTACAGCTATTATATCTTGCTTCTAAAGGCGACTTTTCATTATTTGGCGATTTACACATGGTCATAACCGACAATTACTGCTCATGTAAGGTTACCGGGAAAACCGTAATCCATATATTCATATACGTAATCCTTTGCAAATTGTCTTATTTAGCACTGCAAAATATGTCATCGCGCCGCGCGGGCAAATTTCAAAGCTGTACTTCCTAAAATGGCATAATTTACGCCGCCAAATGTTTCTACGGGTGGAAAATACCCAAGCTGAACTTAACCAGCATTACTATAATATGAATTATTTTTCATTTTCATTATACTCGGAATTTGAAATCGAATTATTTTTCATTTTCAAGCTACTCGGTGCTAACATTTTGAAACACACGCAGTACTTTGATTCACACCACTTGAGATAGCGTTTTTCCAAATCGTACCTGATGTCAAAATTGCGTTTTTTGAATCAGTTACAATTATTATTAGAAAAGTATTAGAAAAACGAAATAGCGTTAATTTTAGACTCCTATTATCTAATAGATTTTACTGTTTGAAAAATTTGAACTTTGTGCAACACACTTTACTTATTTATTTCACTTACTTTTTACTTTGGCGTAAAAATGGTGTTATTAGATTTTTTTATTAGTATCTTTAAAGTAATTGGAATTTCGAAATTTAAGTCAGCTGACCGTCTACCCCGGAATCCCGGAATTTTCCGAATCCATGGACCCCCTTCGTCGAAACTCAAGTCCCTATGGTTTCGGAGGAGAAGGTAGAACAAGCTTTTGGCAGCGGTAGGGACGGCCGTTACTTTTTTTTTTTTTTTTTTTTTTTTTTTTTTTTTTTTTTGAATAGAGAGTTATAAAAGAGCATAAGAAAGAAAAGTACAAATGTTTTTCTAAAGGTTCATAAATTTCCAAATCCTACCAATAACATAAATATGTACGTTTGCGTGTTTGGATGTTTGTGATTGAATCACACAAAAATGGCTGAATGGATATGGATAAAATTTGGATGAGTATAAAATATAGCGTATACCCTGGATTAACTTACAGGCAACCTTATATGCATATAGCATAAATAATTCTTTTACAAAGGCACATAAAATCATTCTAATACATTACGCTCTATGGGCATTTTGTAGCTACTGAACCGATTCTAGAACTTTTTTCATTGTTTGGAAGTTACGCTATTCCTGAGTACAGTGGCGCAGAGAGGGAGGGGAATCAGGGGAAATACCCCCAGGGCCTCACCTTGGGAAGGGGCCCTACTGTTGCTGCTTCTATATAATACTTAATTGTGTATCGTCAATTTTGAAAAAAAAAAGAAAATGTCCAAATACAGAATATGTCCCCAGAAGTTTCCAATTAATTTTTAAACAAAATTACAAAAACCAGCTAGAGCATAATCCACCAACTTCACAAAAACGAGGAGTGTTAGTGATTTAGTCTTCTTTTTCAAGAAAAGTTTTTTTTTTTTTTTTTTTTTTTTTTGAGACACACTATTAAATAGTGGACGAAAGGACATAGCCAGAGGAGGGACTATGGACCCACCCAGCCAAATAAATTTTGATTTTTCCGTAACAAAATGTTAAAAATTAAGGCCTTTCTATGAGAAATTTTGAACTTTCCACTTTTTTGGACTTCTGAAATTTTCTGGCTGCCTGTTGAAGGGAAGTACTATGAATAAAAATATTAATTTTTTCAATACTGAGGAAACAGGAGATGCAAAAATGTTGTTAACGTTCCAAATACAGTTTCATTATGGAAGTGACGAAACCTTCAAAATAAAATGTTGGTATTCTTAGAGCATGGATGTTTATTAAATTATAATACTTTTAAATTAACAATTATAATTCTATTAATTATTTTCCAGTTACTATTAATTTAAAGTTTCTTTAAATGATTAATAATTTTAATAAGGAATAAAAGACTGTTGTAATACGACACCAAAGCAATAGAAAATTCTTTACCATAGGCACAACTCTGGATGGGGGTCTCCCTGATGCCACTGATGTAGGCAGTGTGAAATTTCCAAAGGTAAATGATTGTCAGGCTGTGCCCTGCTGTTGAAAGTCTGGGCTTTTTTCCCAAAATGGCACCCGTCTATTACCTTGCATGATGAATTTAACAAACAAATTCAATCTGTACATAAAATGCCTAGGAATTTACGCTTTTTTCAACCCCTGGCTATAAATGCCTTCCACTCATCGAGCAGATTGGCAACTTGTTTAAAATATTGTTTGAAAACATTTGTAAGGATAGGTTATATAAAAATCTGCAAAGGAATACCGAAGATTTTATCCCCGGGGCCTCGACTGAGCTCTCTGCGCCTCTGCCTGAGTATTATTGTTTGTTTGTTTGTGGATTAAGGCCGATTGACTGCACTAGAGTCCTAGGCCTATATGGGGAATGCCCTCTATGTGGGGGGCATTCTAAGGGATCGTAGCCAGCATTTACGCCACGCAGAAAACTGCGAAAGGCTTGGTCAATAGGCGCGACAGCTGTTTGAACCTGCCACATCCCGCCTTCCAGTTTCGATATATATGGGCACAAACTCACACATATATTTCAAAAATGAAAATATTTGAATTCTTCTTTACTATCCATTTTGTAAGGGGTCCTGAAAGTAATGTGCTAGTTTTTATTGCAGCATCGACAGAGTTCAAATTTCAAAATTTACTGAAAAAAAGGAAGTAAAAAATAAAACATACCATTTTTTAATTGTTTAAAAAGCACTCATTTTAGTTATTTATTTATTTGCAATAAGGAACAACTAGTATGGATTTAAAACGAAAGTGATACTCCACTTATTACATATTAAGGCTGTTCTACATGTAAACGGAGGATTTATGCAGACTTTCGCTCAGGATAGGAAATAAACTTATAATCACATATTTATGAGAATTTTCAGAATGTCTGCTCTAAAATTGTAATGAGAACTGACGTTGAGATAAAATTTTAAAGGTTATTTATTTATTTTTTATATTATTAAACTGGGCACTTTTTCAGAGAATTATTTATTTTCGTGATTTCCGCACACGCTCACAAATAAACATGCGATGATATAATCATGAGAATTTTCAGAATGTTTCCTCGGAAACTAGATTGAGAACTGATGCTGAGATAAATCTTGAGGATCTATTTATTTTTTTTAAAAATGAGAAAATTGGCACTTTTTAAGGGAGACGTTTTTGGTGGACATCAGAAATAAACTTACGATGCCAGAACTATGAAATTTTTAGATTGTTTCTTCAGAAACTATACTGTGAACTGAAACAAATTTGAATTCTTTTTTATTTAATTTTTTTAAAATTAATTAACTACTTAATAAGCTACTAGAACAAATAATATAAAAAAATTGCCAAGTCAATTTTTTTAAAAAAAAAAATTAAACTTTACACTTTTGCTTTCTCACCAGATAAGAAATAAACTTACAATGCCAGAACTATGCGAATTTTCAAAATATTTTCGCGGCAACTACACTGTGGACTACTGTAAATTTCAAATTTCAAGAAACAGTCAATTTTCACACACAGAAAAAAAAAACATTGTTTTTTAAGACTCACATTAAATTGGCAGACTAAAAAAATTTCTATTAGATATAACTTTGAAATATGAATTTCGATCATTTCATAATGCATTTAAGATTGTTTTGGGTCCAAAATATAATACATTTGATTTTATAAAATTTATAGTTTTCAAACTCATAATCGTTTATCAATCGTAATGTACATGACTTCTGACAAAATTTAAAACAAAATTACAGTAGAAGAGCTATTGAAAAATTTATAATGTATCTTCAAGCACTACTTTACGATATTAATAAACTATAAGTTTATAAGAGCAATTTAATTTTAAAAAAGTAAGTAAATAAATAAAAATTGCAGGTATTTTAGACGGATTCAAAAGATCAAATTGCGTTCCTCTCTAATACTTATTACAATATTTCCAAGCAAGAAAAGTCCATTTTATCGTTTCAATTTTGGAGTTTTAATTTGATTTCTAAAATATTCAACAGGCCGTGACAGAAATAACTCCTTTTTTTGTACCAATTTTCGAATAAAAATGGTGCGACATGTATTCTTAAACCGGAAAACCTCATGTTTTTAAGCTTGTTCGACAGGTTTGGGGACGAGATTCGCTTTCACATTAAACAGCCTTTAAAAAAAAAAAAATGCGATGATTTTATTTTTACGATTAAGAGTGGCTGGCGAAAATTAAAGCCTCGCAAAAATAAGTACTTTTGTAGTAATTTCAACATCTTAGCACCAAACTTTCTTTTCTTTTTTTCTTCTTCTTTTTTTTTTTTTTTTTTTTTTTGTTGGTCTTATTAAGTATGTGTGTTTTGTAGTATATGTTTTATGTTCTTTTATAAATGCTCGCGTGCATTACAGAAATCTTTCTTTTTTCTTTGTAGAATGTCCTAAAACTATGTTGGAGAAGTCAGAGCTTGACGACCCGCCAGACTATGACGAGAACATGATTGCCACGCAGGAATGTTCTGACGAGGAGATAAGAACTGGCAAGTGATTACATCTATAAAATGCATTTATACATCATTAATAAACCTTTTATTAGAGTTATTGTTAGTGATTGTATTGTTTACACTTATGTACAACACCCTTATTCCTACCGATAGGAATGAGGGTAATACAGACAAATTCGAGTAAAAATGGGGTTTTGGTTCTTTCTAATTTATTTTTAATAAAACTAGAGAAGAATGCGAGACGAGACGATGCAAAGATTTACAGTCGTTACTCTAGACGAACTGCTCTATTTTTCGTCTCGCAGACATCTGTATGCACAAAATAAAGGTTGTCTTTTATAAGTATCCCTTATAATCGTGTGTTGTACTCTTTTCCTAAAGAGAATTTTGACACATCTAAACACAGCCCTATATTTAGTAGTTTACTGGTATCTTCAAGTTTTTCGTGAGGATTAAATTTAGGGAAAAAAATCTAAAATACAAACCTGAATTATTTTTGAAAGAACATGAAACAGAATAATCTCATGGAAAACAACTTTTCTTATGTCAAAGGAAATATTTGAACACTTGTTTCATAACTTAAATAGTAAATTACTCGATGTATTTCAAGACACTTGGTTTAACCCATTAATGCCCGACTTTTTTCAGCACATTTTCCAATTTATGTTGATGCCACTAGTGATAAATAAATTTCCCACATTTGTAGTGTATGAAGAATGTATTTATTTTTATTAAAATATGAACAAAATTAAATGATGAAAGATTAATATTTTACTTTGTTATCACTGAGTATTTTATGGAAATGCGATTTGTATTTGAGAAAAGGAAATAGGAAAAAGAATGAATGCTTAAATACTTTTGAAACTTACGCTTTTTGTGGCAGTCTAATATAGATCGCTCAGTGTTAGTGGGTGAATGAAAGAAAAACGTTAACTGAAGGGCTGCTTTAGAATACATTTTTGCACGTTAATTATGAGATACTAAATTACTAGATCATAGATGCAAAAGTATAGTTTTTATCGTCACTTAAAACTCAAACCATTAAAAATAATCTTCGATTTTCATTCGAGCCGCCATAAATTAATGTACTGGAATACAAAACTAAAATCGAAAAACCATCAGTCTAACAATAGACTTCACAATTTGCATATTACCGAGTGATGATATTTCAAATACAAAAATTAAACACAAACATACATTTTATGCAACCATATACGTTAATAAAACAAAGAATCCAGTAAAAGCAATTGCTTTTCATTCGATAATGCAAAGATAAACAATAAACAAACATATAATTATCCTCTGAAAATATTAAATTTTTTACTGTAAAAGACAGAAGACATTAAACCATAAAAATGCATGTAAACAGTTCTGTTGTGCTTGTTTGTTGGTTCCAATAAGTTTTTGTTTGCTTGTTTAATGGGAAAGCAGATTAGATTATATATTCTTGAAAGTATTTTTAAATTTTACTATAAGTCTGTTGTTTTTTCCGACCTTAAGAAAATTGTCCATGTTTATTATACTGCTCAAATTTCTAATTGGAGTCGTTTTAAAAGAGCAGTACTTTCTTTGGAAGAATGAATTTATATAAATTTGATTTTGAATCTGAATCTGAGATCAAAATGTAAGTTTGTCATTATAAAATAGATTTCACTAACTCCAACATCACAATTCTAGTGATCCAATTTTAATTAGATTGCTTAGAAAGCGGGTGTATAACGTATCAGTTATTTTTTAACATCTTCAATATTTTAGTGTTATGTGTGCATGCTGTGGCAACCCTGTATTAAAAGAATTTCTACCATAGAGGCGTAAAAGAAAAATGCATTTTTAAATTAACAAAGTGACTGTGGCAACGGTATAAAAATTGTGGATATTCAGGGGTATAAGACCATCTTCAAGAATGCAGTCAGAAACCTCAAGAACAAATTCTCAATTCAAACAAACAAAGTAGTTCTTTTTGGGGAGATAAAAGAAATGGCTGTGAATAAAATTTATTTGTATTTAGGGCAATTAAAAGTTTTTTCTTTTTTAATTCTATCTTTGTCAACCTTCAGCCACCTCAATCTTGACCCGGACAGGGACATAATTTAAAGGTACTGTGCTAATTTTATGTGCTATTTCTTTGGAGAGATTTATTTTTATATTGAGAAAAATGATCAATACTGTCAAAATGACAGAGATAAATGCGATTCAAATACCCGATTTTAATCGGTCAGATCCTGCCCTGTGGTTTATTATGTGTGAAAGCGCTTTTGCGTTGGCAAAACCACAGCCAATTACGAAATATAACTATGTAGTCTCGCATCTACCACCAGATATTGCATCTTTAGTTCGAGATATCTTGATGAAACCACATAACAGAGACCCGTACACGCAATTGAAAACAGAGGTCATAAATCGTTCAGGAGAAAGTTCTCAGCAAGAAATTCGGCATTTGTTATCAAGCGAGGAATTAGGTTCACGTAAGCCAACGGAACTGCTACGTAATATGAAACGCCGTGCTGATGATGGAATTGTTTTTACAACGGTTACCAGTCAGAGTTCAATCAATTCTTGCTGTATTTCCTGATCTCGATTTAAGCAAAGCGGCTGAAATTTCTGATCGCATTTTGGAAATAAATCCGTCGCCAACTGAATCATTTGTATTTTCGCACTCAGTTGAACAGAGCGCAGAAGATAAATTATTTCGCGAAATTGAAAAATAAAATAAAATAATTGATAATCTTTCTATCCAGAGAAATCGTTCACCTTTTAGTGGGAACAGAAATCGATCTCGCAGTAAAAACAGGTCTTTAAATCGTGATCATTCTGTGTTTTGATATCATTACCGTTTTGGAAGTAAATCTACCGAAAATAAATGTCTAAAGCCTTGCTCTTGGCGGGGAAACGAGAAGAGCAAAGAGTAGAGGCGACTTATTCTTTGCCGTAAGTGTTACGTCGCCTGTTCATTAAAGACCGTAAAACAGATGTCTCGTTTTTGGTCGATACCGGTAGTGACGTGTCAATAATTCCAGCGAGTAATCAACAAAAAAGAAGCCCACCCCAGCAAGCACTTTTTGCAGCAAATTCATCAAAAGTAATTGTGTATGGTTAAAACACAATTTCTCTAGATTTTAATTTAAGAAGAAAGCTAACATGGCCTTTTTTAGTGGCTAAAGTCATCAGTTCACCTATAATCGGAGCAGATTTCTTCCATTATTTTGAATTGGTACCTGACCTACGAGGCAAATGTCTCAGAGATTTGAAAGCAAATTTTCAAACACCATGCCAAATTCAAAATGCTAAACTACATTCTGTGAAAACTGTTTCTCATGAGAATCCATATCATGATCTTTTAAAACAGTTCCCTTCCATAGCAGCACTACCTGATCCCAATCAGCCTGTCAAACATACCACGGTTCATTATATTCATACGAAAGGTCCACCTGTAGTAGCAAAACCTCGTCGGTTAGCACCTGATCGTTTGAAAATTGCAAAAGTAGAGTTTGAAAATATGTTACAATCGGGGCATATGAGACCTTCCAACAGCAGCTATGCATCACCTCTCCACATGGTGCCGAAAAAGGGAGCATTGGAATGAAGACCCGTTGGTGACTATCGCGCCTTAAATGCACAAACTATCAAAGATAAATATCCCATTCCATGCATAGCTGATTTTACTTCTGAAATAGATGGTGCCAAAATTTTTAGTCGAATAGATCTCGTTAAGGCTTATCATCAGATACCCATTCACCCCGATGATATACATAAAAAAGCCATCTGTACTCCATTTGGCTTGTTCGAGAGCACGCGCATGCAGTTTGGATTGTGCAACGTTTCATCAGCGAAGTGACTCGCAATTTAAAAGGCGTCTATGTCTTTGTAGATGATATACTAATAGCTTCAAAGGACAATGAAGAGCATAATCAACATTTAAAAGCGCATTTTGTTTAGATTGCAACAGTATGGTCTCTGCATAAATGTTGCAAAATGCACATTTGGCAAACCCGAAATTGAGTTTTTAGGTTTTAATGTATCAGAAAAAGGAATACAACCTCTTCCTGATAAAGTTAAGTGCATCGTTGATTTTCCACGACCAACAACTTTAACCCAACTTCGTCGACTTTTAGGCATGTTCAATTTTTATCGCTGTTTTATACCCAATACCGCTCATATGCTTTCTCCTTTGATACAGTTTTTAGAGGGCCACAAAAATAAGAAAAAACGCAAATCTCGTTCTCCTGCTTACACTTTGAGTGAATAACTTAAATGGAACGCGGATGCGAAGAAAGCCTTCATGGATGCGAAAGACGCAATTGCTGAAGCTACTTTATTGAGACATCCGATTCCTGGTGCACAACTAAGCATATGGGTAGATGCTTCAGATGTAGCTGTTGGGGGAGCACTAATGCAACTTTCCGGAGAACACTGGGAACCCATAGCTTTTTTCTCCATGAAACTGAATAAAAGTCTGCAGAAATGGTCAGCGTACGATCGAGTTCTATTCTTCATTTATAGTACTATAAAAAAATTCAAACATATGTTAGAAGGAAGAATTTTTCAAATATACACGGATCAAAAGCCATTGATATATGCTTTTAAGCAAAATCCACATAAATGCTCACCGAGGCAGCTACGTCATCTAGATTTCATATCTGAGAATTCTACAGACATTCGTCATGTGCAAAGTTCTAAAAACGTTGTTGTAGACACTCTTTCAAGAATCGAAGTTCATTCTGTCACAAAATCACCTATGTTAAATTTCAAAATGTTTGAAGAAGCACAATACAACGATCCAGAGGTAAAGGCTCTAAACAGTAAAACAACATCTCTAAAGCTAGAGCGGCAACCTAGCCATATATCCGACTGTCACCTGTTGTGTGATGTATCAACTGGATTTCCTCGACCATTCGTACCGAGTTCATTCCGTAGGATCATTTTTGAGCATCTCCGCAATCTTTCTCATCCCGGATAACAGCAACCGTGAAACTCATTTGTTCACGTTATGTTTGGCCAAACATGAAACAACAAATAAAGAAATGGGTTAGATCGGGCCAGCAATGTCAACGCTCCAAGATTCAAAGACATACAAAAGCACCGATGGGTGCATTTCTACACCTGACGCACGATTCTCGCAAATTCATATGGATATCGTGGGTCCACTACCCCCATCTGATGATTGCAGGTATATTTGAACCTTAATAGATCGTTTTACGAGATGGACTGAAGTTATTCCCATCCCTGACACGCAGACGAAGACCATCTACAGTGCAATTTTTAATTTTTGGATTGCGCGTTTTGGTTGTCCATCTACGATTACTACACACCAAGGTTCGCAAATGCGGTCATCAATGTTTGCTGAATTTTCAAATATGCTTGGCACTTGGCACGCAACGCATTCAAACGACTGCTTACCACCCAATCGCCAATGGGATCATCGAACGTTTCCATCGCCACTTAAAAGCATCTATCAGACCCACGAACATGGAAACAGATGGACTGATATACTCCCAATAGTTCTATTAGGAATCAGAACAGCTGTTAAGGAAGACTTGAACACGTCTTGTTCTGAATTAGTATATGGAACAAATCTTCGCCTTCCTTGTGATATGATAGATGTTATCCCAATCCAACCATGTAGTAACGACTTAGTCACGGAGCTTCGAAATAAGATGAGACGGTTAAACCCAATAGCAACATCTCGCCTTTCATTCGACAAATGCTATGTACACCCTGATTTAAAGATTTTCTCTCATGTCTTTTTGAGTGTGGATTGGGTGCATGCTCCGCTGTGTCAGCCATATACAAGCCCTCACAAGGTTCTTTCACGATCGGCTAAAACACTGACAATAGAGTGCAATGATCGTAAAGAAACGGTTTCTATAGACCGAGTGAAACCAGCTTATATATTAGAAGACAACAACATCACAAATTCGGAGAGTAAATAACAATGTCCGGAAACTGCTGTAAAAGTAATTAGGTCCGGCAGACGTGCATTTCCCAGGAAAAATAGTATCTTATTTTACTTAAAACTCTATTTTTCATTACACTCCGTCACTGGGGAGGATACTCTGTGGCAACCCTGTATTAAAAGCATTTTCCTTCTATAGAGGCGTAAAAGAAAAACATACTTTTAAATTAACAAAGTGACTGTGGCAACGGTACAAAAATTGTGTGTTCTGTTAAATAAGTAGTTCTTTTTGTGGAGATAATAGCTGTGAATAAAATTTATTTGCATTTAGCGCAGTTAAAAGTTTTTTTTATTCTTTCTTTGTCTACCTTCAGCCACCTCAATGCATAGTGATTAGGCAAAGCTAAAAAAGGGCTATATGCCTAGGGCGGTTGTCTTGAGAGGAGGACTTTTCAAAGTTCATAACATGCATTCACGTTACAGCTGGAGGAAACAGCACAAAACTCTAGACCAGGAGATCGGCAGACGTGCGGATGGCCAGAACACAGGACTTTCACACTGCAGCTCCCTACCACTGTTGGTGGGCTAGGTTTAGTGCTGTATGCCCCATTGAACATTATTTGAATAAACGTCCACCCACATTTCAAGTGCCGGATGATGAAATATTTTTCAGAGGTACCGGGGCGTAAATCGGACATGAGTTCAGAACAACATGAGTTCAGAATTGCATGAAATATACAGTTATGTTTCCCAAGTTAGACGGTGGGGGTAGATTCGTGCTTGTCCTTTTTTCATAATATAATTTAGTATTCATTTCTTTTATTGGTATATACCAATGGAACTCAATCTATCGGTTCAAGAAGCAAAATTGAATTTAAAAAAATTACCTCGTAATGTCACAAAAATACCTGGCTACTGCTACGTGGATTTTTAAAAAAATGTAATAAACTTTAATACAAACCAACACATCATTGACAAACTCTCTGTAAAGGGAAAAAAAAGATTGGTTTCCAAAGCTTGAAATTTCATTTAGTGCCGAAGGCATTCACCGCACGCAAGAAAAGGTTCATGTATTACTATTCATATTTCTGATATCTCCTTTTCACTGTTTTTGTCCTGTTTCGTTGTTTCAAGGAGTTCCCTACTGTTAAAATTTTTGAATTGCAATGGTTTATACAAAGTCTGGATAAAAGCCTTTGAATATTTATTTTTATATTTATTTTTTTAGGAAAATCTCAGAGGAAAATGCGGACAAGAAAAAGAAAAATTGGTAAGTAAATTCTTCATTAACATGATTATTAATAAGTTGAGTGGAATTTATATTCTTCGTATTCATCTTCATCTTATTCATTTTTATGTTTCCAACTTCCGTTTTTTACAAGAACTAGCATATGTATATGTGCAGAAAGTTATCAAAGCATTATACAGAGCACTTCCAGAAATCCGCACAGCTCGGGGGAGGGTTTGTGCGGATTTAAGGTTTTTGCGGATTTCAGGGTATAAATTTAAAAACAGAGTATTTTTACCATACAAATTTAACTTTCATAAAACTACACTTAAGAGTAAGCAAATTAAATATATGATGACAACAAATGAAATTATTCATTACTATACCAAAATTATTTATTATGTTAAAATTATTTATTTGCAAACATCTTTGTTAGTGTAGTTTGCTGTAACACTTTAGGATGCTCTAATCTGAGCTTCTTTTGAATATTATACATAACCATAATTTCCTGGTCAGTGATACATTTTTGTTGTTCGAGAAATTTTAAATACCCAATAATAATCATTCATCAAAAAAAAAAAAAATTTTCAGTTTCTGTTTCAGAATCTGTGTCAGAATCTTCTGTTGTTGGCTTTATCACACTTTGTACAATTTCCTCGTCTGTCATTTGAAATTCAACAGGTTCATCCTGATTGAGCATCCAGTCAACAATGCTCTCTTCTTCATCAATATTCGTTCCCCCACATTTGCTCTGGTCATACAGGAGTAACTCGTTTGCCTTGTCCTTAGCCAAATTATTCCTAAATCCACTCCTTCAAAGTCATCACTTTCTGTGTCAATGAATAAAGAAGATTGCCATAAATTGTGCCAGGCATTTACTAATGTGGCTTTTGAAACGTAATCCCACGAAATCGCTTATGGAAAATCGGCAATTCGCTAACATGAAAATAATTCACCGTGATGACGAATGACGTCATATTAGCTGTTAAATTTCAATCTTAATTAACTGCGAATTTCACTGTTTATGTTCGCGTGCGCATGCGGATTTCTGGAGATTGCCGATTTTTGGGAGTCGACTGTACTTGCTTAGAATACACAATTTTCGGAAAACAAATTAGTTTCTCTTAAATTTTAGTGAATATTAGAGCAAAAAAATCATGTTTTTTATTATAAATTTGGCATTATAAGTAGATGCAAGACTACACTTTCTTTCAAGACCAATAAATAAAAAATGCACTTAATTTAGGAGAGGAATACCTAAAAATTCGAGTCCACCGGCGGGCAAAAGAGAGAAACGGAAGCACTTTTATTCAGCAGAAAATCCTTGTGAGAGAGATTAAAACCGAATTCAGAATATTTGATTACAAAAACCGTTGCAAAAGAAAATTTTTTTAGATCCAAAAAATATGTAATCTGCATCACACAACCTTCCCAGAAAATTTGTTGGAACTCTTTTGAAACACCCTGCATTTAAAAGTTCGAGAGCTTTTAAAATCCAACCTCCACATCTAGGGTTATGTAATAGGCATATGCATGTCCATAAGAAAGGAGTAGAAGTAAAAACTCATATCCTCCACTTTTCATGATCTTAGAAAAACACTAAGAGATAGATTTTTTTGCCTTAAAAACTAATGAAACATAGTTCTAAACCTGTAGTAATTCTGGTAAAGCTATCATCTAAACGAAAGTAAAGAAAAATGTAAATGTTAAAGAAAACTTTTATGGGAAATGTTAGTTATAAACTAAAATTGTTACGAATTTTAAACAAAAAGAACCAAAAATAACTAAACAAATAGCTGAGCATTCGTTTTCATTATATTATTTTGGAGGATAATAAACAACAGAAATATCAACACGCGAAAAAACATTTCTTACACAGTTTTCTTTGTTATTCATTAAAGTCATCGTTACAGAAAAATATTCTATGATCCTTTGCAAGACTCTCTCATTGGCTGAGTAAGGAGAACGCGGGTTTTCTGCAGAAACGTTGATTTATGCGTCAATACGAGATTCTCAGCAATTTTTTCCAGCCTTAGTATGCCTTAAAGTCCATAAAACAGTTTGCTTTGGAAAGACGATCAGGGATATATAAATAACTCAAATCCTTAAAAAGCGGATTATTTAACTTTTGCGCCGACATAATTCGAGTATCGATGCACATTAATATTTTTTTTTCTTTATGAAAAAGAAGAAGATGGAGAAAAAAAAGAAAATGCATGTGAAATTGATGAAAAAGAAAAAAAAGTGGATGAGTATGATGCTGATGATGAGAGTGTAGATGGATATTACAGCAAAGAGTATTAAAATACTCCAATTGCTCAAGTGGTTGCACTAACAGGTAGCTAAATTCTTCCATAAATTTTCTAGTGTTATGGATTTCTTTATTATAACATTTACTGTGCAAAGACAGTAAATGAAAATACGGTAGAAAAGCGCACTTGAATTTCAAATATTTTCTTTCTAAATGATTTAACTTTGAATTTCACTAAGGGAGACAGTATTCCTCGACAATGTATATGCATTATTCCCTCTGAGGTACTTATTTCTTCTTCCCTTATTCCGGTTAATTACTTACACGTTAAAATAAAATGCACCCTGACAGCTTCTTCTGTCAAAGTTTATTACCAAAAGGATACATTCTGGCTCCACAATTTTCCAACATTAACAATATTGGCTTTTGGAATTTTTTTGCAGCTGTAAATAAAAGGGAAATGTTTTTCAATCACCCGAAACGATCATTTCATTGACAAGTCCATATTTATAAGCGATTTTAAAGTTTTGATTACACTTTAAAAATTTGGTGCGATTTTTCTCCAAGACATTATACTAGAAAAGTTGGTTCCATTAAATGGTAGAACCTTGTTCCAACAATTAGTGCTCTAGTTTAACCATACTTTGAAGAAGCACCAAATGTTGGAACAAGGTTTCACTATTTTATTTTAGAGTCAGATTTTTCCAGTGCCATGTTTTGGTGAAATGTTGCATCAAAACTTTAAGGATGTATTTGATGTACATTGTTTGCCAGTCTGCCAGATTTAAGAATGACATTTGACCAATAAACTACAAAACTGTCAAGTTGTCTGCACTCGTATCCTTTTCCTTTTTACATATACGTTAATGCCATCCTGCATGTTCTGTTTTATTCTTTCTTAAATGCTCATTTTAAAGTAAAAGTGAAATGCATTTAGTAATATATTAACAGAAAGTGAAAATTTTATATTTATCGTAGAATTTTCTCTATTTTTAGATTGCCTCAGAACAGATGACTAGAAGAATGATTATCCTTTTAATGTTGATGAGATTAAGATGATTATTTATTTTTTATGGTGAAAAGATAACAGTCTTATGTTGTAAATGTTCAATATGTGTACATATTTTGTTCATTTTCTCTACTTATTATAAAAGAAGGTGTCTGTGTGTGTGTGTGTGTGTGTGTGTGTGGTGGGTGTGTCTGTCTGCAGCGTTACGGACAAACGGCTACACCTAGAAACACCAAATTTGGTACTCGGGAAGATGTAAATATGTAGTTGTGCACCTCGAAGCGATTTTTTCAAAATTCGACCTAGATTTTTTTTTATTTTATGTTTTATGCGATTTTTGGCATTTTTTCTCACCTAATTCGTAATGACGGCGGAAATTACGCTCGCAGCAAAACGGCATTTGTATCATCGGATAGAGGAGAAAATTTTCTTTTAAAAACAGTTTGTTCTGAATACGTAACATGATTTACCGATTTTTAGGAATTTTTTTACTAAACATCTGCTTCGCGATTTTTTTTCGTAAAATAATTTTAAAACTGTCGCATCTTGAATTCTATCCGTCATAACTTTTAGATATCTTGACAAATCGTGAAACATTCTTTTCTCCCTCTTTTAAAATAAAAACGAAAAAATTATGTAAATTAGATGATTTTTTACGAATTTTAATGCAGCCTAATGTTTAGAATTTAATAGCATCAACGCGATCTTACGCCATTCATTACATTGCGATCACGGCACGAGAATTTATGTTCGGTTGTTGCCACAGAAAGGATTAGAAAAAAGGGGTTTTTCAACCAATCGAGTTTTTAAATGGGATATAAGAATTTCAATTCGCAAGTGAGGATCTATGACGTCAAATGCTTTAAGATACGTAAAAATTACGCCATAATTTTAACTCATTTATTCCAGCTCTGTTTTCAACACAGGGAGACGATATTTTGATTAAAATTTACTGTAGAAATAAACTAAGAAATTCGCGATTATTATTATTAGAAGTGGTATTTTAATCCGGTGCTTATTTAAAAATTGAAATGTTTTCACGGCGCTGAAAATGTTCATTTTAAAAGTTACAAAGCGCGATATATTAAAATTTTTCTATTTACTATTTTTATTTTTGGCATTTAATTTAGCGTAGGCGTTGCCTAACATACGCATGCAGGTTGCGAGTATAGTTTTATTTTAACGTTGAATTACGTTCCTCCATAAAGGTCCAACGCAAAGTTTTAATGATACCGTTTGAAAACAATTATGCGAAATATCGAAATTAACTCCCTCAATCTACCGGGGTATCCTTTACGGCAGTCAAACAGTGACGTCATAAATAAAAAAAAATGCGTGAAATTTGTAAACTCTGCAACTCTAACGCCCTGTCACAATTAAAATGGGAATAAGTAGCTCCTCGAGATTACACAGTTTGATGTTTTTCAGGAGACAGGACTATGGAGGATATAAAAGATATCGCTATATTAGATACATGGATATTTAAAATGGCACCCCTTGGATATTTTCTCCCCACAGTAAGATGAAATGGTTTGCGGCGCTAAATACGCCAATCTTATAAAACTATGTATAAATTAAATATATATGGAGAGTTTCCTTAATGGCAACCATTATGTGAAATGATTATTATTTATGCTAATGCGTAAATTGCAAAGAATCGCCACAGAATCACAAGATCCCATTGAGGCCAAATAATCTAAGCTGTTTCTTTTAAGGGAGCCTTGAAGAGGGAGAAGCGAGTATAGATAGTATTAATGTACGTAATAGGTAGTATTATTAGATTTGTAAAGATAATATGAATAAATCGCAATGTACCACGTTAATAAATATTTCATGAAATTAAAAGTGTTTATCCTTTTTCAACGGTTGTCTTACAACCAACTAAATGAAAAGTAATTCTAATTTGCGTTAATATATCCCGCAGTCATTTCAACAGAGGAGATTACTTGAACTTTTTTAAAAATGAAATTCTGTTTTGTCACATGCAGATATGATTTTGGTAGTAAAATATTCCCTTCTTCCCGTATGAAGAGCGGGTGCGCAGCTATTTTAAAAACATCTCTTGAAAATAGCATGAATGAATTCAGAAGACCTCAAAACGTGTAAATACACCAAAATCTCGAAGTCGAATTCTTTCATGATTACAATACGTTCCTTATATGGTACATGTTCGGAAAGAAATAAATGGTGCTCCATTTCATGTAGTGTCTTAGGTATTTAATGCTACAACTTGAGCCTAAAAAACAGTATTATGTAGAAATAAGACATTTTGAAAGCCAGGAGTTCTCTGCAAACCATTAAGCTTTCCACTTTTTTGATAGTGAATGACACTGACGTATTTTTTTGAGTCATTATACTGCAATGATCAGGTTAGTACTCATGACACAAACTTTACATTAAGAGTCAAATAATTTTGCTCTTTTTTTTTTAATTCCACATCACGAATAATTTCGAATTACACATGTAAGGAAAATTTTAGTTTCCTACCGTGCGAAGAACGGGCACGCAGCTAGTACTTAATAAAAAACGTTTTGTGTCCAAAAAGAGTCTGTTTTTCATTTTTTAAGCCGCAAAAGTATGAAAGTTTTTTAGAATAATCCTATTTTTCAAGAAATGTTTCAAAAGAGACAAAAAATATCTGACACACGTGAAAAAGGTATTATTATTACCATAATAATAATAATACCTTTCATAGCCATACTTTTCATAGACTTTTCATAGCCATATCTTCTGTCCATTCCGATTTTGTACTCGTCCCGATTTTCAAGCAAAAAATAAGGTTTTCGTATATATTTTTCCGAGTTTTCATGACTACCAACTCGATTTCAATTTTTTTCCATCTTTTAGATAAATGAGTATTTTTCCTTAAGTATGTCTTTACCCACTTTACTAATGCAGTTAAAAAATATATATATTTGCTTAGCTCGATTTATTGTAATAACTTTATCGATTTTTAAATGAATATGAAAGAGTGTATGCAAAATTAAACATACACCACTCCAATTCTTTGATTTACAAAAGTAATTGGTTTGCTTTAGAACGATTTTGCATTACTAAACGAAATGAGATTCTGCTTTTATTTTATGATTTCAGTTTTTGACATTTATTGTTAAATCATATTAAAACGTTTTTGTTAATGCAGTTAATCACTGAAACGTGTTTTTTTGCATAGCATATTTATTAATATCCTTGAAAAGCATTAATTTGGATTGAATAGATCTTGAAAAGTATTTTTTTTTCTTTTGAGATAGATACGTACGAGAAAAAGTATTGTGATCTGTATCTCCAGTTCTGTGTTTTCCTTTTTTTTTCTCCTGGCAGGTTAGCAACTATGCATCATTGCTTTCGTCATGAGCTTAGAAAAATTTACTAATTACAATATAAATTTACCATACATATTTATAGTAAATAAATATAGATACATTTTTTGAAATTTGGCAAAAATTTGTGTAAAAATTAAAAGAGCTTTCGGTTTCTATGGCAGATACATAAATTACATGTAAAAAGCCCTTCCACTTTGTACATAACCATTGTTGTATGAGAGCAACTTCTGTCTCAAACGGTTAAATTTATAGCTATCTATTTATTTAGGTTACAAACAGACACAGCTGTGTTTTGGGTAAGCGTATTATTTAAAATAGTTGTTTGAATAATAATTTTCGAGTTTTTTTTAATGCATAAGAATGAGAACAAAGACAGATATTTTTGTTTTGAACACTAGGGCCCAAGGCCCCCCAGACTCGCAACGCTCGCTTTTCGTATGAGGCATTCGGCCCCTAATCAGGCTTATTCGTAAAAAAGAATTTCAACAGACAAAGCCCGAAGATTGGATCAGATAGAATGGTACTGAGCTACACATTGCTTGGTTCTTGCAGGTTCATTAGTACATAAAAATTTAAACTTCACACTACAGTAGCCCTCCCCCTCATAACACGGAAGATATTTTGTTATGGGAATCCGTGTTGTACGGGTCCTGAGCAATACTCAACCTCGAGTGCGGACTCCGCTTATAATAGCTGGAAACATTATTGGCATTCCTCAGAAACACAATGATATTTAATGTTGCCATTCAAAAGTTATATTAATTAGGAGCTAAAGCGTAATAAAATCAGAACATATGTTTCAGCTGTATTTTTAATAATGTAAAACCTATTGGACACCTTGCGAATTTGCCACCCATGGCGATTTTTCATTATTTGGCGAGTTGCGTACATGTAAAGTTAATAAAAGCTACGGAACAGATAGGATAGCTTGCCACCCATGGCGACTTTTCATTATTTGGCGATTGACACATGCATACAACCTATAATTACTGTTCATTTAAGATTACCGGAAAACCGTTATCCATATTTTCATTTACATAATCGTTTGCAGATTGGCGTACTTAGCACCACGAATGATACCATCTCGTCGCGCTAGCAAATATCCAAAGTGTACTATAACTGCTATAATGGCATAGTTAACGCCGCCAAATATTTCTACTGGTAGCAAATAATCCAGCTGGACCGAACCGGCTTTAAAATAATGTGCAGTTTAATTATTTTTCATTTTCAAGATATTAGTTATTCTGTTTTGGAAAAACGAGTAATCGCTAATTCTAAACTCCTGTTGTCTAAGCGAACTTACTATTTGAAAATTGCCAACTTTGTGTAACACATTTTGAGTTACTTATTTCATATTATTGTAACCTATTTATAGAAAAAAAACAGGTGATGCCTATTCTACAGCTTACGAAATATTGTAACAATAGATTAAAGCTGTTGTGAACTAATAGTATTTAAATATATGTAAAATTATGTGGCATATTTTTATGTCGCATTTTTGGGACACGTTTTTCATACAATTTTCAATATAGGGGGTGAGAGATAAAATGACAGTCATTAATAGATGGAGAAGCTGCACAGAAAAATGCACAATTTTAACTGAATGAAAATTTCAAAAACTTATTCTCAGGTGTATTCAGCAGACGATAAATTGCGCCAAGCATTAGAATCATCTCCTCAAAATCGCACAAAACCGTTTCATTTTTCGCTAAATTAAAAAGTTGCACATTTTAGTCTCAGAAAATTTCTAAATATGTTTCTTTTGAGTATAAAAATTTCATTCCTGCTCTGATTTCCCATGCACACGATATTTTAATTTAAAAACAGCCTTACAAATAATCTAGACAAAAAAAAAATCGTTACTCTTATTTTTACTTCAAGAGTCAATCATTTAATAAACTTGCCGAATGTGGCAACCTAGATAAGCTTAAACGTCGCTTTTTCCACTGTGGGGTTACAATTACGAAATGGAGGAACGCAAAAATTAGCCTTTTGCGATACTTTTTTTATCGATATCTTCTAAAATAATTCGAATTTTGAAAAAATCGCTTCGAGATGTGTCGGGAACAGTCATGGAAAATTTCCGTACAAAATTTGGTAGGTCTACGATCACCCGTCTGCGAGCTACGCGAGATACATTCAAACAAACTAACAGTTTACACATTGTTTTATTAATATAGAAGATAGAATTACGCCCATTTTACGCCAAAATAAAAACTAACTCGTGTTTGTAAATTTTACGCGATTCTAGATACTTGGAAACGCTTTGTTGCAAAGGAATGAATGATTTTATGCCAAATCTGGCAACCATTATATTCATTTTTTCAGTTTATTAATATCTTCTAAAATAATTCGATTTTCGAAATTTAAGTCAGCTAAGCAAGTTCCTCGGAATTTTTCGAATCTGTGGGCACCTTAGTCGAAACTCAAATCCCCACGGTTTAGGAGAAGATAGGCGATTAAGCTTTTGACAGCGGCCCGTACTTTTTTTTAGAATAGAGAGAAACTTGAAAAGTAGTTTACACTGTAGTACATGCATATCATCTCTGTGCAATAAAATTATTCATTAAAAAGAAAAACTGAAAGAATATCTATTGTTTATCTATTTTGACATCTAAACAGTAAAGCGAGTTAGGTTATCACCAAATAGCTCTCGCTGTGTTATTTCATGTTTACTTACATATTGTTGATTTATTATAAATATTATTTGTGTAGTTTATTGTCGAAATGTCTTAGACATTGATGTTTATTTTTGTCTTATATCGGATGGAGCACTTTCATTATCTTTGAATTTTGCTAGAGCACCTTGTAAATCCGAGTCTGTTAATTTTAAAGTTAAGACAGCAACATATTAATTACGGAACAATGAGAACATTTGTTTTAGACACATGATTTTTTTCACCCTAAAATTATATGAACTAATTTTAACTGAAATTGTACAGCAACTTCCTAAAATGATGATCGTGTTAGCTTTAAAACAGTGGCACCGGACCCCCCCCCCCCCCATCGGATTTGATATTATTTTTCGATTGATTATTATCCTATATCTATAGTAAATAAAATAATTCCAAAAAAAGGTAGCAATAGTTTCAGTTCTAATAAATAAAAAAAAGAAATTTTTTTCTCGTTTTTCTCAACTTTCAAAACGAACTGAAAGCGAACATAAAACACCATCTTATTCTCAAAACTGAACAACTATTACTTTCCTTCCTATTGTACTGTGTAGTGTATTCTTAGGGACGAGTTTTGATGAATTCCATCTAATGAAAACGAGCTCTTTCATCACTGATTTTTGACAATCTGGAACATCCCTAAAAGTTGGACCCCCCCCCCAAGCCAAAAATCCTGTGTTCGCCCCTGATTTAAAATAATCATTATTATTGACAGATTTGCATATTTTGAATTTTAAGTGGTTTTAATGATGTAAACAGGTTCACTTAAAAAAAAAAACCCACTGAAATTCAAATATGTGTGTCTGATATATGTAGAGTAGGGTGGATCGAATTTTTTTTTTTTTTTTTTTTTTTTTTTTCGAAATAGTTATCTCTTGAGGTCTCAAAAGTTGTACTTTGATATGAATAATATACGTGTGTAAAATTTGAATGTTCTACGATAACGTCTTGGGGCTGCGCATCGAACTTGAAATTTAAAAATTTTTGAAAAAAATGACTTCTTTAAAAAATCGACCAAAAAAATTATTTTCCGAATTATTAGGATCCCGTGGTTTTACAAGTTGTAAATTGTTATGAATAACTAGTATGCAAAATCTGGAGGGACTGTGTCAATTTCTAGGAGTTGCACATCGAGCTCTATAAATATCGGAATCTATAAATATCGAAAAAATATGCGTTTTTGGACAAAAATATGTAGAAAGCAAAAATAATATTTTTAATGAATTAGTCCCATTGAAAAATAGTCCAGTAACGTTAGCAGCTCTTCTCTAGTACAACCACAATCGTAACTACTTTACCCACGACTCACCTCGTTGTTTTGCCTGCGATCCGAGTCCTGCACGTGCCAGCCCAAGCATAAATTATTGGAGCATGCGTTTTAATGAATAATGTAAAGCCCGGCCTTAGATCAAACTGTGGCATTTTATGTCAAGTGTAATAATCTAGATCGTAAGAAACCATCATCTGATAGATGGATAGACTGCAAATTTTGTAGTGAATGTTTGCTATGGTGTGAAGTTGGCAAATACAGCATTGCAGAGATTTAGTTAGATTATAGAGAACTGCGTTCGAAGATTTCGGATGACGCCTTTGTTCTTACCAGAATTCGATGATTCGCCACCACCGCCAATGCATATGAGGGTCCCACGTTCAATGGATTTCGTATCAAACTCCCAATTTTCCAGTGAAATTCTTAAAATCAGATCATGGCATATGGCCAAAGTATGTTGAACCAGGTTCCATTATCAGCGAGATTTGTTCTTTGTGACAAGTACTTGGGTGTAATTTACCGTCAACAAATTTTTCTATGTATCTGGTTTTTTTCTTCCTGCTATCAAAACACAATCCAAAGAAAATTTTAAAGCCTTCTTCCGTTTCTTTCGCTTACGAATCATCTCAGCCTTCCTCTAATTTTATATGGGTCGAGAATCAGTTGAGAAGGTTTCTCTCCATCTGCATTCCTTCCGCTTTCTAGATTGTGACCAGAGTTGCTGCAGACGAGTCCGTAATAACTATGTGTTGCAGACATGTGAAAGCATAGAGATTTTTATTCTAACTTGGTCGTTTGCGATACGCATCTCCCAAAGTGGCGGTAGATAGGCATTCAGCGTTTTCTTCAGTATTTCGTTCTTCTCTTTCGTTATTTTCACTTTCCAAATCAATGGCTCAAGTTGAAACACACACTGGATATTGGAAATTTCACCTCTTTCTCCACCAATCCCGAAATTTCTCTTTCCAACCTTTCAACTTTTCTCTCGTTCTCCATAACTTTTCTTCTTTACTATTCCATCGATTGTCGCATATCTAGCTCCCTCTGGTCTGCTAATGACTCCCGTTCTGTGTGAGGTATGTAAGGCTCTGAGCCACACCTGCTCCGGGAAAAAGTCAGTACATTATCAAGTGCGATATTCAGTAGCTCGGTAAGGGAGAGTTTTTCACACTTTCTTCATAAACAAATCCTTATGTCCGTCTCTAAAGTACGATTTATTTAGCTGCTGAACTTGCTCATGACCTATTTCCTACTAGCAATTTTGCTCGGGCCTTCACCGGCCACGTAGCCTTGAGCCGATGAGAAGGAATCGGGCCATTCACTGTGAAACTGCTCGGATACACGCAGTTCATGTCCCCTCGGACGTGGAAACGTCCGAAGTAGTCTAACCGTCGAGTTTTCATCGGGTTGGACACGGATTAAGATATCTGGCCCGCTCACTTTATGCGTGAAGTTGGCCGAACACCAGGGTGAGTATCACTTTTCGATAAGTTCTAATGTGGTGTTGACACATGCATTTAAACCTTTCCGTCCCTACGATGCAATTTAAATGATAACATTTACAAGTTTTTTACAGATTTCTTTTATATTTGAAATATATTTGTAATCGCATTTTTCTTATGTGATAATGCAGTGCAGAAGCAATACAGAATAGAAGAAATACACTTTTACTACGCGTCGCATATGCATTCATGTAGGTATGTCGTATACTCCATCTATTTACGTATATAGTCGTACTATATACATATCTATACTATACGTTAACGTACTATAGTCGTATACTCCATCTACGTATGGAAGTAGATGCGTATGTTACATGTTCGATTTGTTTTAACTAGTCCGAGCGCATAGCGCTCTGAGCTGGAAGACGGAAGGTGCCTGGTTCAAAACCAGATCGCGTCCGCCGACCTAACCGTTCGGAGTTTTCCGTGGTTTCCTCCGAAACTTAGCGTAAATACGGGTTAGGACTCCTTAGAAAGACCCCCACGGAGGGCACCTCATCCACAGGCCTAGATCCCTCGTGTAGATAATTGACCTTAATCCCAGAACTCGCTTTAACTATTTTGGTAATGTCTGTAAGTACACATGCTGCATTTTCGATCTAGTTTGATTAAATTTGAAGGACGTCTGCTCGTATGCATGTACTTACGCACGTATGTTCTTGTGTAATTCGATTAACTCAAAGAGGAATAGCGGAAGAAATTCGAAATTTAGGACTGCTTTAAAATATAGAATACATTTCCCTTTTTGATTCCAATTGAGTGAGTAGTTTCTTTACAAGGTTATATGAAAGACTTTCGGTGCATTTAAGTCTATGGACATGTCTTTCACATTAAAAATAACTGAACTATCTCTTTTTAGCTCATGTTCAAAATATTGCCAACTGTCCCCAAGCTTGGTAAATTTAGGGTCAATATTACAAATTTTGGAACTAAAAATAAGTACGTATCTCAAATAAAAATAAAAACTATCAGCCATAGAATATTAAAATTTTGTATTTAAGACTGTCGTAACATTTGGTTTGGCCCTTTCATTTTTGATTACAATCCACAGGCTAGGGTCACTATTTGGGTCATGATTAAAATCTCGCGTTTATCGCCAAGCTGACGAAGCAGAGCAAAATGCCAATATTTCAGCCAGGAATAAGTTTTCAATGCTGAAATCTCATCTTGGTGATATCTCTTATACTTAACAAGATATTGAAGTATCGCATTTCAGTTTCCAATACATTTAAATGAAGTGCATCCGAATGTGTAAAGTTTAACAGCCATACAAGAAAATTGTGTAGTTCACATCAGAACTTTTCTTTTTTTTTTTTTTTTTTTTTTAATAATAGGAAATCGACTTTCCGGACTTTCTTGAATTAGCTTACAATTTAAAAAAGATTTTTGACCTCTGGAACTCTATAGAACTAGCTTACAGTTTTGAAAAATAGATTTTTTAAAAAGCATAGACCATAAGACATAAGATCGCTATAATAATTTTTAAAATAAAGTAAATTCCAAAAATTTTTATTGAAATTATTGTACACAAAATATATCATTCACATAATTTACAAAAGAAGTATTTTCTTTGAGTTTTGCAGCAGCATCTTCAAACATCTTATTTTATGATCAGCTTCTAGGGGAAAAAAGAAAAATTTTAGAACTTAATTTACACAAAGAATAGCAAATGCAGAATAAGTCTACTCCATATGTTCTTTTCCATAATTCCTATATCAGAGATTTCTATATCCAAACTTTTTATTAAAGTCACTAGATAACGTTTTTTCTCAATAGACCCCTACTTTTTTCTCCAACAAATCGGTATCTCGAAAGATTTTCCAAATGCGCTCGCAAAGACAGCAAAACATTAGGTGAAAAAATATTTTCATGTGTCCGGCAGTAGAACAGTTGGTTAAACTCGGTTCCCATTGGAATACCGAAAGGGAAGCAGCACCTGCTTGGCCAGTGCCTAGAAAGGCCTTTCTCGACTGAGTACCGTGTCGAGAAAGGAGTTTAAGCCGATGTAAACCGTGTACGCTGTAGGGAACTAACACACAAAAAATGTGTTACGACTTCAATGTTTTCCATGTTCAATCGATATCTCTTTGGGGTACCAATCCAGCTCTCATCTGAAATTGGTTCATAATTTAGGAGGGAGACCCGGGATAAGTCGGTCTTCCCCTCACTGGGGATCAATAAAAAGGAAGCTGCCCAATTAAGGCCATTTTCGTTTTATATAAAGGATCTGATCCCGCTCTGCAGTTGGCCAGAGGGCTTTCGAAGCAACAATAACAATTTTCATGTTCTGCGTTTGCAGAATTTACCATGATTCAGACTGCAGCGTGCAGAGAATGACCCCAAAGACGGATTTTTCCATATTCCTTCTTTCTTCAATTTTTGAACCCTTTGAAGTCTTATTTCATGCCAATTTGTTTGCTTGTGTTGTGATTTCAACGCTAAGGGTAGGCGATCAGCCTAGGATGAGGGGTTATCTTAAAATATAATTTTTAAAAATATAATTCTCAAATTTTGTGCATCACCTCATTAGTGTATGGCAATGTTTTTGTACGGGGGTCGTATAAAAATTTAGAAAGTGTAAATCTTTGAAAATTAACGAGAGGAATTTTTTTAACGGAGTCTTATTTGAGACCTCATTTTGAACATTTTTACTTCCTTGTGCGTAGTATAAGGAAGTAGTGTGATTCCGAAAAAGTTTGGGGGCCATATTCGACAAAAAAGCCGATTTTGACTACCTCTAAATTTAATTTTAAGAATTTTTTCGATGCATCTCATCGTAGGCTAGCATGCACGATCGTATGAACGCGTCTGCAACTCATTTTGACAAGCGGCGAGTCTATTGTGGTCAATTTTTCCATGCCGTCTGTACGTACGTACGTACGTATGTATGTAACTCGCATATCTCAAAAACTATTGGTCGTAGAATGTTGAGATTTGATATTTAGGATTGTTCTATGATCTAGTTGTGCACCTCCCTTTTCATCGCAATCGAATGTATAGTTTATGTACAGGACCGCCCAAAAGATTCGAAATACATTACGCTCTATGGGCCGAAATTCATTAAACTCGCCTAACTCAAAAACTATTAGGCGTAGAATGTCGAAACTTCATATTTTGGATAGTTGTAACATCTAGTTGTGCACCTCCCCTTTTGGTTTCATTCGACTTGATAGTTTATCTACAGGACCGCCCAAAATATTCGAAATACATTACGCTCTATGGGCCGAAATTCATTAAACTCGCCTAACTGAAAAACTATTAGGCGTAGAATGTTGAAACTTTATATTTAGGATTGTTGTAACATCTTGTTGGGCACCTCCCCTTTCGGTTCCATTCGACTGGATAGTTTATCTACAGAACCGCCTAAAATATTTGAAATACATTACGCTCTATGGGCCGAAATTCATCAAAGCGTTTTTTAGAGGTATTGGGCTATTTCAAACGACTCAGAAGTGATATATGCTGTAAAGAGTTAGAAAATGAATTTCTCTTGAAAAAAGTGTCTTTATCATTTACAGTTCTGCTACAGGAACACTCAAAAGATTTCCAATACATTACGGTCAATGGCAATTTTAGGAGCATTCATCCATTTCAAGCACAAAACCGTCCTACCACATAAGTTAGGTAATGGTCCGACCACGGTCACGTGCCTCCCTCAAGAACTATGCCAAAAGTCGCCAAGTATGAAATTTCATATATAAGATTGTTGTAACATCTAGTTGTGCATCTCGATTTTTGGTTCCAATCTACTGCAGAGTTTATTTACAGGACCACCGAAAAGAATTTCAGTACTTTAATGTCTATGGACATCTTCAATATAATACAATTGTAGTCAGTCATTGCTTGGTACATGCCCAAAATCTCGCCGTCTGTCCTCGACCTTGGCGAGTTTTGCCGAAATGTCGCCAAATTTGGCGATAGTCAGTCATTTGGGCCATGCCCAAAGTATCGCCATTTGTCATCGTTCTTGGCGAGTTTTGCGAAATATCGCCAAATTTGGTGATAATCTGTCATTGTTGGTCCATGCTTAAAATCTCGCCAAATGTCGTCGACATTGACGAGTTTCGCCGAAATATCGCCAAATTTAGCGCCAAAAATTATTTCTTATTTTGTATAACTCTAAAACTTTAACCCGTAGAATTTTGAACTTTTGTATTTAGAACTATATTATAATATCTAACTGTTTTCATTATCTTTTTTGACAGCAATCAACTGGGAATTTATTTACAGGGTGAGCCAAATGACTTTAAATACATTAAGGTGTATGGATGCATTCAGTTCATTGAAAGTCTGTGGTCAGTCTTTGGCTATCCCCAAAATCTCGCAAACTATCTCACGTTTGTCGGCTTTTGGTGAAATATCGCCAAATAAAGTGTCAGAAGGAAATCTTTCAAATTGAACTCAGCTTGGCGATATCGAAATATTTGGCTAGAAATCACTAAACCTTACTATTATTGATATTTTATCTCTTTCAAACAAATAAGTTTAGAGGAAGTGCGCAAAAAAAATTTTTGATTTAATAGACGTGCAAGGAAGTCATGTGTTGGACACATCAGATTTTTTCAATTTACACTGCCCACTTATATCAATAGATAAAGAATTAAAGCCCGTTACCACCTTTTTGGGACACCCTGTATCAATCTGGTTTATAGTATCCACATGTTCTGAAACCATCATTAACCAGTGGTCTGCTTTAAAAAAGAAAAGAAATTACTGTATTTACGTATATTATTTCTAACCTATTCTAAAATCATCAACGCGGGTTTCGAAGTTTATAAAGCGAAACAAAAAAGTCGGTTGAATATCAAATCTGTGCAGCTTCTCATTTCATAACCCTAAGAATCTGCGCTTTATGCCTTTATAAATTATCTTGGCGAGAGATCGCATCGTTTGGCTTTTTTTTTTTTTTTTTCATGGTCAACGGATACAAATAAGCGGTACTTTATTTTACTGTCGATTATTCACGCCAACAACTTTTTTCGCCAAAGGATTGCAATGCACTACATTGTAACAATGAATCTGATGTATTCCACACGCACACGAAATCGCTCTTTTTGGCTGACTGTCTGTGAAATACATAAGTACCAAATAAGCTTGTTTTGGTCGGAAATATGATTTTCTTTTATGAGTTTCAATGAAGAACTTACCCGTGTATTTTAAAACTAAAAAACAATTTACTGTATGAACTAGTATAATTACACACTGTATCTATTTCCTAAAAGATAGGAAATAGATACTAATAAAAAGTAGTGTAATTCCATTAGTGTTATATAACCGTATCAAGAGAGAAAAAAATAATTACAGAGATTTGAACTTAACTTATATTAGACTAACACTACATTAAAAATGTCAAAAATTTGTTACGAATGATAGTTATACGCACTATTGTAGATTAATGAGCACCAAAAACACTTCAGTTCTTTTCGTCTCCTACTCTTATTATGAAAACAAACGTGGCGCCTGCTGGTAGATACTCGGATGCTGCCATCGCTCGATTGATGCATGAACAGAACGCATGCGCCAATTTTCATCGGCTGAATGCCGCTCGGCCGTTATGCGGGCCGATATTTCTTTTCAGTTCAGTATATTTTGATCAAATTTAGGCATATGGCCCGATAACGCAGGTCGGATATCGTTCCGAGCATCGTTTTATGGGTACCGGACCGATCAGTGTCTGCCGCACAGATCCCAATCATCGGTTTTAGATGTATTTCCGTGTGTGGGCCGAATACCGAATTTCGGTGAGCGATGAGCTGCGATGAATGCCGGTGGTTGGCCGAGCAAAAACTGGGAATTGTTGCTTGTAGGGCAAATACTGAACTCCTTTATTTCAAAAATTTACAAATGTCCATGTTTACAAATGTTTTCTCAAATGTAACATTTTAATTGTTTTACAAAATAAAATAAAACGAGAATTTTTTTTAAGATTAGTATTTTTGAGGCAGCTGGGGAGGGAATGAAAGAGTATACAAAAATGTTACATATAAATTTTCTAAGTTGTTTTACACTTAAATTCTCAAGGTATAAAGTTCTCTAATAGTATACTTGCAGGATCAAATTAATTGTAAAATTATTCTGGCTTCCACTGGCATCAAGTGAAAATGTTTGAAAATTTGAAAAATGAAATGTTTGAAAATTGAAAACAATTACAGTAAAAAAATCGCAGATAATGGGTTAAAAAAACAGACACTCACACATTAAAAAGAAGTCACTTCATGATTAAGTACAGCAGATATATTCTTGACTATAGCAAATATTATTCTTGACTATAAAATCTTAACTATAAGAAATATTATCCTTTAGTATAACAATCTTGACTTTAAAAAAATAATAAAATAATAATAAAGAAATTTATACAACTATCCTACAAAGAAGTGTATTCAGACTTTCTACAGAGCTTCTGGCAGTGGAGCTTCATTTGTGTATTATGGCATCCTTAAAATTAAAAAAAAATTGAGGTCTTTATGGTATTTTACATTAAATACGTAAAAACGTTTCATCGGGATATCGAATGCCTTCAATGGACATTGGCCTATTTCTACGATGTCATTATCTAAAATTAAGAAATTGTTGCAATAGGAGAATTTTTCTCCTGTACATAAAATATATGGTTGTTTTTCTGGAATGTTGTCAAGTGCTTTTTCAAATAAACCATTTATCTATAAATTTAAAAAAGGTTATTTTAATAAACCGCAAAATTATTGAAAACACTTCTTTTCATTCTGTGTACATCACAAGAAAGAAAAAAAAGCTAAATAAATATCTTGTAACTTTTGAAGAATAAGTTTTAAATGACTGATAATTTTACTCCTATATATCTGAATAAAACATCAGATGTAAATTTTCTCCTTTTATCTTCTGTAACCTGAAAAACAAATCATTTAATTAAACATCACAACATTGTGTAGTATAAATGGAAAATCTTCTTAAATTGCTGTATAATTCATTGCTATACTTTATCATAGCAAAAATAAACCTTGAAACTGCTGACATATTTTGAATTGTTCGTGATATGAATACATAAAATCAGTATACCACCCCCCCCTCCAAAAAAAAAAAAAATTCCCCTTGTTGAAAGATAATCCATATACAATTTATTTTTATGGTGTGAGTGTGTCGGGGAGGAGGGGGGGGGGAGATGAAAACTGTTCATTAATTCTCGGATAACATTTTTTAACTTTAAAATGTTATTTTATTTGACTTTTTTTTTAAATTACCTTCATGTCAACATTTAAAATCAAAAATTTGTCACAAATATTCAGATCAGAACATACTTTTTATTTTAATCATTCCTGCACATAGAACAGCAATGACGTGAATGAGTTTTTGAATAAATCTTTGAAAAAGATTTTTCTCATCCCACACCTTTCTCTCATTATTACGTTTTCTTTAAGAGGAGAAGCACATTTACATACCTTTGCTTCATGAATCATTTGAAAATTTTTACACAAGGTTTTACTTAGCATAAAACTTTTTATGCAAAGCACACTGTTGCATTTGTTTTATTTGCTGACGTATGGTATTTATAAATATATTGCATAGATAAGTGTCAACAGTTGTGCATGATATGAAAATCCAATGAAATCTTTTAATTTTCAAATATAGCAAGAAAAATTTACCTTTTTCTTTCTTATTCCAGTTACTGAAAATAGTTCAGCCAACATTAACAGAGCTGAGAATTTTTCTAGAAAAAAATTTATAAATAATAAATATTTCAAAATCCAGTGTGTGCAAACAATAAAGGAAATACTCTGAAACTTCTATAAGCGACCACCTCTATTAAACGACCTTCTCTTCCAATGACCAACCTTTAAGACACAGATTTCTTGCCCTATCTACTTAATTTTAAAAGACCTTACAAGCAACAATTCCCAGTTTCTGCCGGCCAACCACCGGCATTCATCGCAACTCATCGCTCACCGAAATTCGGTACTCGGCCCAGACACAGAATTCCATCTAAAAACGATGATTGGGATGTGTGCGGCAGACACTGATCGGTCCGGTATCCGTAAAACGATGCTCGGAACGATATCCGACATGCGATATCGGGCCATATGCCTAAATTTGATCAAAATATACTGAGCTGAAAAAAAATACTGGCCCGCATAACGGCCGAGCGGCATTCAGCCGATGAAAATTGGCGCATGCTCTCTGTTCATGCAACAGTCGAGCGATGGCAACATCCGAGTATCTACAGGCAGACGCCATGTTCGTTTTCATAAGAATAGGAGACGAAAAAAAGAGAAGTTTTTTGGTGGTAATTAGTCTATATTGGTACGTATAACTATCATTTGTAACAAATTTTTGACATTTTTAATATAGTGTTAGTCTAATATAAGTAAAGTATAAGTTCAAATCTCTCTAATTATTTTTTCTCTCTTGATACTGTTATATAGCACTAATGGAATAACACTACTTTTTATTAGTATCTATTTCCTATCGTTACATGGCGTACTGTGTATAATTATACTAGTTCAAACAGTTAATTGTTTTTTAGTTTTAAAATACACTGGTAAATTGTTCATTGAAACTAATAAAAAAATCATACTTCCGACCAAAACAAGCTTATTTGGTACTTGTGTATTTTACAGTCAGTCAGCCAAAAAGAGCGATTTCGTGTGCGTGTGGAATACGTCAGATACATTGTTACAATGTAGTGCATTGCTTCCTTTGGCGAAAAAAGTTGTTGGCGTGAATTATCGACGGTAAAATAAGTACCGATTATTTGCATCCATTGAACATTAAAAAAAAAAAGTCAAACGATGCGATTACTCGCCAAGATAGTTTCCAAAGGCATAAAGTGCAGATTCTTAGGGTTATGGAAATGAGAAGCTGTACAGCATTGATTTGATATTCAACCGACTTTTTTGTTTCGCTTTATAAACTTCGAAACCCGCGTTGATGATTTTAGATTAGCTTAGAAAAAGTATGCATAAATACAGTGATTTTTGTTTTCTTTTTTAAAGCAGACCACTGGTTAATGATGATTTCAGAACCTGTAGATACTATAAACCAGACTGATACAGGGTGTCCCAAAAAGGTGGTAACGGGCTTTAATACTTTATCTATTAGAAATAAGTGGGCAGTGTAAAGTGAAAAAATGTTCAAACTGAGGTCAGAAGGAAGACTCCGTTAAAAAAATTCCTCTCGTTGATTTTCAAAAAGTTACACTTTCTACATTTTTATATGACCCCCGTACAAAAACATTCCCATACACTAATGAGGTGATGAACAAAATTTGAGAATTATATTTTTAAAAATTACATTTTAAGCGTTGCCATCACAACACGAACAAACAAACTGACATGAAATGAGACTTCTGAGGGTTCAAAAGTTGAAAAAAGAAGGGATATGTAAAAATCCGTCTTTGGGGTCATTCTCTGCACCCTGCAGTCTGAATCATGGTAAATTCTATAAACGCAGAACATGAAAATTGTTATTGTTGCTTCGAAACCCCTCTGGCCAACTGCTGAGCGGGATCAGATACTTTATATAAAACGAAAATGGCCTTAATTGGGCAGCTTCCTTTTTATTGATCTCCAGTGAGGGGAATGCCGACTTATCCCGGGTCTCCGTCCTAAATTTTGAACCAATATTAGATGAGAGCTGGATGACCTAAGAGTTAAATTGGTACCTCAAAGAGATATGGATTGAACATGGAAAACATTGAAGTCATAACACATTTTTCGTGCATTAGTTCCCTACAGTGTACACGGTTTACATCAGCCTCAGCCGAGAAATGAGTTTACCCTTCTAGGCACTAGGTGTTGCTTCCCTTTCGGTGTTCCAATGGGAACCGAGTTTAACCAACTGTTCTACTGCCGGACACATGAAAAATTTCTTTCATCTAATGTTTTGCTGTCTTTGCGAGTGCATTTGGAAAATCTTTCGAGATACCGATGTGTTGGAGAAAAAAGTAGGGACCTATTCAGAAAAAAAAGCTTTCTAGGGAGTTGTAATAAAAAGGTTGGAAATCCCTGATATAGAAATTATGTAAAAGAACATATGAAGCAGACTTACTCTGCATTTCCTATTCTTTGTGTAAATTAAGTTCTAAAAATTTTCTTTTTTTCCCCTAGAAGCTGCTCATAAAATAAGATGTTTCAAGATGCTGCTGCAAAACTCAAAGAAAATACTTCTTTTGTAAATTATGTGTATGATATATTTTGTGTAGAATAACTTCAATAAAAATTTTTGGAATTTACTTTATTTTAAAAATTATTATAGCGATCTTATGTCTTATGGTCTATGCTTTTTATGAAAACCTATTTTTCAAAACTGTAAGCTAGTTCCATATGTTCCAGTGGTCAAAAATCTTTTTAAATTGTAAGCTAATTCAAGAAAGTTCTGAAAGTTGATTTCCTATCAAAAAAAAGTCCTCATGTGAACTACACAATTTTCTTGTATGGCTATTAAACTTTACGCATTCTTGATGCACTCTATTTAAATATATTGGAAACTGAAATGCGATACTTCAATATCTCGTTAAGCGTAGGAGATATCACCACGATGAGATTTCAGCATAGAAAACTTATCCCTAGCTAAAAAATTGGCATTTTTCTTTTCTTCGTCAGCTTGGTGACAAACGGCGAGATTTTAAGCATGACCCAAATAGTGACCCTAGACTGACTGTGGATTATAATCAAAAATGAAAGTGCAGAACCAAATGTTACGACAGTCTTACATACAAAATTTCAATATTCTATGGCTAATAGTTTTTATTTTTATTCGAGATACGTACTTATTTTTAGTGCCAAAATTTGTAATATTGCCCCTAAATTTACCAAGCTTGGGGTCAATTGGCAATATTTTGGGCATGAGCTAAACAGAGATAGTTCAGAGATTTTTAATGTGAAAGGCAGGTCCATAGACTTTAATGCACCGAAAGTCTTTCATATAACTCTGTAAATAAACTACTCAGTCAATTGGAATCAAAAAGGGAAATGCACAACTATGCTTTAAAGCAGTCCCAAATTTGAAATTTCTTCGTCTATTCCGCTTTGAGTTAATCGAATTACACAAGAACATACGTACATAAATATATGCATACGAGCAGTCGTCCCTTAAATTTAATCAAACTAGATCGAAAATGCAGCATGCGTACATACAGACATTACGAAAATACTAGTTAAAGCGAATTCTGGGATGAAGTCCAATTATCTACACGAGGGATCTTGGACTGTGGATGGGGTGCCTCCGTGGGCATCTTTCTAAGGTGTGCTAACCCGTATATAATATAAATATCGGTGGACACCACGGAAAACTCCAAACGGTTAGGTCGGCGGACGCGACCTGGTGTTGAAACAGATACCTTCCGTCTTCCACTTCAGAGCGCTATACGCTCGGACTAGTTAAAACAAATCGAACATGTAACATACGTATGTAATTTCATACGTAGATGGAGCATACGACTATAGTACGTTAACGTATAGTATAGTTACGTATATAGTGCGAGTACGACTATATACGTAAATAGATGGAGTATACGACGTACCTACATGCATGCATATGCGTCGCGTAGTAAAAGTGTATTTCTTCTATACTTCTTCTGCACTCTATTATCATATAAGAAAAATGCTATTACAAATACATTTCAAATATAAAAGAAATCTGTAAAACACTTGTGAATGTTATCATTCGAATTGCATCGTAAGGACGAAAAGGGTTAAATGCATGTCAACACCTCATAAGAACTTATCGAAAAGTGATACTCACCCTGGTGTTCGGCCAACTTCACGCATAAAGTGAACGGGGCAGATCCTTAATTCCGTGTCCAACCCGGTGAAAACTCATCGGTAGACTACTTCGGACGTTTCCACGTCCGAGGGGACATGAACTGCGTGTATCCGAGCAGTTTCACAGTGAACGGCCCGATTCCTTCTCATCGGCTCAAGGCTACGTGGCCGGTGAAGGCCCGAGCAAAATTGCTAGTAGGGGACTCTCTAAAAGAGAAAGCACCGCGCAACCCTCTATAACCGACCGGACCCGGTTTCCTGTCCGAAAATTTTCTTATATTTTTCCGGAAGTAAAGTAAACAAAAAAACCATTCCAAACTAGTCGTCTTGCTGTAAATCGGCAGGACGTGCAAGTACACGTATGCATAACGTACAAATCTTGTTAGGTTAGAGATGAGACATGTTTCAGAAACGAGTGATTTCACTGATGGAGCTGCGCATTGATGTGATCGAGTCACACGAAAAAGGAAATTCGGAGAAGTAGATGGCGGGGGAGAAATCTAAACAGGAAATTTAGGGCAAATAAATTTTATTATGGAAAATTCGGAATGCATAACAAATATTAGGTTAAATCTTTTTTTTTTTAGAGTAAAAAACAAAATAGAGAAGTATTCTCGGCTCGGAGACAGAAAAGAAGTGAAAACAAACCGAAAATTCTAAATATTTTATTAAAATTTAAATTTTAAAAATTTATCTGTATTCGTATGTATGTATATGTATGTAATTCAATAAACACCAAAGCAAACATTTTTTTTTTTTTTTTGCATTTTTTTTTTTTTTTTTTTTTTGTCAATCAAATGTTTATACTTCATTGGTCGTCCAATTCTCTTAACGGCCGTTTTTTTGCTGAATGGAAGGTGGTCTCTTTCGAAAAATTTCACTGTATACAGTTGACATAGTTTTATGTCTATATTTCCAAAGATCTGTTAATAATTAGCCTAAGTAAAGAAAAACAAAGACATAGTACATTGAACTACGTTTAAAGTATAACCTACATGAGTAATTTTTTAAATAAAAGCAAAATAGTTGCTACATGAAAGGTACATAAAATAAGACTGTAGTGATCAACGCACTTGAAAATTCTAGCTAACTCTTTATGAATTAAAAAAAAACTAATATTGATGTTTTTTTTTTCTTTCAGTCGTTTAGTATTAGTAACAATGCATTTGCAACTATTTTAATTGAAGAAACTTAAACAAAAGAGTCGTATCGTACTTGTCCTGCAGTTCTGAGATCTAAAAACACTCTTACAATTATGACATCATTCAAAATTTTTAAGTGGGTTATGCTGAAACAAAAATATTCAAAAAAATCTGCTACATTTTAGGGAAATAAATTTAAATTTCAGAATTAAAGCAATTTCAGGACAAGTGTGAGCCTTTCTTCAATAAATAAATTTAATGAATCAAAGATGCGTTTTACCAAGTTCACACAAGCACAGTAGTATTTCTTTATAAGAAAGAAATGATATTTCTCAGAATTAGCAAGTTTTATGGGGGTAATTATCATTCAGAAAACATATCATTACATTATCATTCAGAAATTAGAAAATAAAATTTATACTATTGTATACATTCAATCATACCATCTAGTTCCCCCGGAAATCTATTTTTGATATCAGGCCTACTACAGGCAATGTACTTATGTATGCGAGGTGCATAATAAGATGGGAAAACTCCCAAACAATTTCCCTCATCTGTGTACATTTTAAGAAATTCTGTGTCAATCTGAAATGATGTACGTATAAATATAAAAACAGCCACACACTAAAAAACATTTTAATAGTTTCAAAGAAATATATATGCTCTTACAAGATCTCCTTTGAAATCTTTTAATTTAGGATATTTCAGCAGCACCTCCGAAATAGGCGGCTTTTCTTTTCGATGAAATGTCTCCGTACTCTGAAGGTTTCATCCGTCATAACAAAAATTTCTTTTTCATGGAAATCTGATGGTACTTGATACTTTAACCACTTTATCTGAATAAAAATAGAAACATAATCAGTATAAATTCCCCATGAAAAGAATAAATTGTAAATAAATAAATTAGAAAAAATGCTCTTGCTTAAAAAAATAAAAAAGCTGAATCTTAGGCTTTTTAACCTGAAGAGAAAAAGTCGAAACGGAATGAACTCATAAAATGTGGTGAAAAAATTTTCATATAAAATTTATCAATTTAGTCTTTTTTTTTTAATCTACCTAAAAAATAAATTTTTACGTAGGGGAAATTTGAAAAATATTTAACTGAGTTAAAAAGGAAAACTTATGAGTGAGTTTAATTGCATTTTGTGAGGATTAAATCGAGTTCTTACTCATTATTGAATAGATACTATTTCAGTCAGTTTTATGTACCTTATATAGCATTAGTATTGTGATAGTTATTACTTTACAGTTCGGGCGAAAAATAAATTACTTGTACTGAAAAATAAAAGTAAGTGCACCGATATTTAGCTCTTACATATTTTTAAATTATATACAATCTGTGAAATTTTTATTTTCCTTGGTTTCGTTCTTGAAAAAATTTTGTATACTGAAGTCTAAATAACTTGCTAATTCTCTCCGCTTCTAGAAGAAAGCTAAAGATGTGCTTGAGTCTTTAAAATTAAATACTCCCTTTTTAAAAAAAGGAAATAAATAAATTTATATATAAATATAAGGTGTAAGAAAAAAGTATGGAAATATTTTTTAAAAAAAAAAAGTTCGCGATGTACGCGAAGGAGCAAAAACGGCCAATTAAAGTCAGGGTGAGCAACTGCTCCTCCCCCCCCCCACGTCAGCTATGCAGTTGAATATAAAACCAGATTCAGGGCCTTCTTTTTGAATTTTCTCGGGGTCTTCTCTATGGGTCTGATTAACACTCTCTGATACCATAGGCGTACATCATTTCAAGGCCCCTCTCCCACTTAATTCCCCATTTAATTCCATAAGTTTAAATAACAAATAGTGCAGTTTTGAAACCCTTAGATTGTTTCTTTTTTTCTTTTTTTTTATTACATGCCGGGCCTTATGGGCCTATTTGCTAACCAGAGCTTGAATATTCTTGATTTTGATATTGTGCATTAAAAGTTTTGGGAGAAAACGAAAGCATGAAAAGTAAAAGAGTAACTTATTAATAAAATTATTTACTTTTGATGAAAAAACTTCTTCATCAACATTTTCTTCTTCATCACTATTACAGTCTGACAATATTCTTTTCCTGTTATTATTTTTCAAGCATTTAGGAGCTTTCCCCCTCATTGTTTCCAATCTCAATTCGATGATATCACTTCTGCTTGTTGGATCATAAAAATGTTCCTGTAAGGATAAAAAGAAAATATTTTCAGAATATAAGTTAAAAATAGTTTAAATAACAAATACTGCAGCAAATACTGCGCTACAAATAGCTACACAGCTACAAATACTGCGCCCCTATGGAACTACTGTATAAGGTAAGCATTCTTAAAAGGAAAACGGTTTTATGATATTTTTTAATTATTCTTTAGTGAACGCCCCCCCCTCCCTCCCCGAAAAAATCAGTGCAATTCAGTAATTCACACAAATACATTAAATTTCACTTAAAATACTTGATTTGTTGAAAAAAAAAAAAAACAGGTAACAGGAAAGTATTTCAGACGAATTTTTTTTTCAAACTTTTAGTTCCGAAAACTCTAATTAATTTAGAAACATCCAAAGTGTTGCTGAGTTCATACTCATTTGCTAACATAGCAAGTTCTGACAATCTGTTTTGTGATGTGTTTGTTCTCAAATAGTTTTTGATTAATTTAAGTTTTGAGTTTTGAAAAACTACGCTCCCGTGATACAACACTTATAGGCAGAGTTACTAAAATTCTTAAAGCAATGCTGAAATTTGGAGCAAATTTCATTTCCGTAATTAATTTTCGGACTTCCAAAGGTAGTACATCTTCATGCAAGAAAAAACACATCACTGATAATTCATGACAAAGTTCCAAACTGTATACATCGGATGACTCAGCATCTGTTAAAATGGTTTCCAAATCCTTACAGTTGGCCGGAATTGCATCTTTTAGTTTATGTATATTATAGTCGAACCTCGTTAAGACGAAGTCGAAGGGCAGGAAAAATCTTTTCGTATTGGCCGGAATTCGTGTTAACCGATAAAACAGCAAAAGGCAAGATGTGATTGGGGAACTGTTTTCCTTCGTCTGAAGAGTAATTTCGTGTTAAGAGTTTTCCCCTTAACCCATTCGTGCCTGGATATTTTTGCGACTTTCTTCGATTTTTGCTAACACCAGCAGTAATTGATAAATTTCTGATGTCAACTTTTTGAACAAGGGATGATTTCATTTAAAATCATTATGTATAAAAACTGAAATGTCAACATCCTACTTGGCCATATTAAAATATTTTGTGGAATTGAGGTTCAGTACTCGCGAATAAAGGCTAGGAAACATAAATAACGTTTCCGACTGATAGCGAAAATGCCGTCCTGAAATAGGGACGATAGGCATAAATGGGTTAAAGAAGTTCGACTGATATAAAAAACAGAAGTAACTATTATGATGCCGAAGCTGAGAAAGTCTTTGTTCTAATGAATAGATTGCAGTGTCAACCAGGTAGTAAAAAAATTCAATTTTATATTGAAATTGTGTATCAGTTATGCGTTCATCATGATTTTCAGAGTCAAATTGTCGTTTCGCCGACGCATTCGATGTCTTGGTAATGATTCGAAATTCTTTTCGCATCTACACTGCTCAAAACAATTAAAGGATATTGTAAGTTTTATATAAAATAAAGATATAAGTGAATTTTTTTGCCGAAAATGGAAGAAGAGAATCACATAAGCAAATTTTTCTGATTTTCAAACTGTGGACTATGCTAATTTTGAGTTCGACGTCAAAAACGTCGCTTCAGCGGCAGCGAATGAAATTGGACTTTCAACTGAATAAAAGACAATTTTACGCCCCTGGGTTATTTTTATTCCGTGTAGGGGCACGGATTGACGGAGTGGTAGTCCGGCCCTGTGGTACGGTTGTGTTAGCATTTTCCTTCTGCGAGACATGCTAGTTAACCCATTTGTGCCTGGATATTTTTGCGACTTTCTTCGATTTTTACTGATAACAGAAATAATAGATAAATTGCTGATGTCAACTTCTTGAACAAGGGATGATTTCTTTTAAAATAATTATGCATAAAAATTGAAATATCAACATACTACTTGGTCATGTTAAAATATTTTGTAGAGTTGAGGCTCAATACTCATGAATAAAGGCTAGGAAAAATAAATAACGTTTTCGACTAATAGCGAAAATGCCGTCCCAAAAAAGGGACGCTAGGCATAAATGGGTTAAGGTGACCAGATTTTTTGAACATAGAATATGGGACATGTCCCCGATTTTGAAAAAATACTGGGGACATTTATAATTAATGAAATAATTAACAGTAGTTTAATTAAAAAAAATCTGGAGTGACTCCACTCGACTTTCCGAACACTTACGATTAAGATCATTACCAAGCACTTAAATAAATTTTAATCGATGAATAATTCAAACATATACCAAATTGAAACTCAATCGAATGCACCGTTTAAACGCTTGCGCACTTTCAAGAATTTTTCCCCATATGCCATTATGCCATAACATAAAAGAAAGTTTTGTCGTAGCCCTGTAGGAGAACTATAAGTCCTATACACACCAAAATCAATACCGGTCTTAGGATGGTGGTTTATAACATGTATACCGAATTTGAGCTCAATCGAATTTACCGTTTAAACGCTAGCGCACTTTCAAGAAATTCCCCCCATAGGCCATAATGTAAAAGAAATCTTTGTCGTAGCCCTGTAGAAAAACTATAAGTCCTATACACACCAAAATCAATACCGGTCTTGCAACGGTGGTTTATAACATATATACCCAATTTGAGCTCTATCTAATCTACCGTTTAAACGCTAGCGCACTTTCAAGAAATTCTCCCCATAGGCCATAATGTAAAAGAAATCTTTGTCGTAGCCCTGTAGAAAAACTATAAGTCCTATACACACCAAAATCAATACCGGTCTTGCGACGGTGGTTTATGACATATATATCCAATTTGAGCTCAATCGAATGCTCCGTTCAGGAGCTATCGTGTTCACTCACATACACACAAACACACACACACACACACATACACACATACATACATACATCTCGTAAAAATAGCATAAATGGATTCAGAAGCCCTCAAAACGTGTAAAAAATCCAAAATCTCGAAGTCGAATTTTATCATGATTACAATACTTTCCTTACATGGTACATGTTCGGAAAGTAACAATAAAAAATTGTCCCCATATCTTGTTTTATATTTTGGGGACAATTTGACATACGTCCTGAAACTGGGGACTGTCCCCGGAAAATGGGGACGTTCGGTCACCTTAAGCTAGTTGCTCTCGTAATATTTATTTCAACGGAAGAAACCCGTTTTTCAACATCCAAATACAGTATTAAATTCAAGTTGTTAGATGATTGTAAGTGTTTAAATTTGTTAAGCAGACCTTCGAGTTGATCCTTCAGCAGCATATTGTGTGAAGCATTTCAGAAAAAAAAAATTTTAATAATAGGGAGTATTCACCTGACGTCATAACCCTAGTAGCAATCACTGCTTGTTTTCTGCTCGGTCGTTCATCGACTCATCGTTAACTCATCGACTCGTCGAATTCAGTCATCGTCAAGTGCACTTTTGTTTATCTGCAATAGATGAATTTTTATTCATGGATAGAAGTGATCTAGACGAGCAGTTTCGCCGATGGGAAACCGAAAAACAATATCTTATCCGAAACTCCAGCTCTATAGTCATCGGGCCTTGCAGGTGTCCCCAGTGGTTTACACTTTACCCAAATTCCTATAAATATTTGCGTAATTTAGATGTGCCTTTGCATAATCTAAGGAAAATTTTGAACAATTCTTGAATTAATCGCATAATTTACTTCAAATTTCTTGTATTGGGGTTGGGAGGGGGCAGGGGGGTGGTATCCCCCCCTTGCCCCCTCCCACAAAATTTAAATTTGAAAAGAAATATTTATAAAAAAAATGTAAGTGTTTATTATATAAAAATCGTTTGTAATATTTAAATAATTTTAAAAAAATCTGTTTAAAAAAAAGAAAAGAAAATCTATTTGAGCGTCAGCTGCATTATAAGAAAAACGGAAACTTCATTACAATGAGCAACTCTTTTGAAACCTCTTTAATGTAAACAGCAAGAAGAGAAATCAGTTAATTTTAAAAAGTTATCCAAGAAATATGAAAGTTAAAATCACACTAAAATTTCTATACAATTGGCAATATTGTTTTTTAATTATTAATTATGAATGTTGTTGCTACTTACATACATTGGTAAAAAGTGAAATTACTTTCTTCCTAATCGAATAATTTGACTATTATTAATAATAGCTGAACAACACTTTGTCAACATTTCACCGAAAGTCCCAATCTGAGACTAAAATAACCGGTACTTCACACTTTGCCTTACACATAACAAGATTCGATGGTCTAGAGGTAGCGCGCTTATCTCGAAATCAGTACGCACAGGGTTCGGGCCCGGGGGAGGAAGGATTTTTTTTTTTTTTTTTTTTCAGAAAAACGGAAATTTAGCATACAAAAAACGAAAACATAATAAACAGAACGGACATTTTTTGAAAATTTTGCTGCCAGTCGTTTATTTTTTATTAACAAATATATTTTAAACAGTTTATCGGTTTCTTTTCGTTATTTCATCGGAGTCATCGGGAAACGATGATCGGCTTTATGGCCCTCCGAGCGGACATTTTGTACCAGTTGCCGATGAAATTTCCCCTTTTTTGGATGAAAAGCCGTGATCGGCCATCGCTCCTTCTCCTCGGATTAAACTCACCCGCCTCTCATCGACCGATGGGTTATTGCTACTAGGGAATTGTAAGAGCTCCACGCAGAGGTGAAATTCGTAAGCTAGATTTGTACAGCAAAACTGTATCAGTGCGTTCATTTTAGGTAAACAAGCGGTATATTTGAGGCTTAGCTTGACAAATAAGTTTTAATAGTGTTGATGTGCGCCGAAATAAGTTGTAATGTGTGCGTTCTGTGTGAAAAAAAATGTATCGTATATCCCTAGTAGCAATAACTCATCGGTCGATGAGAGGCGGGTGAGTTAAATCCGAGGAGAAGGAGCAATGGCCGATCACGGCTTTTCATCCCAAAAAGGGGAAATTTCATCGGCAACTGGTACAAAATGTCCGCTCGGGGGACCATAAAGCCGATCATCGTTTCCCGATGACACCGATGAAATAACGAAAAGAAACCGATAAACTTTAAAATATATTTGTTAATAAAAAATAAACGACTGGCAACAAAATTTTCAAAAAATGTCCGTTCTGTTTATTATATTTTCGTTTTTTGTATACTAAATTTCCGTTTTTCTGAAAAAAAAAAAAATTCTTCCTCCCCCGGGCCCGAACACTGAGCGTACTGATTACGAGATAAGCGCGCTAGCCCTAGACCATCCAATCTTCTGAAAAACACTCAAAATACTGGTGTTAAACGATAAAGTAAAAAAACACACATAAGAAGTAAAAGGAAAGAGGATTCTCCTCTTTCCTTTTACTTCTTATGTGTGTTTTTTACAAAGTTTTTTTAATTACTTCATCGAATCTTGTCATGTACAAGGCAAAGTGTGAAGTAGCGCTTATTTTAGTCTCAGATTGGGACTTAGGGTGAAATTTTGACAAAGTGTTGTTCAGCTATTATTAATAATAGTCAAATTATTCGATTGGTAAGAAATTAATTTCACTTTTTAGAAATGTATGTAAGTAGCAACAACATTCATAATTAATAATTAAAAAACAATATTGCCAATTGTATAGGAATTTTAGTGTGATTTTAACTTTCATATTTCTTGGATAACTTTTAAAAATTAACTGATTTCTCTTCTTGCTGTTTACATTAAAGACGTTTCATAAGGGTTGCTCATTGTAACGAAGTTTCCGTTTTTCTTATAATGCAGCTGACGCTCAAATAGATTTTCTTTTCTTTTTTTTAAACATTTTTTAAAAAATTATTTAAATATTACAAACGATTTTTATATAATAAATACTTACAATTTTTTGTAAATATTTCTTTTCAAATTTAAATTTTGTGGGAGGGGGCAAGGGGGGGAACCCCCCCCGCTCCCTCCCAACCCCAATACAAGAAATTTGAAGTAAATTATGCGATTAATTCAAGAATTGTTCAAAATTTCCCTTAGATTAAGCAAAGGCACATCTAAATTACGCAAATATTTATAGGAATTTGGGTAAAGTGTAAACTACTGGGGACACTTGCAAGGCCCGTTGACTATAGAGCTGCAGTTTCGGATAAGATATTGTTTTTCGGTTTCCCATCGGCGAAACTGCTCGTCTAGATCACTTCTATCCATGAATAAAAATTCATCTATTGCAGATTAACAAAAGTGCACTTGCCGATGACTGAATTCGACTAGTCGATGAGTTAACGATGAGTCGATGAACGACCGAGCAGAAAACAAGCAGTCATTGCTACTAGGGATCGGTTTTGCTCGTATAATTTTTAATAATGGATTAAAATACAAGTGACTTAACATTTGGTTTCGGTTTTCGTCCAATAACTTTAAATAAAGGAGTAAAACTGAATGAGACTTTGTATTTTTGAAACTTCCCATTTTATTCAGCTGTTTTTAACAAAAATCTATTGTACCAAAAAGTTTGGCATTCCTTATTTTAATCAATAAATCGTTTTGACACTGTTTGCTTTATAAAGTATTAAAGAGTACAGCGTACACTTTTGTCTGATGAACAAGTAACTTAATCTTGGATATGTATACGAATAATTCAGTATTTTAATATAAACCCATGTGCTTGCTTGCCTTTCCTTCCATGATAGTTCATTGATTGGATATTCGCCATACCATTATTTTTTTTTACTAACAAGTCAAGTCCAGTTGTAAAATGGTTGTGGACGGGGTTTGAAGACTTTTAAGAAAGCTTTTTTTCACGTGTCACAGAGATGTAGCTAAAATCAAATAGTTGCACTTGTCTATGTAAGTAAAATGGAACCAAATATATATATTTTCCTTGTACGAATCATCAATATACGGATCAATCTATGCAATTTGCCAATTTTATTAGTATAATGCTTTTTAGTACTATCTTCCAAATTAATATAATAATTTGAATTCGTTTTTACAAAATTTTAATTGCTTTTAAATTAATAATATATCAGCTCACAGCACAACTTCAGAGGTTTGTTTGTGCAAAGCTGTCGTCTGCATTTCGAAACTAGTGTTGTCACTCAGATGACGCCAGTGAAACGTCACGTCTCTTAGCCAGCGACAGTCGTAAAAACAACCGAAAGCAGCGAAAACCAGAAGTTAAAACGTTTATTCTTTTTTTCTTCAAATTAAAAAAATAATATTTAATAAAACACAAACAATGACTTTTATGAATCATCTGCATTACAAATAGCTATTTATTAAGATCAAATTGGCAACGACATTCATATCGACGACTTTGGCTGTTTGTTTAAGAAGCGGATAGCCGGAGGAAAGGCTCCTAATGCTAAAAGACTCATACCAGCAGAGGGCGCTGAAAGTCGTAGGGAAAAGGATTTTTTCCTCTATTCGAGGGAAAAACTTTACGTGATTGGATTCCCGCCAATCCATCCCGTTCCCCGTACTGCTTTTCACAGGACGATGCGCCGAGTATTTTGGATTACTGGAATTTCAATATAATTGTTTTAGATTTCAGGTATGATGCTTTAATAATTTTAATAATATATCGATGTATTTAATATAAGAGTGTAACCGATGTTTTAAAATAAATATTTGTTTTAATGTTCATTACAAAATCAGTTTCCCATGTGCTATGGAACAAAGCATTGCTTGATTTAGATTTCAGATTGATGGTTTTAATGTAAGTGTGTAATCGTTTTATTTGGTTTAATATTCTCTATAGAATCAGTTTACGGGGAGAGTAAGGTTGAGGGACCCGCCCCGCCATCTTCGATTTCATCAACGCGCCGATGTTTACGCTACCTCCGCTCACTTGCCGAAGCATCGGCGAGGAAGGGAGTTTACGGTAGATTTAGTTAGGGTCCCGCACCGCCATATTTGTCTTCGTCGTCGCGCTGTTCCCGTGTTCGCGTGGACTTCGAATACTTTTAAGAACTGCGGTGTCTGTCGATGGTCTTGATGCCGTGTTCATGTGGACTTGAAATATTTTAAAGAAATAGTGTGTTCGTCAGTGATGTTGGCGATAAGCCAGAGAACCTTTTTCTTGGGGGTGGGGAACGCCCCCCCCATCACAGAAATTACAAGAAAAATGTAAGATATTTCTATAAAATGGACATTTAATATGACTAAGCATTTTGGTCCTTGTAGATAATGTTGACCCCCGCCCCACGCATATAATTAGACTAATTAATTGGGCTAATTAATGCTAAACAATTAATTAATTAGATTGATTTCCATTCATTAATTATTAAAACAGCAAGAATCACATTTTTCTTGGGGGTTAACGCCCCCCCCATCACAGAAATTACATGAAAAATGTAAGATATTTCTATAAAATGGACATTTAATATGACTTTAAGCATTTTGGTCCTTGTAGATACTGTTGACCCCCGCCCCACGCATATAATTAGACTAATTAATTGGGCTAATTAATGCTAAACAATTA